>JAOTQQ010000012.1:56577690-56589917 GCA_026546715.1 Gallinago undulata
GAGTGTGGCCAGGAGGTGGAGGGAGGTCATTCTCCCCCTCTGCTCTGCACTGGGGAGGCCACAACTGGAATCCTGCACCACACACATTTCTGCGGTGTCTCCTTAAAGCTCACTTTTATGGCTGGCGTGGATATAGTTAAAGTAATGGAGAGAGTCAAAAGAGAGTGTTGCAGTTTTCTAATGTTTCCCTCATCCAGTCAAACCTTTGCTCTGTACAGTATGTGTGCTATGTGAGGAATTCCAAGGGTTTTCATCAGGGCACTGATCTGCAGATTTTCTTATCTCGGGCATTTCTTTTAAGTGCCTTGCACCCTCCTCATTCGGATAGTAGCTGAGCCAGGCCCTGCCATGGATTGAAGGGAAAAGAAGATTTATTTAGACTTATTTCAGTGACACTCACAGAAATGGTGAGAACCTTCCTCCTTTTTGCATTAGAAGATTTTGTTATGGAGAAGGGGCAACCTGGTCTAGTTGGGGGTGTCCCTGCTGACTGTGGGGAGGTCGGACTAGAGGACCTTTGGATGTCCCTTCCGACCTGGACGATTCTATGATTCTAATTTGTGGGTATCAAGGTTGCTTAAATGATCTTTATCCTGATCATCCACACTGAGGGAGAGTCATCCTTACTGCAGGCTTTCTCCCCTGCCTCTGGGCTCTGGGATTCCCGAGGGCTGGCCTTAGAAATAGAGACTGAAGCAAAGGAAGCATTCAGTAACTCTGTCTTCTCTGCATCCCTCATCACCAGGGCACCCTCCTCATTCAGCACGGGCCCACATTTTCCCTGGTCTTCCTTTTACTGCTGAGGTACTTGAAGAGAAGCCCTTCGTACTGTCCTTGACATCCCTTGCCAGGTTTAATTCCAAGTGGGCCTTAGCCTTTCATGTTGCAGCCCTGCTTACTTTAACAGCGCTCCTATACTTCTCCCAGGTGGCCAGTCCTTTTTTCTACATTTTATAAACGTTTTTCCATCTGGGTTTTTCCAGAAGCTAAAAGAGAGAGAAGACTGCCTCCCTTATCTTCATTCCCTCTCTTCAGGGTTTTATACACAGCGATATTATATCCCTGAACCTTCTCCAGGCTCAACAATACCAGCTCTCTCAGACCCTGCTCCTGTCCCAGGGATGCCCCAGACATTTTTGTGGCCTTGTGCTGGACTTGCTCAAGGAACTCCATGTCTGTCTTGTACTGATGAGCCCACACATGGGTACAGAACTCCAAATGTGTCCTCACTAGTGCTAACCGGAGAGGAAGGATCACCTCCCTTGACCTGCTGGAAACTCTTCCTGATACAGCCCGGGATACTGTTGACTGCCTTCACCGTGAGGTTGCATTGCTGGCTCATGGTCCTTTTTTGCAGAGCTGTCTTCCAGCCGGTCAGCCCCCAGCATGTACTGGTGTGTGGGATCATTCCTTCCCAGGTGCAGGCGTTTGCTTTTCCCCTTGTTGAACTTCTTGAGTGTCCTCTTGGCCCATTTCTTCCACTTCTGGATGGCAGCACAACCATCTGGTTTATCAGCCACTCCTCACATCTCAGGGTGGATAAGCATGATTTCCCCTTCCACGTTGACAGCTCTCAATCATCTTCTTTTCCTTCATGTGGTTGGAAATGGTTTCCAGGGTTAGTTGCTCCCTCAGCTTTCCAGAGACTGAGGTTAGGCTGGCCAAGTTTGCAGTTCCTTGGATCATCCTTCATGTCGTTCTTGAAGACGGAAGCGATGCTTGTTTCCTTCCAGTCTTTGAGATTCTCTCCCCATCGTTGTGACCTCTTAAAAGATTACCCAGAGTGGCGCTGCAGTGGTGTCCTCCAGCTCCCCCAGCTCTTGTGGGTGCAACCAGTGGACTCACATATGTGCAGTTTGTTTAAGTGCTCCTTCGCTTGGCCCTCCTCCACTGAGGGTAAGTCCTCCTTGATCCAGATTTTTCCCTTTCGTCTCAGGGGCTTGAGATTCCCAAAGGCCTGTCTTGGTGGTAAAGACTGAGGTGAAGAAGGTTTTGAATACTTCAGCATTTTTCGTGTTGTTTTCCAGGTCTCCTGCCCTGTTGAGCAGCGAGCTGAATACCTACTCCAGTTATAGATCACTTTGGTGCTTAAGTGCACGCTGACGGTGTGTATAGTCACGCGGGACACTTACTAGACATACCTGATTAACACTGTGGACTATGGAATGCAAAACAACTTGGAGCAGACGGGTCTGTTGTCATTTTTAGGGCTAGAGAATGTACCCTGGAGAGCTAATTGAATAGTTTGAGCAGTGTAGTTCTGTAATCTTTGTTCCTTCTGCCCTCTGTCCGGCTGGATGTTTTCTGCAGTCAAGGTTAATGTAGTGAAATAAAATGTTACTGCTCAAACAAGTAAAACCCCTCTTTCGTAGTCCTAATAATAGAAAACCACACTTTTTTTAGTACAAGTTCCATAAAAATGGGAGTTGTTTCTTAAGTTGCCTTTTACTTTGTTTCTCTCCCTGCAGAATCTCGAGGTTACGCAGAAGCCATTAACCACTCCATGGTGATGTCTGACAGCACTGGGGGCACTAACCCTGCTTTACTGAGGGCCACCACGCAGACCGATCCTTCCTTTCAGCGCTGCTTTGCATCTTCATGTACTGTTTCAAGTAACAGTCCCATCCCAGGGGGAGAAAGGTAGGAAACAATTGTCCTTACTGCTTAGTTCTCATAAATACAGTTTCCAGCCAAGACGTTATGGTTGCATCTTCAATTGCAGGGGATTTGTTCAAGGACTTCAGGTTTGCGTGTGACATGTAATGATGATGATGTCCAGCTGGAATTCACCAAATACACAGATGTTATTTATATGTCAGGGGCACAACTAGCTTTGAAGATAAATAGGAATACAAAAATAAATAGGAATTTATAGCTCAGTTACTTTATTTTGTGCTAGCGCAAGCTCATACATATTTTCCTGTGTGTTTAACCAGTTTCTGTAATGCTTTACTGAAAAGCATTTAATGAAATTTCATATTGGAATAAGCTGTATATGAGAGAGGGAGCAGAGCATTCTTCTCACTGCAGTACATGCTTTTCTAGTCAGTCAAATGTCAGAGGATTTTTTGGTAGCGAATAGCTGAGTCCCCTTCAATTCCCCAGCAGGCTGAGAGATTTTATTATTTCATATCTGTGTTGTGGTAAACATGTAGAGCTCTGGACTAGAGCTTGAATGGTCCTTGACCCAAGGAGCTTAGAGCAGGAAACAAACCAAATAAACAGCAAATAAACAAGGAGTCCCAGGTTACTGTTAGAAGTTTCAGAAGCCCATAACAATGAATGGTCAGTCATTAGCTTTGTCCAATATTTACTTAATAGTTGAGGTGTTACATTACAGCTGATTAGGTTTCCTTTTCTATCACTCTATCACATTCCTTTGTGGCTAATTACCTCATTCTTGTTCTTGGATAATTGGCTTCATTTTCAGAGTAAGTATTTGGGATGCTGTTGGTTGGTGTGAAGTTCTCTTAGTGAGGACTTCAGGTGTGTCGATACCTATTTATCTTTTCTTTATCTTCCCAACTAATTGATTTCATTTTCAGTCAGTACTTGGACTGTGAAAGAATGTTTTCATTTTGTGATTATGAATGTGAATCATGAGACTGAACAAAGTATGTTAGTGTTTTCTGAGGAGGAGGCAATGTAACATTTCATTATAAGTGGATATGAATTAAAAGCTTATCAGGCAATGCAGTTGTTACCCAAGTTTACATTCCTACTTCAGACTTTATCCAGAAAATTTTGTTCCCTTCCTTCTAAATATTTTTTCTGGCATTTTTCATTTCATATAGAAGATATCTACAGCTGTGATGTTTCTTTTTTTTTTTTTTTCTTGCAGTGATGTCTTCTTCCATTTGTTTCCCTTCCATTTCTCTGTGGCCCTTCTGCTTTGAGCTGTTCAGATCTACTCGTATCCATTTCCACAGTTCTCTTTTAATTAAAAATCCTGTCCTTTTTATGTATCTTAGATCAGCTCATTTTCTTTTGCACCTGACAAAGTTTGTTCTCTCTATATTGCTGGTAATGTTTTCCAGTTGCAGTCTAAGGGCATTTCACTTCTATAAGCAAAGAGACAATTTAAACTTTAATCAGATTATTTAATCAGAAGCTTAGTTTGTCTTGTTCAGAAGGTTATTTCTTATTCTTCACTTGAGCAGGTGGAATTGCAACCCAGTAGGAAATGTCATTTTTACTGTTGAAATACTTAATTATATCAATTAAAATGGTTCTATCATCAAATTAACCACTGGACCTTCCTCTTTTTTTAATATAAATTCTATTAAAAACCTGGGTTTAGGGGTTGGGTCTTCTGTGTTCTTATCATCATTATTCATTTGTTGTGTGATGATGCACAACTACTTCCTTAGCCCATTTCTTTCATTTTTCTTTTATTTTTGTGTGTTTTAAATGAGCATACGGGGTCAGAATGTAAGAACTGCTGTGGCAGTGTCGGTTTTCTTCCATAAACGTTTGCCTTTGATGGGAGCCTTAGCTTAAGAAATTCTTGCCTCCTGCTGCCCTTTTTCAGGTAGCACTTCAGCTCACCACATAGATATCTCCAGACCACTGTACGTGAAGCAACCACTGTGCTGTGAACAACCTTACTGAATTGATTCAAATTAAAAGTAACCCTCTCAAACAGGGGGCAGGAAGAGTGTTTTTAACTGCGATTCATTTGATGGCCTGGCTTACAGTGCAAACTCGGAAACTGTCCCATCAGCATGGCTAGGTGGAGGGTGAGATGAGGCAGAACGTGATGACCTACCCTGAGGAGATGACTGAGTGATGAGAGCGGGGCTGGAACCTCTTGGCCCAGCACATCACCAGGTCTAGCCTGTTGTCAGAGAGCACCCTCAGATGTTGTCCTGGGAGAAGTGATTCATTGCTTTCGATGATCCCTGCAGTATGGGTTTTACAGGGACGTTTGTAGGGAATGATTTGGCTGTTGTTTATTTTTGTGTTCAATTTTTTTTTTCTTTTTTTGACAGCTCTTCTGCAACAGAACGTTCTTGGCTGGAAAGCAGCCCTAAAGCTTCCCCGTTGCTCCAGCATTCAGCGGGAAACAGCCGGCCACTGGGAGGTTACCTGGTACCCTCTGAATTCTCGAACGCCGTGCAAGATGTCTCTCTCTTGTCCCATTTCCAAACTCCAGGACTGCAAATCGTTTCCTTGAGCAGCCTGGAGAACTCACCAGCAGAGACACAAGAACCCGCTGCCAGCAGTAGTGCCCGGGCCTACCTGAGCTGCAGCTCCCCCCGAGAGGAGACACAAGCTGCTTTCATGGCCAATACCAGTATCTCTCCTAAAACCTCTCCTAAAAGCTCATCAGTGGCAAGTGCTGAGGACAATGGCTTTTTGACACAAAACTTTCTTACAGTGGCCTCTGGACACAATAGCCAGAACAGTGCTGTTCAGCAACACCATGAAGGGAACCTAAATGCTCAACCACCTCTTCCAGAGAAAAAGAGGTCCTCTGAAGGAGACCGTTCCCTTGCCTCTGTGTCACCTTCTTCAAGTGGCTTCTCTAGCCCCCACAGTGGAAGCACAATCAGCATCCCCTTCCCAAACGTCCTCCCAGATTTCTCAAAAATGTTAAGCACTTCTCCAGTGCCAGGTAGGTTCTTCATCAGAGAAATGCAAAATACATTAGATTTTAAATGAGTTTATAAAAGGCATTTAGGGAATTTTGAAAGTGAGGAGGGGAAAGAAAAGCAATGTCACAGAGAATTGCAATGTTTGCAGTATGTGATGCCAGTTCTTCACTGGCTTTGGATGAAAACGGCTGCAAAATTCTTCCTGTGCTGCTTTTCTGCCTGTGTCAGCCGTGGGCAGCCTGCCTTTTGAAGTGCTAAACCACAAGCAAGCAGTCTGACTCCTTCTAATAAAGGCTGGCTTCTCTCTGCACGCTTCTAGACTTGCCAAGAACAGTTAAAAATGTAGACGTGTAGTCACCGCACCCCAGTGAGAAGCTTTCTATTTACTACAGCTTTATAAATGTAGAGGTTTTCATCTTTTAGGGGTTTTACAAAATGAAACTTTAAGAATGTGTACAGAATCTTAGTGTACATTATTATATTTGCTGGTTCTACAACAGATCAGAGTTTCTCTAAGTTGTCTTTCTAATCATGAGTTTTTTGACTAATTTAGGTGATCAGAAGTTGTAAAGAAAAGAAAAAATACTTTTGTATTTTAAAAAGCATTAAATTTTTTCCCCCTTTTATTTCACAGAAAACACAACTGAGAAACATGTGACTGTAAAATTCGTCCAGGACACATCCAAGTTCTGGTATAAGCCAGATATTTCAAGAGAACAAGGTATATCACCTGATACGCATTCTGACATATCTATTCCCAAAAAAGCTAGTTGGTGAATTCCCTTTAAATTTTTTGGTGCATACCTGATGTCTAAAAGAAATACAAGAAGAAATATAAAACCTAGAAGGACCACAGACAACCTCACTTACTTTCTTTTGTCCAAAGGCTGAATTTGAGAGTGGAGGGCAGTCAAGTAGTCCTTGAAAAATAATCAGTTGATCAGACGAATTATTAGCCTCATTGAACTAACTACAAAGTTAATTTAAATCTGCCTGTGGTAGCTGATGCAAATGCACTTCACTGAAAGCTCCAGGTTTTGGAGTGGCAGATACACGTGATGCAATTGCAAACAACTGTCTGCTTTCAGAAACCTTTTAAGTACAAGTGTGCTGCTCTGGCATGATCTCAGCCACGTGTGTTTCCCTGCACAGATAATAGGCTGAGAGATGCTAAATATCAGAGAATAATACATGAGCTAGAAGTCATCCTTAACTACCTGTCATTCTGTAGCCTGAATTTCATTGTCAGCTGCAAGTAACATAGATTATTTCTTAAAAGGTCTCAAAATAACACTCCCATGTAACAACATCCTTCTGATGTAAAATACAGATATAAGGCATCTATAGGTAGATGTATAATAAAAGCTTCAATACATTCAGCTTCAATACAATACATCTCATTCAATACAACTGTATGTAGATGTATTATTGAAGGAGATGGAGAAAACTTTTATTACGTGTGTGAAAATGTATAAGAATGTGTAAATAAAGCATGCTGGGTGTTTTGCATATGTAATTGGCCTGATTGTAACTGTAGTTTGCATTGTAATACTCAGCTGTACTGAACTGTGTTTAATGAGTTATGCCAGGACTTTAAACTGCGATTCTTAAAATGCCATTTTCAAAAAGGAAAAATTACAAATTAGTTCTGCATTGGGAAGGAAGTTGACAGTAAACCAAAATAGCCTTCAGCTACTGGCAAACAATGAATTGCTCTGCCTGTCTAGTTCATAGTTTCTCAAATGGTGAGGAGGGGAAGCACTTGTTCTTTTTTCCTGTGCTTAATGAACTGCTCCCGTGACAAATGATTACTGTCCCCCTGCGGATTTACAAGTGTTACGCAAGTGCTGCTGAATTGTAGGTTTTTATATATTTATCCTCTTCCTCTCAACACATGACGGGTTATTGGGAAAATAGTTGTTTTCTTTACCATCTGACAGATGAATAGAGCAGAATATATACTAATTTGCTTTACTTAATTAAACGAGGCAATTATATCTGCATTTTCCTGGTTATCTGTTATTACTCTTTTTCATGGGGGAAAAAAAAAAGTGTGTTTGTGTATTTGCAGTGTAATCACTGTTCAGGCCTTGCAAAACATGGCTTCATGCCCCATATGCATTATTTCCATGTCTGTATACAGACAGTTAAGGACTCCAGGATCAAATTTGGGCTTTTTCCGGGGTTTCTTTGAAGGCTTGTGGAAACAAAGACAAAGTATTTTCCAAAAGTTTAAGGAAAAAGAAGCAAAGTACTAAGTTTTATTAAGATTAATCATTAGATGAGCCTTTTGTCTTTTTTCAAAGTGAGTTTAAGATTTTGGCTATTAATAGTCTTCTGCAGACTCATGCAAAGCAAGAGCAGTTTCCCTGCAAATGATTCCTTGTGGGGAGGATTTCATGTCGCACTTCCAGCAGAGATTACGGATGTAAATGTACAGTATATATATTTCAGTGCTTCGACAGTGAAAGAACAAATACTTATTTACATCCCTTCCCTTGCTTTAAAACTAGTAAGGGAGTAAGAGTGCTTTGCAAGGACAGACTTGGTGGTGGATGAAGACAGGTCTGCTCTGCTTATTGAAGCTGCTTAGGAATAGAAAAGCAGTGCTGTGTAGTCAGCCCGGGAATTACAGGCTGTGCTCTGTCATGCTTCTAACGAGCTGAGGAAATACAAGCAGGAATCAGCTTGCTCCTGCGCTGGTTGTAGAAGTGCCGGTGGGACCTGCACGTACTTCTTAGTTTAAAAAATCATTAGGAATCTGTACTTCAGGCTTCGCTTGAAATAATAATAATCTGTGAGCTTTGCAGAAGGTGTTTCCACTCAGATACCCCAAATATGCTTGGTTCTGTTTGTTTCCCAGAATCAAGCTTGATTCCTACAATGATTTATTCTGTTCTACAGCAACGGAGACAGCCTAAAGGATCTTATTTCCTTTAGTCTCCTATTAGTTATAGATTTGCACTCGGGTACTTTTTGGATGTGTGCACTGTTCTGGAACTGTTTTCTCACTCTTTCCTGGAATCCCTTGCAGCCATTGCTGTTCTCAAGGACAAGGAACCTGGCTCATTCATTGTTCGAGACAGTCATTCTTTCCGCGGTGCCTATGGGCTCGCAATGAAAGTTGCTACACCACCTCCTTCAGTGCTGCAGCTAAACAAGAGAGGTACTGTATGCCTTCTGTCTCTTGTTCAACAAGTCAGAAATAGTAGGAAGAACTTACTACAGGGTAATAGTCTGGAGGAGTCTCCCATCGTCTAGTAAGTGCAGCCTGAATTACAGGCTTCATTTGGTACATTGTTAAGTGAGACTGGGTAAGGTGTCTGTTGTACTTCACGTTTCACCATGTTTTGTAAATGTATGTTCATAGTGGCTGTATACATGTATAAGGTACATATATTGTACCTTATCAACCTAACAGAAAACCAGTGCCATATCAGTCTTGGGTCCTTCCTGGCAGTCAGAAGTCTGCATTTGGTCCACATACCACCTTGTAAAGCTTTTGCTTGCCTGGAAGGTTGAATATTTTTGACCCCAAGATTTTCTTTTGAGCTAGTTCTATATTAGATATTAGAAATCCGAGGAGGTTCCCTAAGGAAAGATGATAGTTGTTTAAAAGAAGTGATGAAATACAGCTACTCTCCCAGCTTCAGTGCCTCCACCTATAATTTGCACCTGATAGTTATGAAAGGTAAAAATGAGAATAATTAATCCAGAAAGTATTAATCAATGTAGGAAACAGCAGCCAGTATCTGTAGTGGCCTTGGCTCCATTTGTGCTACTGCAAGAGTGGTGGGGTGGTTTTCATTGCTGCTGTTTCCCTGTTACAAAGCTTAGTAGGTTTCATTAGTGCATGCTGCCTGGTGAGGTAAGTGACTGAGAACACAGGAAAGCAGTGGTTCATGTTGATGGAAGTGTGGTTTTATCTGGTGTTGGTTGGCTGTTGATTGGTTGAGGTTTTTTTTTTCTTTTAAGATTTCATGCTTACTCTAGGGTAAGGTTAGCAGTCCACCTCTATTACAATAACACAAATTCTGTACACTTAATCTGGTATCTTGAGCCAATTTCTAATAAAAATTTGCCATGTAATCCTTATCTTTAATTGCCGAGTAGCATCAGCAGAAACACTGCAGTGTCTTTTTTGATGGAGACAACAGGGATGCACTGGGGTGGTGATAGCAACAAGGAGGCAAATGGGGAGTGGTTGTAGGCATTTTTACTAATCTTTTTTTTTTTATCATCAGGCCAATGAAGACTAGGAAGACATGGAAGTTCAAATTCTACTAACCTTTAAGAGCTGGTTAATGTTAGTTGTACCACAGACAAGTGGTAGTAAGAGAATATTTTAGCTGACATTGTAGCATTCTTCCATGTCTTACCCTGAAATCTAGCTTTTTTGTTTCCCACTGTTTCATCCCAGAAGGCGCTGATTTGTTCAGCCTCCTGCAGGGTTTCTTGTTCCAGGCTTCCTCTTTCCACACACCCTTGCAGTCATTTATTTTTAATATGACAGACAGTAAGCTGTTTGAAGAGGTGATCTTTGCAATATTTGCTTGCATAGAAGCTTGTGCTCTCCAGATTAATGTGTTCATCTGTATTAGCCTGAAAGGCAACCCTTGATGTCATGTGTTTCCTGGGCTGTGGCTGATGGATCACGGTGGAAGGAGGCAGTTGTGTTTGTGTCTCTCTTGTTAGGGTCTAAATGATTGGGTAGCTTTGTCCCGTTGCCGTGAAATAACCCTCTAATTACTTGCAGAGAGATTCAGTTTGTAGTCAGGTGTCAAATACTGTGAATCAGTCTTTCAAGAAATGAAGTTGTCTTAATCATGCATGTGCATATGTATGTATGAGTTTAAAAGGATGCTAAATCTCAGGGGAATTTTTATATGCCTCTTGGTCTTTGAATTTCCACATTACATCAACTTAACCATTTTGATTTGTCCGAGGTTCCCCAGAGAGAAAATCTAAAAAAATAATAATAAATAATCCAGTGATCTAAAATCTCTTTGAAAATCTAGTGAAGCCTGAGTGTTTCATGTAATTGTTTGTTTTCAGGAGTAAAGACAGCGTAAAACTGCAAACATTTTAAAACTTAAAAAAAATCACTGAGAGACTGGCATCATTACCTTTGTGTAGCTAAATTTTCTATTGTTTTAATCTGCAAAAGTTCTGCTTACAGAACTGTCACTAGAAATCTGAACATTCCCTTGTCGCACTGGATTTAAGTTTTTCCAATGGGCAAGCGCATCAGAATTTCTAACCATTCGCTTTCAGAAGTGATATTCCTGTCTGTAGTTGGGACTGTGCTTTGGACAGTTTGGACACCAGTGTATCCAGTGTCAGTCACATATATATAAAACCTTTTCCTCTGGTTCTCTGAAGTGAGCTATTTGCTTGTTTGTTTTTGCAAAATGGCCTTTTTACTACAGTTTGTAACATTGCACAATGAGGATCTAATATATTCTTTGCATGCTGTATATAAAACATTTGGTGGTAATGTGGAAAATTGCTTCATAAAGACTTGCTAATTTGTGAGACTGTTATCTGTTCGTTGCTTCTCTTCATGAGGTTTCTTTTTTCTTTTTCCACACAGTTGGAGATTTGTCAAATGAACTTGTGAGACATTTTCTGATTGAATGGACTCACAAGGGGGTGCGCTTGAAAGGATGCCCGAATGAGCCGTATTTTGGTACGTACTGTGCATCCCAGGGACACAGAAAATGCAAACAGGCTGCGTCTGCCAGAGCTGTCTTATAGGCTTGTATAGAGTGCAAATGGGAGAATGCTTTGTTTGTGTCCCGGTGATTTCTGTAGGAAGTTTTAAGGTTAAAGGAGAGTACGTTGTGCTGCATCAGCCTACCTAAGTACTGTGGTGAGCACACATTACTGCTACAGCAGAGAGCCCAACACCCACCTCGCTGCTTGCTCCTGACCCTCCTCCGTGGGGCAGGAGGGAAAATAGGATGGGAAAACTTGTGGGTTGAGATGAAAACAGAGGTTGCTAACCAGTTACTGCCATGGGCAAAAGAGACTCAACTTGGGGAAAATTAATTTAAATCTTGCCAATGAAAATCGGTATTTAGGTAGTGAGAAACAAAGACAAACATTAAAATAACACTTTTCCTTCCCCTTTTGCCAAGCTCAACTTCACTGCCTTCCCCCAGCAACTCCTCACCCTCTTCACCCATTGCGGGAGGGGATGGGGTGCATATGATCATTACAGAACAGTTCCTCTCTGCTGCTCCACATGAAAGGGTCATCTACTGTAAAATGAACAAGTGTAAAATGACAAATGCTATTTGAAGTAAAGGCAGACAGAATTTTGTCAGTGCTTGGCATTAGACTTATTTCAAATCAGAATTTTTAGCCCAGTCCTACCTTGACCTTGAAGTGCCTGTTTATGGCACATACGTAGCCCTACTAATCATTTGGTTTGAGCATCTCCTAATCTTTTAACGTGTTCAGCCTCAAAACTACTTCACAAAGTAGGTGGGCATGCACTGTCACATGCTTGTATGGGTAAGGCAATGAAGGACTAATGGTTTCAACTGGTCATTGTGTTTCTGTAAGACTCTGGCAGAATAGGGTCATCTTTCCATTTCAAATGAATTTTTGATGGGCTCTGAAATG
>JAOTQQ010000012.1:56590017-56608428 GCA_026546715.1 Gallinago undulata
AATTATTTTAATTAAGCCAAGTCCAAATAACTTGAATAATAATTTATGATTCAAAATGACTTGAAGAATAATTTAATAGAGAATGCAATGTGCTGCATTGAATGGAGGAGGTTTTATCTAGACCATCTTCTATACTTTAGAAGCAGAGGTATGTGTAGACAAAGCACTAGGCAGAGGAGACTAGGTGGCTAAGAGGCAGAACTCCTTGCTCTTTCTCTGCCTCAACACAAGTGTTGACCCCTTGTGCTCTTACCATCTTCATAAGATTTTACTACATTTAATGTAGCAGAAGTTAAGAGCATTGACAGGAATTTACTGATTTCCATATGTTAATGTTTGTGTCATTTTTGTGCTTTCTCCATTTGAAGCAAAGCCATTTAGGTTAGGATTTGGGCAAGGAAAGGGAGTATGTAATTGTGATAAATGGGTTCAAGTACATCGAACTGGTACAGTGCTGGGAAACACGAACACATTAAAGTTGACCAAAGACAGTCTTGGCTTAGGTGCCAAGAGAATTTTTTTTAAAGGGTAGGGCGAGGAGGCCTCCTGGTCTATACAGGACTTGAGAGCCAACATAGCTATGAAGCATTCTTATTGTCCAGCAAATTAACTGTGTATGTCTTGTTACTCTTCTGACCACAGGCAGTTTGACAGCTCTGGTGTATCAGCATTCCATCACTCCCCTGGCACTGCCCTGCAAGCTCCTCATCCCGGACAGAGGTATGCTCATTAAAGTGCAGAAGAGGTATACCCAGCTCTGCTTCAGAGTGCCAGTGTCTGAAGGCAGGTGAACGTGTCACGAGTCGAGGTCTAAGCAAGAACGTGCAGGGAAGGAAGCTGGTGTTTTAGAAGTGATTCTTCAGTACTGCTGATGGAGGTTATCCAGGCTGTCACTGTGAGCAGAGTGATAGTCCAGTCAGAAGCATGTATGTGTCGTGGAAATCCACACAGTAATCTAGCATGTAGGAAGACAAATGCAATTCTCAGACATTAAATTATGCCCACACGTGGTTAGATGTAACCACTCATTCAGGTCTGGGTGGCAAAAGGGCTTTAGGTAAGGCAAGAAGATAAGGAATAGAAGGTGCTTGAGTGTGACACCAGCAGGAAAGAAGTAGGAACTTACATAGGTCCAAGTACTGTTTAAGTAAGTGATCAGAAAAGCCTGTGTTGCAGCATGGGATTGTAATTCAATTTTGGTTCTGGTGATTTCATAAACCACTGTAAGACAACGGCAAAATGTAGCTATGTTTGCCCCATAATTCACTTCTCTGCTGCTCTCCCGCATGAATTTAACATCAGATGTATTACTGAAATGTTAAACGTTCTGTGGTTTTCTACTGAACTCTTTAAACTTTTGCTAAAGGCCATATGTCACTGTTGAAACACAGCATTTGAATTATGCAAATACAGTAATGAAACCATTTTAGCACAAAAACAAGCTATGGTAGATGTGACCACAGATCTCTTTTTATGGCAAACCAGTGTGGTAGGTGGGCTTGTTCTCCTTATCTTCCTCACCTGAAATGGAAAGCTGCTTTTGTTCTGGCCCAGGTGCAAGACTGAAACATTTGCTTTGTCCTGAACAATACCACAGTGAAATTTTAGTTTAAATTTATTTTTGAATCTGATATGATCACACATGTTAAGATGATAATCTGTCGTTAATGATTCTAGACACAGTGCATGGACTATTTAAAGCATATGAATAACTCTAAACATGTGAATAGTGTTACACACAGTATTACTCTTCTCTTCCTCATTTGAATGTATGCAAAGATAGCATGCATCACGTTAAATACAGCATCAAGAGAGATCTTTTTACATGCATTAATATAACTGAAATAACATGCCGATGTATGGTTTTATCACTAGTCTTAACAGAAGATGGGGAAACAAAGATTCCACTGCTGTCTTAATAATTCAGATGTTTGTTTTCTACATAAGTATGAAGAAAGGACTATGTTGTCATCTCCTGAATCAAAATACAATTAATTAATTTCATTGTAGAAGTGCAAAGTCTTTGCAGCTAAATTAATGCGAATTATGCAAGTTAAATGAGATAATTAAAATCGCACTATTTAAAAAATTTTGAGGTTGTAGTGAGGGAATTGTATTGTTTTAATGTGGCATCATGTGTGTCCCTGCAGCATGTGCTATGTAGCTATGTCTTTTACTGTCAGAAAATAAAGGTTGAGCATCCCTTCTGCAGCAATGGAGGTGAAGAACCTGATGCAGCACAAAACCCACATGAATGATTATAGTTGCAAATACCATATTGTTTCATGTTTCTGGCCAAGAGTTGTCCAATAGATGAGATCACGATTACTAAAGCTAAACTTACACTTGACCATGTGCATTGATTTGTTGATTCAAATCCAGACAAGACATGGACAGTGTTTTCTATTTGCAGATCCCTTGGAGGAGATAACAGAGACTTCTCCACAAACTGCTGCAAACTCAGCTGCGGAGCTTCTCAAACAGGGTGCAGGTCTGTTCAGCTTTTTTCTTGCATTTGATTGTTACCATATTTTGTATCTTAAAGGCTGGGAGAAGCTGAAGCTTAGGCTGGACTGAAGGATGTTTAAAGGGAGCAGTTAGAGTGCTGTGTAGAGGTGTAAAGGGCACTGTGAGGATACGTACCATGTTCTTTCTGTTTTCTGCAACCAGCTCCTAAGTTCTACAGCCCTGTGTTTGCTTCCTAGTTGTGTCTCCCATGAGAATATGAGGTACACAGAGCTTGGTTCAAGCACAGCAAGTTGTAAGTGGTGACGCTGCTTTCATAATTGATGAACTTAGGAGAAGATGTTTTCAACCTGTGGTTGCAGAGGTTCATAAACTGTGTCTGAGGTCTGCAAAAGGCAACTAAGGAAAGTGTTTGGTTGGCTTAAAGTCTCAGCTTAGGTATAAACAATACCAGTGGAAAATGCTTACTGTCCCATCAATCTGAAAAAAAAAATAAAAATGCCCAGTTGTGGAAATGTCCAGTGTCTTTTCCACTGGGTGCTGTTTTGTGGATTCTCATATGTACTTCAGCACCCATTCTGGCAATTCAGGTTGTGTTACTGTGAACTCACGGATGTGACAGAAGACCCCTTGGAGGATTACCTCCACATGATGTGATGCTGTGCATTGGTACCATCTGAACTGCCCTCAGATAGAGGGATCTGCAGCAGCTGTGTGTAGAGATGCTCTGCTTCTCATCTGTGTCGTTGGTGTGCAGCTGCCCCAGGGACAGCTAGTGCCATCGCCCGTCGGAAGAGGTGTGGGGGTGTCCTAACTGTCTGACCTCGTATGATCACCTGCAGTTCACTCAAACCAGATGGATGTTTTCCTTGCCCTGCTTTACCCCACTGTTCTCCCAAGCAAAAAAAATGAAGATGTGTTTTCCTAGAATGATCATGTTTACAGCAGTCTGAAAAACCCGATGAGTGTTTAGTCATTACCCAAATGCAGAAGCTGACAGGAAATCCTTTGCTTCCTAGAGAGTGACAATTAAGACTAGAGACTGTACAAAGAAGTGTTTTTCCCTAGAACAGACCTTGCTTTGTTCACCTTCCTGTTTGGCAGCAAAACTTTCTGCCCCAAATAAATGCCCATTCTTCATGTCTGTTTCCACCAGTCCAGTCAAGGAACTGAGCGTTCTGAACAAAGCACATTCCCAGTCTGAAAGCAGCAGGGGTTCCTTGAACTGGCCACGTTGTGTAGCTGCTGGTGGTAGCATGGACATGACTCCAGAATGCCACCTGTGGAAGATGAGAGCAGCAACGTTGCAGGGACTGCACGAAAGGCACAGATGTCCTCCTTCGGTTCTGGCCTTGACTGTGGTTTCGGTGGAATTGCTGTCATTCAGACCATGCATGTTCTTAAATGAGAACTCTTCCAGCCTTTCCCATTACCTTTCCTTTCCCAAAACCGCCTTTTTAAGATGCCGTTTCTGCACTTTCCAACCCTTTTGAAAAAGGTTCCCTGGGTTATTAGTTGTGCTACAGAAGTAAAGGAATCTCCTGTATTTGGTGACAGCTTTTGAACTATCACAGTGAGTGCAATCTAGACAAAATGATTGGCTGTTTCATTTAGAAACAAAAGCTGAACACAGACCGTTGACACCAATACAGTGTGTGGCAGAAGAGAAGGGAAAGCTTCACCTGGGTCTCAGAAGTGGAGTGTGACTGAAACAAGGCAAGGTCACCGGGTGGGAAAGGCTCACAGGGTAACGAGGAGCTTTAGATCTGTACCAAACACACACAGGAATAATGTGAGAAGAGGAGGGCTTATGGCCTGGAATCATAGAATGGTTTGGGTTGGAGGGGACCATAAAGAGCATCTTGTTCCAAACCAGTGTTATTTACAATTAACGTGACTGAGAATTTTGGATAGACATTTCCCTTTGGGAAGGCAAAGGCGGCCTCATTGAACTTGCCATTCGTCATCTTAAATCCTGCTCTGCATTTGTGTAGCAATTGATTCAATAACCTTGAAGTTATACAGTGGTTACTGAAACTCCCACACCAGTGTGCAAATACATATGGGAAATTTTACACTTAAAAACCAAGCAAATCAAATCTCTGGATCCCTTCTTTCACTGACCTACTCCAGAGCTTGGAGTTACAGGGCTCATCATCATGCTGGAATCAAACTCACGTTTGTGCAGGCTTTAACTCTGTCATTGCTTGGTTGGTTTGAAAGTGCCAGTCTGTAGCTGTGTGTTTTCTGTAAATAGTCATCGGAGAAAGCTTTACTCAGATTACAGAATAACCATATGAAAAGGGGATAAATAACAATTCATAAATTAATTAGATTTATCTTTGCTTTCATAGAAGGCTGACAAGCCAAGCTAAACTGCTAAACAAATGAAATATTAGCATTGTATGAAATAATGCATCAGCTGCCAGAATTGTGAATTCTGTCCTACAGAATTTGTGGATACCTACACAAATGTTTTTACCAAAGTCAAGTCTTTTGGTAGCAGTGTTTAGCTATGGATGTGTTTAATCAGCTTAGCTTGCTCTGTAGAATAAGACTAAGAGGGCTTTTCAGTTTTAAAAATGATCTTAAATCTGCTTGTAAATTTGACTTTATACCACAATCCCACATTATTTAAGTATGTGAATAATTCTATTAATACTACTGAATAATAACTAATACTATATCATGTTATAGGCACTGTTCCCATGTAGTACTATGGAGTAGTATACAGTACTATAGTACTACTATATAAAGCTATGTTAATATGAATACTTCTTTTGCCAGTGCTCACTGCAGATTTGATATGAGACCAGGTAAAAAAAGTTATCTGTTCTGTAGCCTTAGAAACCAACGAGTTTCTATTTTATAGAGATACTTCAGAAGTTACTAATATTTCTAGGAGAGGAATAGAGCTTTTAAAAGTAAGTGCATCCCAAGGTAAAAATTAGACCTAAAAATAGGTAAGTCAGTAATTTTTCTCAATGTGGGAGTTGGTTTGTTTGCTGTAAAATCACTAAACATACAAACCTCTATGGAGTTAATGAGAAGTGAGATTTGCAGCAACCCGCAGTTCTTAATGGGGTGAAGACATTCTTGTTTTGCCAAACAAGTGAATGGTTTCCTTTGAATATAGTTTAAATAGCATTTGAATGTGTAAAGTGTGTGAAAATATTCTGCAAAAAAGTGTGCTTTCTTATTGGCTACTGTAATTGAACTTAGCAGCAAAATATCCCCATTCTGTCCCCTCAGGAATGCCTTTGCTGTGGTAGTGCCTATGACTAGTCTGTCTCTCTGCTGTCTTGTATTTCTTTAAATTTCAGGGTCTTTGGTAACAGTTAAGCCACTGACTGCACTTATCTATGTAGGTATTAAAAACAAAGGGATAGCAAAAGGCCTATGACCTCCAAAATTATAGTGTTAAACTATGAAACAACAGTGGGACAAGGTGAGGTATAGTAGAGCATTTGGTGGTTTACTACCAGTCTTCCCTCTTTACGAAGGTGGAAAACTTACATTTTGTTTGGTTTTGTTCAGAAGATAACCGGTTGCTTGCTATTGTGTGATGACCTCTCAAAGTCTTTCCCTTCTCTCATTGCAGCCTGTAATGTTTGGTACCTGAGTTCAGTGGAGATGGAGTCACTTACGGGCTACCAGGCAGTTCAGAAAGCCTTGAGCCTAACGCTGATGCAGGATCCTCCTCCTGTCTCAACCATTGTCCATTTCAAGGTGTCTGCACAGGGAATCACCTTGACAGATAACCAAAGAAAGTAAGCAAAAGAGGGATCACAGAATCACAGAGTGATACGGGTTTGGACGGGACTTCTGGAGATCATCTAGTCCAACCCCCTGCCAAAGCAGTACTGGGGAACACCACTTGTTATGGAACTCCAACTAGATTCTGTGCCCCTAATCACGACCCTCTGAGCTCTGTCTTTCAGCCAGTTTTCAATCCACCTCGCTGTCCATTCATCTACCTAAGCTTGCCTATGAGGGTGCTGTGGGATGGATGTTCATAGCAGAACAAGAACAAAACCTTAAGTTATAATGCCTAGGAGGGCTTATATTTTGAAACTTGATATAATTGAATTATTCACAAGTTCCAAGAAGTTGCATTTCCCACTGACATAGTATCTAAATGGCCAGTTTTTAGAAAAAATGCATGTTATTCTTCTAGTTCTTTTTCTTAGCTTGAAGGTCAGTTTTGGTTCTAAAACTTGGTTTTACTATTCTAAACATGGATTTCTTTGCTTGGAGCAGTTCAAGTGGCTTTCAAAGTCACTTGGATAGCAAAAAGAACGTATAGTCATTATTAAATTTAGATTAAATAGGATTTATTTTTCAGATCTGTTCATTGTTTAAAATTTTAAGCATCTTAATTGTTCCTAAAACTTGTTTTATTTCTTCTTATCCAGGCTCTTTTTTCGACGACATTATCCAGTCAACACTGTTATTTTCTGTGCTTTGGATCCACAGGACAGAAAGTAAGGAAGACTAGCAGTATTTCTAATAGGTTGCTTGTGTTGTTGATCTACAAAGAAAGCTAATGTATGTTTCATTTTTATTTCTCTATTCCTTTATTATTTTTTTTACTGCTTTCTTGATGGACAACAAGATGGACGAAAGATGGCCTTTCTGCAAAGTAAGTGGACACCTCTCTGAGTCTCTTTGAACTGAATGTTTTGGGAATGTCATCACAGTGATCAGTTTCTTAGTGTACTAAACTGTCTTTGTCAGAGATGTAGGAGGGAAGGCAGCTGCTCAGAGACAAAAGTCTCCTTGCCCACCTCATCTGGGACTTTGATTTTGTCAGAGCCTGATTTTGTGATGGTGGGATGTGTGGAGCTGGGGCTTCTGTTGAAGCAGAAAAAAGCCATAGAGAGCTCAAGCCCCAGTTTCTGGAAAAGAGCAGAAAGGCTTAAGTCCTGTTTCCAGTACTCTGTGCACTGATGCATGACCCTCAGAACCTCTCTTGAGGCACCTCCTGAGGCACCACACGCACCCTGGGGTGGGTAAGAGAACAGCAGTATGGAACCAGAGTCAGTATATCCCCGGGGTCACCAGCACCTCTCTGACAGCAAACAGCACAGGATTCAGTACCGGCAGAGTGGAAGGAAGGGGAAAATCTCCTTCCCCCATTCTGGCCATCCCAAGCCACTGAAGAGCTCCTAAGTTGACTGATGCATCTGGACCACTGTTTAGCAGTCACACAGGACCTTGTCCATCAGAAAAGATGAAGCCTGCTTTGTGCTTTTGGTTTCTACCTTTTTCTGCCTTAGACAGGTCACCTTGTTTCACGTCTCTTCTCTGATGTACTGTGGTTGTTGCCCTTGCAGAGTGTTCGGGTTCGTTGCCAGGAAGCAAGGCAGTGCCACAGACAACGTCTGCCACCTCTTCGCAGAGCACGACCCGGAGCAACCCGCCAGTGCCATTGTGAACTTTGTGTCAAAGGTCATGATTGGGTCCCAGAAGAAGATCTGATGCCTCTCCATCCTTGACTCGGAGCCCTTCACTGAAGGAAAGCACTGTGAGAGGGACAAAGCCTTGTCAGCAGCGATGACTGAACCTTGTCATTCCCAAGAAGGAAAGCAGAGAATGGTCCATCTGCATTGTGTTTGCAAGAGTTCAGCCTTTTAACTGAAGATGCCAGTGACTTAACAAAGTGTTATTTCTTTGTTCTTATGTCAAAGGACAACGCAAAAGAAACTGGGTGCCACCCAAGGCCATGTAGCCCATACCTGAATGAAGCATAAATGAAAAACTTTTCTCCTGAAGGGTTTCTAATATATTTTCATATGCTGTTTTTCATCATTTATTGGAGCAGAAATACTCACTAGGCTGTGCTACTTTTTTGTGCAGAAATTTTTTTAATATAACGTCCTCAAAGACACTTGCTGTAGTTGCATCAATGGTAGCTGTAGGCTTTGCAAATATGCTCTTAAGAGAATGATGGTCTGAGGAAGACTATTTGCTCTTCCCTTCACCTGTATGTGCTCAGTGACGGCAGCTGAATGGAGAGAGGGGAAGAAGTATGTGAAGAGAAGGTTTGTGCAAGTTGGTTTCTGGTAAGAAAGGAACAGCAACGTAGAATTTTCAGGGAGGTTGCTCTGTATTTAGTATTAAGAAGACTGGGCTCTTCTAGTTTGAAAAATTTTAAATAGGGGAGGTGGCAGAACAAAAGAAAAAGGTTGCCTGGAAAGCTATTCTAAATTGGGTGGTTTTGTATTACTATTTTTTTATATAGAGAACTAAGAGAAGATTCTGTATTTTAATAATCACAGGAAAAAAGTGAGGGAAAAGAAAAGAAGAAAATTTTATAATTTATATATTTTTACCTGTGCCTGATTATTTATAGTAGATCTCAGATGTTGATATGTCACATGGATATTCCTAAGCCAGACCATTGTTGAGCTCTGCCTCTTCAGCACTATTTTGCATCAGTAAAAGTGTATATAGCCCATGCCTTGCTATAGACAAGAGTCTTCTGGTTTGACTTTTGTCTTACAGTGGAAAAGGTACTTCCCGTTTCCCATCTCTGCATTACTGTTTTGGTAGTAACATTTATTTCCCTATTTAATACATAATCATATTTGTGAATTCTTCCGGCCCCCTTTTTGTTGGAGCTTGGGGGCTTTTTTGGCTTTTTTTTTATCTGTCGGAACTATTTTTGGTTTGTAATGTGGGGTTTTTTTAAATCATTCCTTGCATCAGGAAATCCAGAAAGGAGTAGAATTCATTTTGTTACTGTCCCATTTCTTGAGAGCGTTTGTACATATCCCGGTATCTTTCTAAATAGATCATTAGTGTAAATGCAGACACGGTGCCAGTTAGCTTTACAGACAGTGGGTACAGACGGTCACAGTGGGAGCCTTCACACGGAGAGTGAGCTGCTGAGGTCTGCTCTGTAATTCCCATTCACCCCAAAAAGAACAGTGCTGGACCCCCTATCAGAGCTGATGGTGATAAAGCAGCTTGAGTGTGACGGTGCTGACAATTCTCGTTGCCTCTATTTGTTTGATGTGTGGCTGTCAACATTATATTAACCTAAGGAATGAAATGACACCTGGAATTCGGCGTGCTGACACATGGTGCACTGGGGTAACTGGGAGCTGTAGCCACTTGGAGGATTTAATTCTTTTATCCCCTTTTACTCGATAATGGTTAAATGGAACAGGAAACTCTGTTTGGGCTACATGGTAAGAAGGTTCCACCAATTTGAACTACGTTTGTCCTGTATAAATTATGATCTGGTTTTTATTAACAGCTCTCTTCCTATTTCCTAAAGCATTAGGACCGTAAACCTTATTCAGTGGCTGTAGCCAAAGTGTTACCAAACTATTGGTGTAACTGTGAATTTTGTATAAATAACTCTAAAGTTGTCCAAAGGAAGGGGGTGGGGAAGGGAGGGAGAGAGAAGAAGGGCTGGACCGTGGCTGGAGCGGGACGTGGTGTGTCGGTGGCGTGGGATGTCTGTGGGAGGGAGTAGCTACCGTTGAAGCAACGAAGGCAAGTGCCTCTGGTTTGTACCAAATAATTCTGTTCTTCTGACACAGAGGTGTGCTACTTAAATAGTGCTTATGTACCATCCAAAACCAAATGCAGCTCTTACTTTTAGGAGCTTTGATCTTTCTGTAACGTGAGAGGACAAGTTTCCTTTCAATATTCTTTTGATGCACCGAGAGCCCAGTTGCCCGATCTAGTCAGCCAGTTGGAGCCAGTTGCTTCAGCTGACATTTTAATTAGATTTGTCTCAATTGGATTTAAATCTGATGTGTTTTGAGCATTGAAATGAGGAAGAATTTTTTATTATATTTTTTCACTTCTGTAGATGATACTTAAATTTTAGCGTGTCTTATTAGACACCAAGCGTTGGCCTTTGGGCTGAAAAGAAAGTCTCTTTTTTCCCCCTCCATGTATTATCATTTCTATTTAGGATGTTATTTTTTTATTCCTTACGCTTTCTCAAGGCCTGCTGGAGTCAAGAGCATAAGGAATGGAATGCTGACACTTCTGGTGGTGTTTCCTGGGAGTTCAGCTCTACGTGGTAAGTGGGGGAAAAGGAAGTTGCCCTGTTTCTAAGGGAGGTTTTCTATTATGCATTCCTTTGGATGGTATATTGCAACAAGCTTTTGCTTTTTAATTAAAAAATGTACAAAGAAAAATAGTTCAGTATGTACCATTGTGTAGTGTATGTAGAAAGATATTCACAAAACTTATTTTCATGGCAAATACAAGACTAAATAGTTAATACAGCACTTTCTTTAAATGTTTTCGGTAGATGTGTATATGCAGTTCCGTAACTAAGGGCAGCAAGTTGACACCTGTATTTAGCCAGACTCCTATTTACCTGCTTAGTAAATTCACTACTATAATTATACAGTGTTAAACTACAAAAATGCTAAAAGCCATGTTTTTAATTAAATGGTTTCCATGTATCCAACAATATCATTAAAAATTTAATGTTTCCTTCTTGGATTTACCTGCTAGAGAAAATTTTTGCCTTTTTTTTTTTTTTTTTTGAAACTGTAAAGAAGCATCAGAAGGTCTCCAGTATGTAAATGAATGTTCGATAAATTCTTTGTATAGTCATTTTCTCTGCTCTGCGGATACTGCCTCTATTCCGATTATAATAAAATTATCAATGTGAAATTTCACAACGTAATGTTACAGGGGAGTCTGTTCTGAAAGCACATTTCCTCCTGGCATTCAGAACCAGGTAATGAGCAAAACCTTGGTGAAGGTTGTGTGCTGAAATGGGTTTAGTTTTCTTTCTTAAAGGTTTATTTCAAGGGCTTCCCATGAGTCTGTGTCAGTGGTTCAAGTGTAGTTCAAGCGTATCATTTTCCTCGTTCCTCTGTGGTTATACTGCTAGAAAAGTGCCTTTTGGCTGCATCACATATTTCAGTGTAAGCAGGAGGAGCAGCTGATGTCACCCCTGAGATGTCTGTACCCGTTTCACTCCATCATCACCAAAACTTCCAGAGGAGCATGAGGGGGGTGAGACATCTAACCCCTCGCTCTCCGGGTACAAACCCAGCCCCACGCTGAAGGTTGAACAACATACACGCTTTATTGGGATTGTTTCTGAGACGGATGAACTCTGGTATGTCGGGCTGATGCCTTTTCCACGAGGCGTAGGCTGGCAGGAATTTGTTGGTCAGTCTGCTTGGCATTCCTCATGGGCCATCCCGAGGGTAATGCATGGATGGAACAGGCCAGGGAATTGTTAGTGAACAGTATTCATCCTTTATCAGAATGAGTTGTAAGGCGGAACAGATGATAAGGATGTGACAGTAAATGGATCCTCTGTGTCAGAGCGGGGTCTCCTGTGGAGTTCCTCGGGTGCCATGGTGCTTGTGCTGCTCTTGCTCCTCTCCAGAGCCTGCTCTGGGATTGCTTTGCTCCAGGGGATAAAAATCTGCTTTCAGTATTCATCCTAAATGCATTCACAGCTAGTTTATATGCAGTTGTTCTTCTGCCAGCATTGTCTCTTGGCATGAATAACTTGTTTTCTCCCTGAAGTATTTATAGCGAAAGATCTGACCCCCCCCTGTGTCCCTCCCCCCAGTCCCTTTCCAAGGCTCAACAAGTCAGCGCTCAGCCCTTGGGTTTTGTCTTTAAAGGGTGCAGAGGCCTGGGGTTTTTAACTCTTTGCCAGTTTAATCATTTATCTGGAGGGACCCTAAAGTGAACAGCCAGACTTTAAAAGGGGCACAAGCTTGTGGGTTTTTTTAAAAAATATTTATATTAGAAGACTCTTGGAAGGAGAAAGCTTGTCCCAGCAGATGGGCAGAGTAAGCACCTGCTCAGGTTCTGCTGTTGACAAGGTAGCACAGGGTTGCAGCAGCCCCACAGCCCACACCACGCCAGGCAGCACGCACAGGGGCCATTAAGGGGGCAAATAACTAAAGAAGTTCTCAAAAGCACAAGTCAGAGACAGGAATCTTGCAGGGGACTCGGCGAGTCTGGCAGCTACCAAGATGGTGAAGAGGAGGTACTGGGGAGTTCCAGGATCCTGAATAACTGAGGAGGGATTAGCAGTACGTGTCACTACAGGGGTATCAAACCAGGACCGTTCCCTACCTTGGAAGACATGTAGTGTCTTGCATAAAGCACAAACGTTTGTACCAATGTTCATGTTTTAGTATTTGCAGTATCACAGAGTGGTTGAGGTTGGAAGGGACCTCTGGAGGTCGTGTAGTACAACTCCCCTGTTCTGACAGGGCCACCTAGAGCTAGTTGCCCAGGCCGATGTCCAGATGGCTTTTGAGTATCTCCAGGGATGGAGACTCCACAGTCCCCCCAGGCAACCAGTGCCAGTACTCGGTCACCCTCGCAGTAAAAAAGCATTTCCTGATGTTCAGAGGGAATGTCCTGTGTTTCAGTGTGTGCCCACTGCCTCTGGTCCTGTCCCTGGGCACCACGGAAAAGAGCCTGGCTCCATCTTCTTTACACCCTCCCGTCAGGTATTTATACGTGTTGACAAGGTTCCTCCTCCAAGCATTCCCTTTTCCAGGCTGAACAGTCCCAGCTCTCTCAGCCTTTCCTCAGTGGAGAGATGCTCCAGTCCCTCCATCATCGTCGTGGCTCTTCACTGGACTCTAGCTTGTGGGTTGTTCAACCTGGAGAAGAGAAGGCTCCCCGGGGACCTTGTACTGGACTTCCAGTACTTAAAGGGGACCCATAGCAAAGATGGGGAGGGACTCTTAATCAGGGAGTGTAGAGATAGGACAAGAGGTAAAGGTTTTAAACTGAAAGAAGGTAGATTTAGATTAGACATTAGGAAACAATTCATTACTGTGGAGGGTGGTGAGACACTGGCCCAGGTTGCCCAGAGAAGCTGTGGCTGCCCCATCCCTGGAGGGGTTCAAGGGCAGGCTGGATGGGGCTTGGAGCAACCTGGTCTGGTGGGAGGTGTCCCTGCTCAGGGCAGGGGGCTGGAACTGGATGATCTTTAAGGTCACAGCTTGGTGGTTGAAAAATGTGAGAACAGAGAGGAACTACCATTTCAGTGACATGTTACATAGATATAATTTTTTTTTTTTTTATAAAAACAGGTCTTAGATGGCATGCTTAATTTGTTTTCCTGCATTCTCACAGACAAGAACACATCAGTTACCTGATAGTCCAGCTCAGTTTGGCAATTTTTACGTAGCTGCTTCTTTCATTAGAATGTATCTTCTCTTATATAAATGGTACAGTGTACTAACTCACAGGAACTTGACTTTCCAAATCTATGTATTTTAATGAAAAGCAAAATGGAGCTTCAAGAGTTGAGTGCTGCTCTGTTCAGTAGAGAGTCTGAGGGGTGGGCAGAATGGATGGATGTTTCGGGAGAATGGAAATACAAGGGATGCTGTTCCCCCCCACGGGCTTCTTGCTGACTGATGGGATGATTTCTAAACGGGGGGAAAAGGTTGGCAGCATTGTAGTAGGTCTATGAGGAGTGGAAGTAATTTGCCTAACTTGTATAGAGAGTTTGGTTTTCCTTACGTACCCAAAAAATTCCAAAGTTGTCAAGCATGGACTAATTGTGTTGTATTTTTTTATATTTACGTATGTGTGCATTGTATTATATTTCTGTATATAGTGAAATGGAGGGAAATTGAAGGAGTCTGGCCAGGCAATGCAATGACAGAGCCAAAACTGAAGCTTAACTTCAGAGCCCTTGGCAGTCCTAATGGCCATCGAATTACTCCTGTGCCCAAGTTTATTTCACCTTATTTCCTCAGGAGCCTCAGTCTTTTTTGCTGAGAGCGCACAGTAAGAAGAGGGTGGTTTGGGTGGAAACTGAATTAGTTATTGGGAATTTTTTTGCATTGAGTTCACTACTTATGCTTGACTGTGCTTGGAAGTGTACTTGTGTTTCAAAGCCACTGATTGTTGTTTAGGGGCCCTCTCTTAGCCCTTGGAATTAACCACTCATGGCAAAAGGCTTGGCAGTGGGGTCAGGCTGGTTGTCCCTTGGGTACTAGCTCTGTCACCGTTTCCAGCAGTGGCAGTGCCACCTGGTGATGTGTGTTCTTCTGACACACATGTGAGTGCACACACACACACACACACACACGCGTAAAAATTCAGTGGCTGGGTCTACAGTATGCTTTCCAAAATACTGCCTGGGTTCCAGTTAAAAATTTCTGCCCAGCAGATGGCACGATTGTACAGTGCCCGAGATCTCCTTGGGAATGTAGAACTGTAATTCTCTTAAATTGGGATTTTCTTGGAGCTGTTCAGGGAGTCATCTGTGAAGATGGATTCAGAGTGTAAACGGAGACATGAGAGGAGCTTTTCCAATTTTGTCACATCTGAAAAAATCTACCAGAGCAGTGTAGCCTGAGCCACATCCCTGCAATTTTTATAGCTCTCTCATGGCAGATGTCTGGAGAATCTGTGATTAAATTTAAGGAGGAAAACAATGCAGTTGCTACATAACATTTCTTACTGAACTTTCCAAAAGAGAGTACTTATGCAGACACTGCATTGATCATTCTGATTATCTTACATGCTCTGATCGTTCTGATTATCTTATGTGCTCAATGTCACTTACATCCCATGCTCTGGATTGTCCCAGAATTCATTCTAATCAAATGTTATTGCAAGTCTTATTTAAAAATATGAACTGGGAAATATGAACTCTGACAGAAACTGAAACAATCCTATCGTTTAGCAGTATTTGCTACTGTCACTACTGACAATGGTTGGGGGAGCCATTTCATAACTCAGAAATTTGAAAAGACATAAAGATGTCACCTGAATACACCCTGATGAAAAGCTACCAAACATCCTCGTTGCCGAGTGAGGACGGGGAGAGGTGGGTACTTCCAAGTCTCTGATCTGGCCAGTGCTGACACACTGCAGACTGGAGCGCAGCAGAAGTACAGAGGGAGAATTTGCTTAGTGAAAATACAAATGCACATCAAAACATTATCCTCATTAGCAGCTGTCCAACAGCGCCTCGTAAGCTGGATTAATGTTTATACATTTACATTGCCAGGTTTTAGGTTAAAATGATTTAGCTTCTATTAACCTTTTGAAAAGACCCGTACAGGTCTACTTCAGAGCTGCCTGATCTTGTTCTCCTTTTCCATTAAATCCATGAAAATGTCTCTAGAGGATATTTTGCTAATCCTCTTCTGAATTTGAACTGTGTTTTCTTCGTACTGTACTGAGCTCCCAGCGGTGGGAGAATTGCTGTAATTTGCTTGATGAGCTGCTCACCTGCCAGGAAGCTCCTTGAAGCCGGATCACTTTCTCCTGCATTTACTCAGTGACACGCAGAGAAGGTGAGTCTTCACATCATGTCACCAGCTACAAGGACATAGAAATAGTATTTTGTATAACTTTTAGAATAGTTTAATAAATAATTGGCAAAGACTGAACAGGCCAAAGCACTATTACTAGAAGTTTTTAGGCCAATAAAACATCATAAAAGGGCCACACAGGGCTGGAAGCTATAGCCAGCAATTTTTGTGTTTAGATGAGCTGTTACAGCTGGTATCCCAACAGGAAACTTTGGCCAACTTGGATTTGTTCTAGAACGGAGATCACTAGAATTTAAAAACCAGTTGGTGTGGTTCTCCAGCCGACAGACTGTGGTTTTGTCTTTCCACACAGACGAGTCCACCAGAGCAAGTTAGAAGCACAGTCACTTCTGGCTGAACATCCCTGAATTTGGCTTACCCTCTCAGAAACGTTTTGTCCCTGTTTGTGTGGTCATGGCAGTACGTGGGGAGCGCCGTGGCTGGGATCAGGCTCAACTGTTAGAAATGCCAAGGATGTCAATAGATGTACTTCTGGCTATAAACGGGAAGCTGAAGGGATGCTCAGGAGGTTCAGGCTCAGAACAGTGGCTTGGCAGAAAGCCAGGCTTAAGCTCTAACCTCTACTGTGAACTTCCCGTGTAAAACAGTGCTCTCTCTGAGCTCCTTTCCCCTGTGTGTGTAAGAAATAATCAGATTTTGTTTATTTTAAGAGGCTTATGAAAATAGTATCACTGCATTATTCAAAGAACTTTGGGTATCAAATACGGTAGATTTCATCGGTTTGAAATGGTTAACCTCAGGGATCAACCAAAGGGAGATAAAATTGATAGCATATTATGTAGCACGTCAGAAAACAGTTATATCATACAGATGTTCCCAGAGTATAAGGTGTAGTTGGGAGAGACGGGGATCACATAATAGAAAACATTCTAGCTTTTCTCATCTCTGGGATGAGATTCGGTTTGAATTAATCCATCCTGGAAGTGGCTCTCTCATGGTGATGCTGTTGACGCGTGGGTTAATGAGCCATTGTTCAGACACTGATTTTGTAGCACTAGACAAGGGAATATCTGTAGGGGTTTTTTTTCTGTCTAGAATGTTGTCACTGAACCAACATTCTTTTTCTCCTGTAGAAGTTTGGGGAAATACCTCAACCTTTTAGTAGTGAGTACTGATTGGCGTAATGGGGTGCTGGAGAGGGAACTGGCTTCAGGTCTGACCGATTTCAGGCCTGAAACACATGTTTTTCAAGAAGTAGTTAAGCCAGGCACAGCCCATAAAATATGAACTAGCAAGTTGGCAAACTGGCTGGATCTAATGAGGTTCAGCTTGTGGAACTGCTGGCCGTGCTGTGACGCGTGTGGACGAGCACAGCACCCGGCACTCACGGCTCCGGCGTGGTGCACACCAGGAATATTATTCCTGGAATAAGTGACTGAAGTTCTTAGAAATCTGTGGTTCTGGGCATACTTTTCCCCTGTGCTACACATAACGTGATATCCTCCATCTGGCAGTACGCGGGTCACTAGTTGAATTTTGTGTCCCAAAACACCAAGATCTGAGAAAGAAGAGATGACAACTGCTTCAGAAACCTCTGTAGGAAAACACATTTCCAGGAAAACATAAACAAAGTGAAAACAAAGTTTGCAGGCGTCTAAGAAGCGTTTGGTACAATAAAAGGAAAAACAAACAAACAAATCTTCAACAGCTGATAAATGAGTCAGAAGTCAGTGATCTCTTGTTGCAAAAATAAGGGTGAGACAAGGCCAACAGTGGCCTGTTTTCATACACGAGTCTGAGATTTCACCTCGCATGGGAGGGTCAGTAGCTGCACATATAGAGACGTATATTCTCCAGGATAGAACCCTGGCAGCCTTATTTACAGTGATTAAAGCAACAAAATGTGAAAAATAGTCTCAATGCGTGCAAAAGCCTTGTGCAAAGAGAAAGGAATTTCAAGACCATGGCGAATTAGACCACTTCTAGTGGAATGAAATTGCAGCAATGAATATTCAGGCTGGGTAACTGGGAAAACTTGAAAATACTAATGATAGTAAAGCAGTAAACTGGACTAATAAATTTATAATCTGACATAAAATTCCGTGATACTTTTCTCCAAATCTGTGTGAGAACTTCAAGTTCAAAAATCTACTCTTTATTCATTTATTACACAGCACAGATGTAATGGCAATGATATGAAATCTGTAGTTAAGTGGGTTAAAATTATGAGAGAAAAATTAAAATAAGAAAATGAAGCCTGAAATGGCAATTTAAGGTTTAAACTGAGGATCACTGACAGGTACTCAGTCATTTAGAGAAGAAATCTTGTCTAATTCAAGGTTAGAGTTACTGGTATTGAGTTATTGTCCTGGTTTGAGGTAAAACAGAACTAATTTTCTGTTCAGTAATACTACTTTTTTTAGCTGGGCCTCTTCCAATTGGCTAAACTCTGAAATTTTGTTCAGAATTGTTCAGAAACTGTTCACTCTCACAGTGATAAGACCTGATCATACCAAAGGATGGTGAGCAGAGTGGCTCTTGCTTTTACTTATTGCTGTAACAGCCAAGGGCAGGTACATTTGTTATTTGCCCCATTAAGAGGGTCGGAAGCAGAAAAGCGCAGAGGGGTCCCACCTGTGGGGAGGAGGGGACAGGAGAGGTGACCCAAACCTGACCAACAGGG
>JAOTQQ010000012.1:56608528-56619674 GCA_026546715.1 Gallinago undulata
TGTAGAGCTTCCCTATCAACACTCCTGCTTAACTTGGTGTCCTCTGCAAACTTGCTGATGATACACCCTATGGCCTTTGATGAAGCTGGTTCAGGTTTCATCATTACTACATGATGAAACATACATACTACGTTACTGAAAAACACTTATTGAACGCTATTAGTATTATATATCAATTAACATCACATAGCTCCAAATTAAGTATTCTCGCCCAGGATCAAATTTCCTTGAGGGCCACATTGAACTTCTCCACTCTTCAGCATCACCACCAAGTACATACAGGTCCTTCAGCAAAAACAGTTCCACAAACGCATTTGCCCCTGCCTGAGGCAGGAAAAACCCAAACAGTTTTCTCTAAGATATTCCTTTTGCGCACCACAGGGACTTTGGCCCCTTCTACTGTATGTGAAAGGTCTGATTGACCTGGCATTATCAGCTGCATAGCTCCAGCTTGATAAAAATCAGAAAGACAGGGGACACGAGGCAGGATTAAATCAATATCTGGCTGCACTTGCAAAGTATAATGTAACTTCATATGCTTAATTATTTATAGCATTAGTCCGTTTTCTCTAATAGCAGAAGGCCAAGTCCCACACACATGGCAAAAGGAAGAAGAGCAGGCCCAAGCCTTAATCAGCTCTGCTGGGACAGAAGAGATGCAGGAGTTCTTCTGATAGATGGCACATATCCATGTTGCAGTACACCAAAATGCAACAGCTTGGCCTGTATTAAAAACCAACAATAACAATCATAATTAGAAAGAAACTTAAGAGACAAAGTTAGGATATGTGAGAGCTAAGGACAGGATTTCCACAAAGGAACACCTGTCACCACAGCAAAGGTAGTTGCACGCAGCTGCTCTCAGGTTTTTCAGAACTTGGAACAGGTTGGCTCTAAGGTTGGAAATTGTGTGATTTACAAGAGACAAAATATCTGATTCCATTACAAAAGGGTACAAATCCTTCCACACCCAAACACGAGAAGTTCTAGCAAGTTCTGAGGTAAATATAGTTTTGTGCCAGTAAAATGCACTCACCACTGCTGCAATGCAATGCCCTCCATACTCTAAGGTCAATGGGAATATTTGAAATAAATAGACATAGTGCTGATCCTCACTGGGCACTAAAACCCAAACTGTGGTCATCCTCATCCTGACCCAGAGAGTCATAGATAGACAGCATGTATATGTAAGACTGAAAATGGAGGACAGGCAAGAGTTTGTGGGAAGAAGAAGGAGGAAATAAAATAAAGGAGTGGACCAGGACTGGCTTTAGGCAAGGAGAAAGCAGAGATAGCTGCATAGGCAGTGATCTTCTCAAAGATATCTAAATATTCTAAAATAAGAGCTAAATAGACAGCTATTAACAAGCAGGGACCTCACCCCAAAAGAGAAGATCCTTGGCCTAGCAAAATTTAAACCTGTCTGGTTGAGAAGTCATGGGTCAAATCTAGGCTGGAAAGAATGTCAAGGTCAGAGGGAGGGATAGGTAAAGAGCAGAGGCAAGGACAAGAGAGCATATGGAACTCTGTCCAAATATAAGCAAGAGCATATGGAACCCAGTTCTGGCATTTTCTGTATCACAGCTGCTTAGCTCAGCAACTTAGGCTACTTTTTTTTTATTATTTTTTCAGCGCTCTGTAAACATAAACTGATCACCTCCATTCACTTTCAATTTTACCGTCATATGTTTAATCAATAAAACATGTTAAAAGGAAGAACATATGCTAAGAAGACATCAAAAAATCATTTAAATACATGCTGTGGAACCTGTAAGCTCTGCTCAGTACACAATCCACTAATTTATTTTTTTCCTGTGAACTAGGTGAGTAGCTGCTTTCATGCTATTGTGGATAAACAGAAAGCTTCACAGACCCACACTGCCTAAATAAAGAAAGTTTCTTCCTTACCCTCAGATGATGAGACCCGGCATTATTTCGAGTAAGCTGCCTTTGTGATCCTAATAATTATCTTTAATATTACAATGATACCTCAATTCCTGCTACAACTTTCACTTACAGTGCTGTTTAATCAAGTTTTTGTGACCTGTTAAAGTATATTTAATGGCACAGTGCTGGGCATTAACCAGAGCATTTTTTATTTTTTTTTGGATCACCTAGAAGCTAATGAAGTCTCTAGTTCTATATCAGAAGAGTTTGGGCTCTGGTGGTAGAGTTGACAGAGGCTGTCAGCAGAGATCTCAGAGTGCCTTACAATAGGTGAGACTTGCGAATACCTTTCTCTTTGGTCTGTCTGCAGTATTACAGGTGGGAAGTTGAGTAGACCATGAGACTTGCCTACTACTCAGGGATTCCTTTCCCATTATAGTACTCTTCCCCAGACTTATTTTATGGTCCTACTGCTGCGCCCTGACACCCTGCTGGCCCCCTTACCCATGTTCCAGGACACTGCGTGTGTGGGGCAGGAGTGGGGGGGCAGGGACTCTGTTTACTCTGCCACTCAAATACATTTCTTGCGCTGCAGCTTGCAAAATGAATAATGTCATTCTTCCAGGCACTGGTTGTAAATCTGCAGCAGAACAATACACAGTCTTGGCAGAAGAGGGCAGAACATCTAGTTAGTCAGCGACCTGCCTCGTCCCTTCTCCACAGCTGTGAAATTGGCATTGGATTCATTTTTTCTACATCTGTTTTTAACATATAGTCTTTTTTCTTTTTCATTATTACCACTGTCCTAGACTTCCTTTAAAGCAGCTGAAAGCAGCAGGGTAAATTCTACCAGCCAAGAAGCTGCTTCAACAAAGGGAGCAGCGTGAGGCACTTACCTGTGACATGGCGAGCGTGGCTGTGCAGCACTGCCGTTGTACAATACACTTTGCAAGAGCTTGGGCAGGGTCCTCCTAGGCTGCTTTATATTACTGGGGGAAGGAATCCCCCGCTGTCAGCCGGTCGTTTGGTTTGCTGGCCTCCCCAGTCTGCAGAAGAAAAGAGAGGCAGAGGGATATGGAGGGTATCATACATCCCCCACTATAGGGAATGTACTGTGTAAAACAGACAGGTGAACTCAGAAGGCCGAGGGCAAAAACCAAAATTGGTTTAGGGAGCCACAGGTGAGGATAGACGCACAATCTTTGGAACATTCTGCTGGACTTGGAAAAGGGCTTTCCCATCTTTTCTGTAGGAGCATGAGCTTCTCTGCCAAATCCAGAGGAAACTGTATAAAAATCAGCAAAGCTTGAAGACCTATTGACTTAGTGAGAAACAAAGTGCTTTTGTGTAAAATAATAAACTACCAAGGGTCTTCCCCTCTTCTGAGGGTAAGTAGTGTTTGTGTAAGGTGTATGCAGTAGATATAGCATAGTTAAAACACCTTGGATGATCAGATGTTATCCAAACAAAAGTAAACTCAGCTGAGAAATTAAAGAATACTCAAGACTGACTGACAAAGGCGCATTTCTAGAAAAGATTAACTTAATTTCTGATTTGACAGGGCATCTCACCACCACTGTGTTACACCTTTAACTCATTTTGTTAAGAGAAGTAGTGAATTTTTCTAAAGTTTCTTTGAAGGAATTGATCAAGTAAGCTCCCAGTTCATTCTTTGTCTCCTGAACAGCTGCGTCGTAACTGCCAAAGAGGGGAGTTGAAGTCTTCACATCCACTCTATTTGCTTGGAGTAAAATGAGGTTAAGCTCCTCTGCTACACTTTCATATTTTTGGTGATCAAACCTGCAGAGACTGGCATCATCAATCGGGTAGGTGATACCAATAGGGTAGCAGTCCTTTGGAACTGGGAACTCCACATTTTTCAGCATTGGCAACTCGCAGAGAAATGTGAAAAGGTATTTAAGTGCTTGGGATGAGAGCGGATTTCCAAGAAACCTGAACTCCTCTAGTTTCTGACAAGGGCTTAAACTTACAATCAACATGTTGACATGAGTGTCTTGGATGTTACAGTCCTCCAAGGTAAGACTCCTGAGCACTGAAGAGGAATGGCTGAGAAGCTTAAAGAATACTGATGGGTAAAGGTCAGGTATATTGTGACCACTCAGGTCCAGGACTTCTAAGTGATTAGCATGGAAGCTATTGGCTAAATAGGCCATATCAGCATGGTTCAATGAGCAGTTAGAAACATCCAGCATCTTCAGTGGAGTCTTTAGTGGGCTGCAGAATTGAGTAAAAAAAAAAATAAATTATGGCATAAAACTTTGAAAAGCTACATTTACAACATTTCATACAACTATCCACATTATGAATGCAGCCATCTGCCACATTCATTATTTTTTCTAACCTCCTCTGAGAAATAGAACCATGGGCCAACAATGACAAGTATATTTTCCTCCGGAAATCAGTTCCATGAATTAGCTCCTATTTTACATGTCTCCTACTGTGATGTTTTAATGGTGATTAATTTGGTAACACTATGTGTCCATTTTGTTACCAGTTATATGTTGTCAGGTGTCTATTATTTCTTGAATTAACAGCAGATCATTACTACCACAAAATCCTTGGTGGCTCTTTCTTGTTGAAAGCTGTTATTTATATAATTTCCATTGAGGAAGGATTAATTCCAAAATGAAAGCCAATCAGTATTCTAACAAGACATCTGCTTTTGATTCTAGTTTTGTTTCTACTATTTTTTTAAATGCCCAAGAGGTTTATACATCATATTGTTCTGGAGTTGCAAAGAGACTTTCTGATGAAGGAGGATAGAAGAAATGTACCTGAGATTATGTACAAATATTCTAGTTGAGTATAAAATGGTTCTGACAGATGAAAATAAAGAGATCCCTTTCACACATACTAAATCTTAGCGAGACGTCTGCCATAGACTTCATCTGAATCAAGGTTAGAAACTTGTAATTTATTTCTGTCATTTTAAGCAGCTTGCCATTCACAGCTTTTAAATGAAATTACTTCTTTGTACAGGAGGAATTTTAGACCAAGGTGATTTGTCTTGATTAAACTTTTATCTGTGTTCTTTTTTTTTTTTTTTAAAGATGTTCTGAGAAGCATACAGTTAACTTATTTTCTCTTAAAATATGAACACTGTTCACTGGCAGCCTGTTTATCTTTGGGACAATTGCCAATTTTTCCCAGGCATTCATCATGAATATTCATATGCTTAGTTTTCAGTACAGAAAAGCATTGAATCTCTCTTGCCTTGAGGTTGACAGATACAACAAACAACTGAAATCAAAATCTACTATCACCCTGGCCACCTACAAATACAGTATCTGTAGAATCTTAGTATATTTACTGCCTGTTTTTTAGAGGACAAAAATTCACTGGAGACCCTGAAAAATACTAGGAATGTGACTCAGGTCTTGCACCAAGAGTGCAAGAGATACAAGCTATACGAGCTCAAGATGTGGCAAATCAAAAATGCCAGGGTGTACCCCTCTCTTATGTGGTAGCCAAAAGTATATTCTCTTCATGCTCATCAGATGGGCTCTGGAAGACTAATAAGAACAGTCAGTTCTTCTAAAGGTATTAGATACTGCCTTCCAGTTCTCCCCAGCAAATATTCTTTCCTAGCTTCCTGCTGCCCCTACTCACACGTATCCTGAGATATACTCACTTCCCTTGTTCTCAGAGATTCTCAGCTTGCTGATGGCACAAAGGGCTGTTCTTTACAGTTTGACTCAAAGCAGGATGACCAAATTACCTGAGCAGTTTCTGTACTCTTCCCGTGAGTATAGAAAATGACATACTCAGCTCGGTCAGTTGCATCATTTCACCCATCTTTTCTCCAATGTTAGCAAGCATCTGTTCATCTGTAGCTGTGAACCTCCGCACATTGAATGTTCGTGCTGGCAAGGTCAAGGACATCAGTAGAGGGAAGTGGATACTGTTGAAGAGCATTTCTAGGTGTTCCATTTCCAGGCGAACATTGTGAACTACTTCCAGTTTGCGCAGCTGAGAGGGGTCAATGAGCTTTATGATATAGAAGAATTTCTGCAAAGCCAGGTTGTCAGATCTGAATGCCACACAGCAGATCTTCAGTGGACAATAGCATTTCTTCATCAGGGCCTGCATTACCAGCTCATAGTTCCGCTCTGTAACAAACAAGTCAATTCGCACATCAATACTGATTTCAAAGATACCAGGATCACACTGTCTGTGTTGGAGGTAAACCAGCAGTTCTAAACAAAGCTTAGAGAGCAGCTGTGTCCTGGCCCACCTGCCCATTGTCTTCTTGCACTCACAAACCTGAACTTCAACATCTTTTATACCCGTCAGGTTGACCACTTTCAACCTTTTTGCGTAGGGAGAAGAATTATTCAGGACATAGTCTCTCAGCCCTGTCAGGCAGCTTTCCAAGCACACGGAGCATGTTCTATGGCTCAGGTCTTCCTGGTAGTCCACGGTAGTTCCCAAAAGTTTTCCTATGTTGAAGTCAACAAATGGCCAGTTCTCTACTAAGTCGTGAATCACTTCCCCTTGCTCCAGTAAATAGCTGGCTTTAAAAAGAAGAGGAAAAAGGTTATGGGCAACACTGCCGAGACTCTTCCTGGCAAACTCTGCGTTTGACACAAGTGCTTCAGCACTAATGAAACGGAGAGACTTCATCGTTGCTCCGGACTCCTTGCTGTCGTGGAGAGTGACTTGTGAGTTTAACCAAAGATCCTAGCTGTTTATCACCTTCTATTTTTATCTGCAGCTGCTCTTGGCTGCTAACAGAAGCCTTGCTGGGAAGGCAGGATGAACAGTCACATGCTAATCCTTTCTATTTTGGAGCTATACTGTGATTCTACAGTAGTTAACTCTTGAGATCTTTAGTCAGAGAGCATTTGTTGTTTTAAATCCTCATATTTATGACAAAGCTAACTCAGCTAAGTACCGGTCCCCCATTATAAGTAGCTCCCAGAGTGAGCTGCTGCACAAAAGTGACAGTGGTCTGAGAAATACTGAACATTCATGTAAAATAAGAAAACAGCTTACAAGAAGGAGGTACATATAAGCTTTCCACCAGACTACCCTTACAAAAGGTGTTACAGGGGTGATCCAAGCTCCAAAAGCTTTCTAATATGGTTAAAGTATGCAAGCCAGGTTTAGGAAATTTACCTATACCTGAATTTAATTGGCTATTTTTAACCTAACACAGCAACAAGCAGAGTTTTCCTTTTTATTTTATTTTCCCTTGATCATTCTAATACTGAAGAGAAAAAAATATGTGTTGGTTGTTCATTTATGCCTGTCAAATAACTGTCAGGAGATCTAATAAATGAGAAGGTTTGTTCTGATGGAAAAGGGAAACATATTTAAAACCAACCTTGCTGCTTAGTGGGAATGACTTGACCACATTAATCCATAAAAGACACTCACAAAAATGTTTTGGGTTTTTTTTTGGCACAGGAATTAATACAACATTCTCTTTGCTTATGGAGCAGTTAGGAAAAACATTTCTAAGCAATCCCTTCCTCTTAATCACAGTATTGATGTTCTCTTGTGTCACACAAGGATTGTAATTAGTGTCTCAGAACAGCAATTTTCTTGATGAGGAAATTTCGCAATTTCCACAGAAGTGCAAAATAGGAGGAGCAGAGATACAGCAACTTGTCAGCTGTAAAGCAGAGGCACTTTCAGTTAAACACTTAGTTAAACACCTCAGTACGTATAAAAGCCAAAGCCAAGCACAGCAAAAACACCACTCCAAACCTGCGAGACTGCTGTGAGCTAGCACAGGCACCATACACCCAGCAAGGGCTGGAACACCTGAGAGGCAGTGCTCTTGGTTTCCCAGCCGGCTGGCTAGTAAAAATCGCTATGGGTCATTGCTGACGGCTGGGATGAAGAAGGATAAAGGAAAGCAATCTCTGGGTATGTTGGCCTTTGATCCATGCATGTCAGCTTTGGTCTAATCCGTAATGAAGAGCTCTAGTCCCTTTTCTGCCATATATATGGAATGGATCTACACATGTTCCTAAGGAAAAACAAAAAGCAGCTGGGAATAGTAGTGCTATTCTACCTGCATATTTGACTAATAAAGAGAATTTGGTTTAACTGTGCTTTCCTATTACCATTACTTTTAGTGAAAGTAATATTTCCTTCTATTTTGCCTACTTGCTGGAATGAATTTGCAGACCTCAGCCAGTCACATTTGTATAAATGCAAATGTATGCACGTATGTAGTGAATGCATTTCAGCTATTTTGAAATTCCAAAACTGATTCTACCAGGATTGTATTTCTTTATCCATCTGGACGTGTACACAGAAGTGCTGGTAATGCACAGCTGTATCCAACTGTAGGCAGATGTCAGGTGTCAATTTTGATTGTAAATACATGTCCTTGCAGGATCCAGAAGTCATGTAATATCACAAAATCATAGAATAGCTCAGTAGGAAGGGACCTCAAAAGATCATCCGGTCCAGCCTCTCGTGAGAAAGGGAGCCTAATTTCCAATTGGAAGAACATACTACATTCCTAATATGTTAACAGTGCTACAGGCACTTCAGCAACCTAACAGCTAATAATCAGAACAGTTAACTTTCCTCCAAGCATCAACATCTTCTCTACTTATTCCAAACACAGACAAAATTTAATTTAAGCATTTATCTGGCATTTCAAAACAGCTCGTTTCACACAAGGTAGCTAAGACATTTTATTTTCATTCCTGTGCAAAAATCCTTTTACAATCCCAGCTTGCTCTCCAAATCCTAACTCCAGTAAGAACATTTAACAGCATTCCTGAATACTTTTACATAATGAGGGGGCCAGCTACTTCTTTATATTCTTTATATCCTCAGCTTTCGTTTGTTTGTTTTTTCAGGTCATATTTGCAAGAGCTGTAATTTGTATTGCATTGTCCTGTGACTTTTACAAGAATAGGCATATCCTGACATCATACGCTTCATTTTTCCTCACAGAATCCTGCCAACATGAGGGGATCAAACACGATGGGAATCTTCCTGCCACTGCTCCCCTGAGGCAACAGGGATTTTTATTACAGGTTAAATAGGCTTGCACCTTGCCTTGTAATTAACGCATAAGAGAATTAAGCTTGAAGGCTAATTGCTCTGACCGACTAGCACTCATTTAGTACCATGCAGCTCCAGTTTGCGTCAGCATTACGGTATATTGTTAAAATTACTGGTGCTTCTCACACCAAACTTGCAGTGGGTTTGGTGCCTGATTAACCAAGAATCTCCTTGCAACCCAATGATACGCAGCCTCTGCCTCTTCTGGGCACATATCCCGTTGGACAGTATTCCATTTTGCTCTCTTTGGTAACTGGACATGTATTAGTGTTGAAGATAGACTTTATTTGCATACAAAGGTTCTTCGAATGCCACATGTAGCTCTGCAGACAGCAATGCCCTGGCTCAAATTCTGGTTTCTAGGAGGAGCTGGTGTAATAGAAAATAGGCCCTGTAGTGAAGTTTTTTCTGATGACAGCCTGTAACAGGTGTTCAGAAGGGACTGTCCATTTGATACACAGGGCTTTTAGCAGGACGGATGCTCTGACTGTTCATGCTCTCTTATGTGTTCATGTCTTTTGCATCTGCACACCCTTTCATAGAGCCTTCAGAGCTGAAAAGTCTGTCTAAAAGAACAGAGCACATCGTTGCTATCAAACAGTTTTGTTTCAGCCAGAAGATAAAGCTATCACAAAAGTTCTGCTGAATTACAGTCAGTATTGATATGATTTATTCCTGTAACACCAGCTCAACTGTTTAAACCAGACTCGTGAGACCAAACTCTGCCACCCTCACACTGGGCTCAGACTTCAGTCATGAGAGTCTTACTGAAAGATGTGTATCACCATTCCCAGAAAAAAAAAGAATAAGACCAATAAAATGACATAAAGATAAATGCTGACACTCATGTCATGAATTACACTGTGAGTTAGTGTGGAATACAATCTGGTTTGGTACTCAAGCAAGTCACTCAGCAAAAACCTGAGGACAGAAATTTAAATCCGTGAATCGCTTTAAGTAAATTCAGTTGAAAAAAAAAATCATTTGACAACAGTATGTGTGTGTTGGACTAATATTTCTAGTTTCTCTGAAACTGATTCTAAAAGATAGATTTTTAAATGCATCAATTACAGAAGTGTAAAATAAAAATTGCCTGGCTTTTTGACAGTAACAGTATTTACAGGTGCAACGTACTGCCTGTCGTCCTTTGCTCTGTGATTCTTCTCAGGGAGGAGATCAGTACCATAAGGAATATTTGGAATATATTGGAATAGCACTTGAAACACCTTCATTCAAAAACCTCTCAACGACTCGGAAACAGGCAGAAATGCTAAAAGCCCTCACACTTTCACCTGAAGTGCACTGAGATGATTCCAAACTGTCTGTGACTCGTGAACAGGAATAAAAGCACACAAGTGAAATGCACTGTACGCCAGCACAAACGCCAACAGCACAGCGGAAGAAAGCAAACACCTGGTTTCCAAAATCTTAAGACCATTTTCATCCCAAACTGAACACAAACCTCCGAAGACTGAATGTTAATACCAATGAAAGACAGTGCCTCTGGACTTGCAGTATCTACCTGTCTGACAGCACGGAGCACTGACGGAACACTGTCGTCGCAACGCCTGTGTCCAAAGAACAGCAATGGTGCTGGCGAAAGATCTAGAGAACAAGTCCTATCAGGAGTGGCTGAGGGAACCTGGTGAATTGCCACGTAAGTAACATTATAATCCCATCCCTGTGAGCAATCCACCATGATATGAGGGATCATTTAGCCTTTTCAGAGGTGAGATGGGGGTTCCCATTTGTCCATCTGTCTACATTCCAGGATTTGATTTTTAAATCAGGTGTAGGGAAGTATGTCATTCTAAAGGGGGCATGTTCTGCAATGTTGCTTATATGCAGACCTTGAATACCGCTGCATCTTCTGGGTTAATAAAACTGTTCTTCAGGTAATGTGTGTATACTTTGGTATTAATAGCAACAAGTTAATTGCATCAGATTGTCACAAATAATTTACTTTTCATTAACAAACTAAGTAGCAGCCATTTATGTTACTTTTTGTTAATTCATTACCTAAAGGGTGTTTTAACACTGAATAACAGCATGACAGACTATTCTAGCTAACAACTTTTTTCTACAAGTGCACGTTTATTGTGGTTTATTTCATAAGATTTTAAAGTTGTTTTTTTTTCTTGTTAGCTAAGCTTCTTGCTTCAACTGCCTGTTTAATATCTACAATACTAGGCTTTTCTATGTTTAT
>JAOTQQ010000012.1:56626794-56640261 GCA_026546715.1 Gallinago undulata
GATGGTTTTGACACTAGACATGAGAGGAAAGCCTTCAGCTCCAAAGTCTGGGTGGCATTGCAAGGAGTTCCCAGAGAACCTCGCAAAAAGCAACTCTTGTTCTTGCATACACATTGTATGTGAGAGGCACCTCCGGACATATAGCAAGTTCTGAGAACCGCAAAACCGTCCCTCTGGAAAAATGGGAAAAGATGTTTTTGACGCTAGACTGGAGAGGAAAGCCTGCAGCTCCAAAGTCTGGGTGGCATTGCACGTATTTCCCAGAGAATCTCCCAAAAAAACAACAGTAGTTCTTGCACACACGTTGGATTTGAGAGGAAACTCCGGACGTATTGCAGGTTCTTAACCCCTCCATGATTCCGTAGTGGGGGAGGGGGCTTAGAACATGCAGTGTATCCAAAGGTGCCACTCACATCCAATCTGATTGATAGAACAAGTGTTTCTTTTTGGGATCTTCTCTGGGAAGTACTTACAAAGCCACCCAGCCTTTGGGGCTGCAGGCTTTCCTGTCCAGTCGAGTGTCAAAACAAAGATTTTCCTTTATTACCATGTGGGGATGCGTGCTTAGCTCAGAATGTGCAATACGTCCATAGTTGCCTCTCTCATGCAACGTGGGTGCAAGAAAGAGTGTTGCTTTTTGGGAGCTACTCTGGCAACTATTTACAATGCCACCCAGATTTTGGGGCTGCAGGTTTTCCTGTCCATTTGAGAGTAAAAACAATCTCTTTTCATATATTCAGGTGGGGGGTTCTTGGCTCAGAAGCTGCAATACATCCGGAGGTGCCTCTCACATGCATCGTGTGTGCAAGAAGAAGTGTTGCTTTTTGGGAGCTTCTCTGGGAACTACTTGCAATGCCACCCAGACTTTGGGGCTCCAGGCTTTCTGGTCCAGTCTAGTGTCAAAACACTCTTTTTCCATTTTTACCAATGTGGGGTGGCTCAGAACCTGCAATACGTCCAGAGGTGCCTCTCAGATGCTGTTGGATTGAGAGCCGGACACGGAGTAACGACGGAGTCTCAATGTTAGTATGGTCGTTCTCCTTTATTGCAAGTTTTAGCAGAGTTTATATAGGCAAAGAGCTGATACACACGCTAGCAGGCGTTCACACGATTGGCTACCGGCTCTCCTCCGCCTGCTTTAAGTTTTCATAAGTGATACAAAGTTGCTTCCTACACACAACACTACTCCCTTGGTTCCAAAGCACAGTTCCGTTTTATTCATCTTAAACAAAGGATAGAAAAGCATGTTTATCCTAAAATAAGCGGGATCAGGGAGAGGATAATGCCATCCTCAGGCCTGCTACTAAGGCTGCAGGCCTGAGGCCAAGGCTTTGGGCCTACGGCTAATGCCTCACCCCTGATCCCATGCCTAAAACTGGATTGTTCATCCCTATCAAGTCATGTCCTCTTGCAGACAGCCATTCCTCCACAAGATGCAACATCTGAGCAAGAACAAGTGTTGCTTTTAGGGAGCTTCTCTGGGAACTACTGGCAATGGCACCCAGACTTTGGGGCTGCAGGTTTTCCTTTCCTGTCTAGTGTCAAAAAAACCTTTTCCATTTTTTTCAAGAGAAGTGAGAGGGGGCTCAGAACCTGCAATACGTCCGGAGGTGCCTCTCACAATATGTGTGCAAGTAAAAGTGTTGCTTTTTGGGAGCTTCTCTGGGAACTACTTGCAATGCCACCCAGACTTTCGAGCTGCAGGCTTTCCTGTCAAGTTTAGCGTCAAAATATTCTTTTTCCACTTTTCCTGGAGGGCTGGGGTGCAGGATTCTGAACCTGTAATACTTCCAGAGATGCCTCTCACATGAAATATGTGTGCAAGAACAAGTGTTGGTTTTTGGGAACTTCTTTGGGAACTTTCTGCAATGCCACCCAGACTTTGGGACTGCTGCTTTCCTGTGCAGTCTAGTGTCAAAAAAATCTTTTTCCATTTTTCCCGGGAGAGGTGAAGGGGGTCAGAACCTGCAATACGGCCGGAGTACCTCTCACATGCAACGTGTGTGTGATAAGTGTTGCTTTTTGGGAGCTTCTCTGGGAACTACTTGCAATGCCACCCAGACTTTTGGTCTGCAGGCTTTACTGTCCAGTCTAGCGTCAAAACAATCCTTTCCCATTTTTTCCAGCGCGCGTGGCCATTACCTGCAATACATCCGGAGGTGCCTCTCACATGCAATGTGTGTGGAAGAACAAGTGTTGCTTTTTGGGAGGTTCTCTGGGAACTACTTGCAGTGCCACCCAGACTTTCGGGCTGCCGGCTTTCCTATCCAGTGTAGCGTCAAAACAACCATTTTCCATTTTTCCGGGGGGGGGAACCGAGAACCTGGAATACGGTCGGAGGTGTCTCTCACATGCAAGGTGTGTGCAAGAACGAGTGTTGCTTTATGGGATCTTCTCTGGAAAGTAGTTGCAATGCCACACAGACTTTGGGGCTGCAGGCTTTCCTGTCCAGTCTAGTGTCAAAATAATCTTTTTCCGTTTTCTGGGGGCAGGGGCATTGAAACTGCCATACAACCGGAGGTGCCTTTCACATCCAACATGTGTGCAAGAACAAGTATTGCTTATGTGGAGATTCTCTGAGAACGCTTTGCAATGCCACCCATACTTTGGGGTTGCAGGCTTTCCTGTCCAGTCTAGTGTCAAAGCAATCTTTTTCCATTTTTTCGGGGGTGTGGATTCAGAAATTGCAATACGGCCAGAGGTGCCTCTCATATCCAAGGTGTGTGCAAGAACAAGTGTTCCTTTATGGGAGCTTTGGGAACTACTTGCAATGCCACTCAGTCTTTGCGGCTGCAGGCTTTCCTGTCTACTCTAATGTCAAAACAACCTTTTTCCATTTTTCTGAGTTGGGGGCTCAGAAACTACCACACTGCCGGATGTGCCTCTCACATCAAATATGTGTGCAAAAACAAGTATTGCTTTTCGAGAGCTTCTCTGGGAACTAGTTGCAATGCCACCCAGACTTTGGGGCAGCAGGCTTTCCTGTCCAGTCTAGTGTCAAAACAATCTTCCATTTTTCCGAGGGTGTGGCACAGAAACTGCCATACAGATGGTTGTGACTCTCACATCCAATGTGTGTGCAAGAAGAAGTGTTGCTTTTTGGGAGTTTCTCTGGGAACTACTTGCAATGCCACCCAGAGTTTGGGGCTGCAGGCTTTTCTGTCCATTCTAGTGGCCAAACAAACTTTTTCCATTTTGCTGCATTGGCTCAGAACCTTCCAAACCTCCAGACTTTTCTCTCAAATCCAAGATGTGTGCAAGAAGCAGTGTTGCTGTTTGGGAGCTTCTCTGGGAAGTACTTGCAATGCCACCCAGAATTTTTGGCTGCGGGCTTTCAAAAAATATGCTCAGAAACATATGACATTACCATGAAAAAAATACTGTCCAATTTCTATTAAAAAAAAAGGCAAACAAACCAAAATGACAATCAAATGAAATGATGCAATAGATGCTGTGTGCCCCAATACCAAAACTTTTTGACTTTTTATAGTGTGAATGTTGTAACTTCCCAAAGGCATTCCCTTCTTTTCATGTTGAGAATTGAGGCAGATCCACTGCCAAAGTGCCACTGCATGTTTCTGCTTAATTTTTTTGAAATAACTTGATTTTTTTGAAATAGCTAATAACTAGCTTTGAGTTTTTCTCTACCTCAAGATCTGTGAGGTACAAACCTCAGAGGTAGAAGGCTTTGGGATGCCTCTCTGAATGTAAGGAGTGCCTCAAGCAGATGCGAAGGGGAAAGAACATAAAAGCTTTTTGTCATGTGTTCAGTCTGTTTTAAAAATATTGAAACACAGCTGGGATTTGAATAGTTATAATCTCACTATTTTTATCAGGGATTAGAGCTCATGTGGAGTATTATCTTTGGACTTTTCATTCTTTATCTTGCTTGGGTTTACTGTGCTGACCACAACTTTATATTTCTTTGTGTTTCTCATCCTCTGTGGGCCAGCTTTCTTTCCAAAAGCCTGTTATCTCTGTTTCAGCGTTAAACTAAGAAGCCAGTAAATCTGAGCTAGCAAATCCTTACCAACAGATCTCAATTTTTCCAACAGAAGGGGCTGTTCGTGGCTTCTGTATGCTTTGGATAACAACAAAGGTGACAAGGGGTGACACTGCCACCACCATGGATTTGATGAACTGTTAAGCTGATCAGCTATTGCACGTGCATGCCGCAACGCCTGTTATATCTCATTTTGTCATTGCAGCATCTTATTTGCTAGCATATGGTTCAGTCACCTATGCTATCTTTTTAATTCTCTTCAAATCCATACTTCGAAAATAATATTGTTTCCTTGGTTTTGGGGCAGGAAATCAAGCTGGCTGGCATTAGTGTCTACCAAATCTTCCAAAAGTACTGTACAGTAAAACAAAACCCTGAAAGATTGAATCTTTACATCAAAAGAATGATATTATAATGAGATGCTGTGTATCATCGTATATGTAAAGTTCAAATTATAGTGCTGTTAGAATGATGACATTTCTGTATATCTTGACAAAATGCAAACTCTTCTGGTCTAAGGATGGAAATAAAGTCAATGGGAATTCTGTCAGCGACTGCAGTGGGGCTAGAACTATGTCATAGTTGTCAGAGAGAGACTCCAGAGATCTTCTACAAGTTCTGCTGCTGCTTTTAATGATTTGCATTTTGTGAATGACATGGATTATCAGCAGCACACTATTGGTCTGCTTTATCTTTGATTTGGGAGCAGAAATACAAACTTCTCAGAAGATTTGTATGGAAAGTCTTGTCTAAATGTACTAAATAAATGATTCTCTAAATCAATTGCCAAAGCAGTGTGATTCCACCAAAGTGATACAATTTATTGCCAAACTTCTCATTATGATATACTATTAAAACGTTTCTATAAAGACACATTAGCAGAACAACTGGACTTGTTTAAAAATATATGCAGTAAGTTGACACCTTTTGGAAAGTACACACAAAAATCTCCAAACAGCAACACTCCAAAGAGTGACAATTTAAGGCACGTAATTATTTTGCAGCCTTCATTACATGAACCTCCGGCTAGACCACATATTTATAAAACGTAATTTCTTGTATTTCAATAAGTAGCTTCACAGCTCAGAGAGACAGAATTCATCTGAATACAGGCAATGCTTTTTTTTTTTTTTTAACATTGCTAGGTCATACTGCAGCATAATAAACATTATCCATGGAGCAAAATCTATAGAAAAGACACTGAATAGTTCAGTGTTTCATCTTTTTACAACAAGGTAGGCCATAATTATTTGTTCAATAAATAGCAAGTGTGGAATTCTCAACTTCCCTTTCTTTGACAGAGAATGTAAAAAAGTTAAGAGACAAAGTTTTCAGCCAGGGAAAGAAGAACCGCACTGGCCTCACCAGAGGTGAAGTGATTTACCAACTGATCATTTCGATTTAATTCACGGTATAAAAAAAAAAAAAGCCCATACGTACAGCCAGATCCTCAGCAGCTCTAAATATATATTGCTGTGATGGAAATTAGTGGTGCTTTGACTGATCAAAGAGTGCTGAAGAAGCAACCAGACACTTGAACTGAAATGTGAAAGTACATAGAAAGAGTATGGCGGAGGTAGGGGTGGTGGTGGTTGTAGCGGTGGAGGTGAGAGAGATGATGAATTTTTTTCACCTGCTTTTTGTATTTACCTTGGTAGACATTGGGAGCAATTGCCCCAGAATAAAAAATAAAGAATTATAATCCACTATATTCTAGCTAAGAGCATGTTCTATGATTCTCAATATAGAAACTGGGGACATGAAGGGTTGTTTTTTTTTTCATCACATTTCAAATTGAGAAACTATGCTAAACAAAACCTTGATGTAGAGGCAATTATGCAAGAAAACATCTTCCAGAGGCATCTGGAAGGGAAGGATCTCTTCACTATCGGAATTGTCCAATTTATCCTTCATCTGTTCAACTATGGTGACAACAAATAGACAAGGTATAAGGCCTTTGAAAGTAAATGGAGAGTTAAGCCCTTTGTATATAGTGTCTTTTCCGTTTCTTCTGTTGTTAAAAATGGCATAATGTTCCTCTGTGTTTTGAAAAAGCTCGTACAACCCACAGCCCTCTCAAAAAGCATGCAGGATCCTGCTGACTTTTCACATAGACCACTATATTTGTAAACACTACGGTGTCTATTGATCCTCTCTTGTTTAGCATAAAAGCGTACAAGAACATCAAAACCATATATCCTGTGATTTTCAAAATTGCATACTCTTGTGTATCTGATGTATCTGATGAAAACTCCCACCTGATGATGATGATGATGATTTACAAATGTTTTCGTGAGGTAGCCTGTACACAAATAGATTAAGAACGCTCTAACAAGCATGCAGGAAACAGTCCAGCACGTGGTGGTTCTTCTGACTGCAGCAGAGCAACAACCTCTGTACAACAACAATAAGAAATGAAAAGTTTAATTTCCAAGCCAGGACCTGACGAGTATCTTGCCAGCTTCGGTGCTGGGACTTCAGCGTTATGCTATGAGACAGGAGGTTGGATTTTGGCACATTGCACTTTACCTGCGCTAATATTTGGGGTCAGTCCTGGCTCTGTTATGCCAGTGACTAAAATACCTGTTGCAATTATAGTATCTGGAACAGCACTGATATGCTCTACTTCATCAAAGCAGTGTGTTTGTGTGGACTCAGTTCACACAAAACTGTACTTACATTATTGAATTATAAAATTACCATCTCTACTAGTGACAATCTTATGTCTCATGACCCTCGTTAACAAGACTAGTTCTGCATGAGGAAGCTTCCCAATTAGGGACACCAATTAGGCCCAAGATGACTGCAAACAGGCAGCTGCTTGTGGGTTGACATCAAAAGAACCAGTACTCTGGAGGCATATGTTATGCTCCTGCCTAGGTCTGTATATGACACTTGCTATCATATCTCTGCAATTTGCTCTAGCCTAACAGGCAGTTTTAGCAAAGAGGACAAAAATAGGAAAAAGATGTAGGCATAAATTTTCACACATTGCTCCACTCTTTTTGGGTGTCTGGGTAAATCTCAAATTTGACGTCTGACACAGAATCACCTAGAACCCATTCAAAATCTGTGTGGATAAGAGTGAAACAACCACTAGTTCCTATAGACAAAGTAAAATTTATGAAACAAAGCCTCTGTCAGATCCAGTCTTAAGCAGTTTAGATACTTCCCTGAAGGTGATTTAGCTCATTTACACTGATATCGAAAAGAATTAAGGTATGCATTAGGACCTCAGAAGCTTCTAAGCACTCATTGATGTCACAGAACCTTTGCAACTTATACCACTGAAGATTTCAAGCCAAAATGTAAGGACTGGAATCATCCAATACAAAATACAGATAGGCCTGAGGACTCTACGCCAGCATGTAGCATTATACATCCACAAAAAGGTCTCAGAGTTTTCACTTTTCAGTCTGTAGCTGAGTTGGCTTTTGCTGATGTCTCCGGCCATCTTCAAGGTGATGTAGATCAGATTCATATGCAACAGGCATCTAGTGCATCTTAACTACTATCATTTAACAGAAAACTGGGGACAAAAAAAATAAAGGAGGTTCCTCACGCAAACAGGTATGTACATACACAGTAGCCCAACTACCTCAGTACTTTGAACCATCAACATCCTGAGTCATTGTGGCACTTGAACCATGTGGCAAAACACAGGATAATCATCTGGGAGACCAATATCCTGATCAGCTATTCAAAATGATACATAAATTAACAAGATAATCTAACAGAGAATTTGGAAGGTGTCTTCCAAAGCAGCAGCAAAAATGACAAATATTTATGCTTCTGTCTGAGTTAGGCTATTTAAAATAGAGCAGCTTAATTAAGAATGAGAAAGGAGTTGCTTGTGACCACACAAACTAAGATTCTGAGCTAATTCTGGATGTTCTTTCATTCCAGTGCTACTGAGTAGAGGAAATGAAGGTGAAGGAAATGGCCTTCCTGGCACCCTTGATTAAATTTCAAGGTTCTAGGACTTTCCTCTCCCTGGAAAGTTTTCCACCAGAGTCAATATCCCACAATTACTCAGTGATACAAATATTCAAGAGCAGGAAAATAATTTTCTTTAGCTTGCACTTATAAAAGGCACTGATCCATTTCAATCCAGGTAGACTTAGCAGTCAAGAGGCTAACCATTGGCTTCTCCTACATTCATTTCATACCTCATAAATATTGAATTCTGTTATTGTAGCAGCAAATGCAACCTATTTCTTTAAATGTATTTGTGGCATGATGGTGTAATAAATCATTTCCATGTAAAAAAATCCAACAAGGTTTTGCCATTTGAAAAGATTCTTGGTTTAGCCCTCTAAAAATAATGTTGAATTTTTGTAACAGTCTACACGAAAAAATAACAAGGAGGCATATTTCTCCTTTACTATGAACCCTTTCATTATGAATGAGAACTTAAAAATCTAAGTGCAGCAGGAAAGCTCCAGTTGATATTATGGGACCCCATTCTCTTCTCATCTGAAACCATTCTAGAGCAGATCCCACAAACCTGTAAGTTGCTCTCTATTTTTACAGAAGCCCTTTGCTCATGTTATTAAAAAAGAGAAGATGAGGGAGAATAAGTCCTGGCTCACAACTGTGTTTCCTCTTGTTCCAAAGAATGTGGCGGGATGTGGCAAGATGCTGGAAGAGATGCTAGCTTCTGAAGCTTAGGGTGTTGCAGAGGTTTTGGCCTGTGAAAAGAACGTCGGCTTTGTACACGTCTGGCTGCAGCAGATCTGTAATTTCCTTGTACATCAAGCAACATTTTCTTCTCTTGGGGCTCCTTCATATAAGAGTCTTCCAGCCCTTCAAATATAAGTAGAGAATTCTCTTCTTGCGAATTCTCTGACTTGTAGCTAACTTCAGAACCATAACCTGAGTTTATTGTCTCTTTGTTATTCGTATCTGTATCTGCTTCCCAGAAGAGATCAGGTACATTTTGGTCACAAGAAGCTATGTACTCAGAGACAGAAGAAAGAGATATATTCCCTCTGTTTTCCAAAGAAGAATAGTTTTGTGTCCAAGGCATTTGAAGACAAGACGGAAAGAAGTGGAGAGGAGTCATTGAAACACTTTGGGTTTGGTTTAATTGGTCATCTGAAGAGGAGTATTCTGTCATTTCAACATCATGGTCCATATCACCTAGAGAGCACAATTAAATAGAAACATTTGTAATATATACTTTCCATACCGGTATGCAGGCTATTGGGCTTTGCTTTTGGCTATTTTTATGAAAGTCTTATGAAAATGAGTGGTTTAAGATGGCTTTTTTTTTTTTGCTAGGGAAACTGTACCCTTTCCCAATTTCTATCTTGGACAACCTAAAGTGAGTTTATGAAACTTCTTATCCTTGCTGAGTATCAGGCAAAACTTAGTTCAGTGTTTGTGATGACCCAACTGCCTGTTTCATATATTTAGGAGATGGAGCCATCATCTGGTCATCAAGAGGTATCTTTATCTTGAAACATGTAGTCCTGATGCTCAGCAAGGAAGCTTTTGAAAGAAAACTGTACTCTTTGAATCAAATAGCACAGGGTATCACCAGGGAGTCAACTCCTTATTGACTGGAGCCCATGGTCAGTTTTCTGCATACTTTAGACTATGTAGAGAAACTTCATATTCCCACCCTTGGTTTCCAGTTTACATGGGTTTTTAAAGCCTTTTAATTCAAATTTCAGTATCATACTCCTATTAGGAGAATTTTGTTAAGGAGATCATTCAGAAGAATACTTCAGAGAGTAATAGAGTTCTAAGCTTATTGGCTTGGGAAATCTAACTTCCCAAAACACTTCTTAAGAAACACAGTAGTCAAAACCCAGTGATTTTGATATATCAAAGATACTTGCACAAAAACTTATACAAAGCGGTTCCTAATAATAAAGTCATTTATAAATCAGGCAGTAGAATGGAGGAAAAGAACAAGGGTTAGCTGGAAATATTCAGCTAAATTATACACCACTATTTTATGGCAATGTTCTTAGTGGAAAAAATGAAGAGAATTTCAAGGTGGATAAGTGTCAAGGAGAAGTTTTCCTTTTGGAAGGCTGCTCATTATTCAAATTTTTGATCAGGATATTGCAATTTAATTCATAGTTCTTTAATTAATCCAGTATTCCTTTTAAAGCATCATTTAAGAAATAATCAAAACTGCATTAATAAGGCACTGAGTACTAGAACCAACCACAGACCTACAGGATATTCCTGTAAAGAGAGTGATGTGCTTCCTGTAATTACAGAACCAGCACATCTTCTGCAGAGACGGCAGCCAAAACAGAAGAAAAACAGAACTTCCTGTTCTATTTATTTTCAAAAGGTTATGAAGTTCTTCTCACATCAAAATTACCAACTTTCACTCTTATCCTGAGGTCTTTGTCTGAACAAAGTTTCATCAGCTAACTACAGAAGTACTTCCAACTAACCACAAGCCTTTATTTGGTGATGCATACAGTTGTGATCACAGATTCCATATAAACCAATTCATGATGAAACCAAGTATTGCATTTCATTGCATAATCCCCACAGTGCCATATGTTCTACTCACTTATGATGGCTGAACTGTGATCTGACCCACCTTATTTACAGCACTGATTGTGTTTATTATAGAAGTGAAGGCTGCTTTTTATGGTGTGGAAAATTTCCACAAAGTGAGAATTAAAAGCCAACTAGTATAACTCATTTAAACCCAGAGTCAGTTTGATTTTTTTGCCTCTAAGACATTAGAAGCAAGAGGTTATTTACTGCATCAGAAATCTAAGTGCTTTTCTGGTTTCAAAATAAAGTATGCATTAAGATAAACTTAGGATGAAGCTCTGACCCAAACTGGGATTCTGCTTTTCCACAGTCTGGCTGTTGTGTATCTCAACCTGTGCAAGGGAACGCTGATGCATTCTTGTAAACATGCTAAATTTTTACTCTTTCTTATCTAATTTAATGATGACATCAGCAGTGTCGTTCAGTACGTGTAGCAGTGGGACCATTTTCCCTTCCTGGGCACTAGATAAATAACCTGAGAAATATTTAGAGCTGACTCAAGGCTTCTTAGCAGTAGAGTCAAAAATCATATTTTAAGCATGCTAAGAATGAGAGACAGCCCAGATAGGCCCCGCTGCTCTTATTGTACATCCAAATGCAATAGAGACAGATTGGTTAAATGACTCATCCAAGCTTTTATGGGCAATATATGGGCAAAAATATCCTTTGACACCGGATTGTCCTTCTGGGGATTCAGACTACTTTGCTTACATCTGCAGACAGTGGTGACAATGTCACACGAAAAGACCTATCACCGATAAGGGGGTTGAATCAGAATTACCTGATTCCTGTTAGGGAATTTGGGTACAGTTTTTATCATCTAGAACTGACTAACTAAGAAGTCTGGAACCTCTTGAAAATGGATATTTGAAATACTGGTATTTGGAATACTATTTTCTTGGCATTTAAAGTATTCAAGTGAAAACAAAGAACAGGACCATTGTCTGCTGTAAAAATAGTGAGTCATTGGACCCCAAATAGTTGGACAAGTCTTCTGCAAAAGGAAGGTAGAAAGAAGTTTTGTTATTCAAGCTGGAGAAAAATATATGTTTCGTTGCATGAAGAAGTCAGGAAGGAAAGAGATGCTCTGGGAGAAGAAAAATCAGAAAACTTTACTTGTTAGTAGTAAGGGTTGATAGGAAGGCTGATTAAAAATAAAGGTAATAATATTCTTTAAAATATTACATATGTGTTGATTCTGGGAGAAAAGATCTGGGTCGGTCCTCTGGGCCATCTGCTAGAAGGAAGGAATCTATTGATTTGTTGCTGAGCCGGAATGGAGTGAGCCGTCTGAAGTTGTTTGGAGAATATGGGATCCGCACTCTGGCCCTTTGTGATGGTACCACAGTATCTTCACTAGATAACCATGGCGAGAACTTCATGTAGATGCTCTGGTCATCATCGGTTGAAAATACGGGGTTATCAATTCCTAAAAAAAAGTTCACGAGTGGCAAATACAATTAATCAAAATAATTTCCTGTTAATACAGCAAGATGCTTTGTAAAAGGAGAATGACCATAGTGGGAAAACATAGGCTGATACATGCTGGTATAGGTGTGATGAGGCCAATAACCTTTCTGCTTTGGCTAGTCATTGTGGATTTCTATTAAAGAGAAAAAATGGATATTATATCCAATATGCAGTTATGTTTGGGATATCTGGAGACAAAAAAGTAAAATCAATAAAAGAAGAAATCAGTCAACAAATTTTAGGCAACATAAAGTGCAATATAAAATAGCTGCAAGCTGAAAATTCAAGTCAAACATGTAAAAAAGAAAAAAAATACGGAAAAAAATGCAAAAGCATAAACCGCACAACTCCATAAAGGGAGGGAACTAAGGCAGGCCACCAAACAGTAAAAAGTAAGTTACAGGAGCCTTTTAACATAGATAGTTTGTAGCGTTTAAGCAGAAAAAGAAATTTTACAGATGAGCCTAGGTCTTATCTTGCCACCTGCTTGTTTCTGGATCAACTTCTGGATGTCATTATATATTCTGAAACATGGAATTTGTCATGGAACAGTGAAAAGGCTATACCAGCATGTCTGCCAAAAGAAAAATGCAAGGTTTTTTCTGCACTGTATGAAGCATGTTGCATATGAAGCATGCAGTGGCATGCTGAAAATTCAAACACAAAATTGCTAAAGAGAAATGCTTTAGAACTTTATAAATCATATCCTTTAATATATTGTGATACACTTTCTGTCTGATATTTTGGAGCCTTTTAGGGCTGGAAATTAAATCCAATGAATGCTCCAGGAATGCTGCAAATGTGCCCTTTTCAGTGACTTTTATGAGCCTATAAAGAACTGAGACAGTTGTGAACTTAAGAGGAGAAATCTGGCCTGAAAGAAGAAGCATGAAATTTATCACAACAAAGTGGTTCAAATGCAAGTAGAAAACAGTTCCAAAGGACTAGTATTGACTGGTGGGGTGAGGTAGAACAATTCTAAAATAACATTTGCTGTTGCTAGAAATAATTAGCAGGTTAGGTCTGGTTTAGGCAGTCATGCTCACAACTTCTATCAGTACCAAATTAGATGCTCTCCATGCCTCTGGATAGCCAGAACCTTTTATCTGATAACAATAATATTAAGCAAATATATTTTCTAACAGAACGTATCAAATAAAAGCCAAAACAAACCAAAAATATACACACACAAGAAAAACCCAACCAGGCTAAATCATTAACATTTCTAGTGATTTTTTAAGATTTGAGAAAAAAACACAAAAACACAACAAACAAACACCTCTCTAGATAATTAATATTTTTACCATTGGGAGTATCTGTGAAATTTTGCTTCGTCACATTAGCCAGGAAATCAACTCCTTTGCCCAGATGCAAAGTTTCATAATCATTATTTTCTTCTGATTCAGAAAACTCCAAATCTAGGGGGGGGGGGGGGGGGCGGGGAGGGAAATAAAGACCAATTT
>JAOTQQ010000012.1:56640271-56667916 GCA_026546715.1 Gallinago undulata
CCCCCCCCCCCCCCCCCCCGCCAAAGAAAGACCACATTGATTAGAGATTTGTATTCATTCTGATAGGAAGTGCCATTTTATGTTGGTTTGATGCTGGCATAGATTTCACACTCTGGCTAAGCTTCTGGCTATCAGAATTGTTGTCTTTCCTGGGACTGAAACAAACCGTTCTATGACAAGGCACCGCTGCTGCTGCTGGTGTTTGGTGTCTTAAATGCTCACATGTTGACTAATGTTGTCCCTTACAATGATCACTTATTTCATCGTCTGACAGAGGTCAGCATTAGTATCCTGATTTCAGACCTGGTGAGGTCATTGCTGTTTCTACTACAGTAGAATCAGTTTGATGACAGCTGCTAAACCACTTTTTGAGACTGTCTTCCAATGAAGCCTTTTTTTTTTTTTTTTTTAAGTAGAGGATGACATCTATACACAGTACTTTTTAACAAGAATTACCTACTTAGAAGTATTTGGAAAGCTTTTCCCATACAAAAAGGTTCTAGAATATCACACTTACTCAGCCAGCCTGTATGGCCCCTGCTAGTCAAATAAAAATAATACTAAGAAAATGATTCAAAGAACATACATAAAGAAAAATATCTTTTCTTGGAGCTATTGAGAAAATATCATAGATATTCATCATATCGATGAACCTTAAAGATCATCGAGTTCCAAACCCCCTGCCATGGGCAGGGACAGCTCTCACTAGACCAGGTGAGAGCTGTTCTCTTTGAGATCAAAGGCTTGCATGCATAAACAAAGGAAAGAATGCGGTGGGGGAAGAGTTAGTTCAGTTGCTTTTAAACCACGTTTCAGTTTTTAAGTGATACGTATAGTTTTATAATTGCATAGTTTTATAATTGCATAACAAACATTAGCATCCATTAGGTCTTGCTATGACATCAATGACAAAAGATGGCTAAAATGTGAGACAAATGAATCTGGCGTTTTCCATGCAAAACCAACTTGTGGTAAGGATGTTCCCTGAGCCAGGCAGCTTCAGATTGCACTTCCAAGACTTAACCATGGGTTAAATTTGTGCATGAAGTGTGAATCAGTGCCGAAACTGGCCTCTGACTATGCCTTCTTTTCAAACTACACTGTTCTTGAGTTCTAATGTGAGTGCTTAGCCTCAGCCCTTCTAAACAAATGGACCTTAACTGAGATCAGTTATCTCAACTGCTTAATTTTATCTGGCACGGTGTCCCAGGCAGAAATATCCTGCTGTGATGAAAAGGAAAAATGTTAGCAGCTTTTCCAAAAGGAACCTGAAAGTTCATCTACGTTGTAGCCGCTGCATTACTTTGTTTACAAAATTTAAATGCAATAATTTAATAATATGAGAAAGATGGCCAATTAAAATTTGGCTGAGAAAAACAACTTCTAAATCATCAAGACACCGCATTTATCCATGGAGGAGATCCCCACTCTGAGTTCTGAATTATGACTAGAAATCCCTTTTTAATACCACCTTCAACGTTGCATATCACAAAATTTTTCAGTGATGCTTTACTGACAATGTAGCCGGTAAAATGCAGCTAATGAAACTGGCCTAAGAGTCTTTTTACCTTTTTCCTTCAAAGTAAAATCTTGTAGTGGATTTTCTGAGGGTATTTTTCCATTTGGTATGACACTGCTGTTTCGCTGAAAGAAAACATAACCAAGTTACCAAAAACGCTACCATCATCAGAGAGCAATGGCAGCGACACCCTTTGAAATCAAGGAGTTCAGCAGCATAACCCTGAAATCCACTGCAATCTTTGCTTGAAACTCAACATGGATGGCATTATTTTCCCCCTACGCTCATAGTCACTGCAGGAAAAGAAAGGAACTTTGGCTCTTTGTATGCTCTACGTTCCCTCTTAGGTTCATACCAGTTTTGTGGAATGCTCTATGCTTCAGTGCTACCTTGCTGCATCTACCCTGCAGCATCTCCCCACAGCGTTGTAGCACAGCTCAAGATCTGTTGTTTTTCAAGTGGTCAAAAAATCTCTCACCCAGAAGAAGAGTCCCAGAGCAAAGAGAAAAGCAGCATCTGAGAAGATGCCCCCTGATTTACCTCATAGTTTAATCTCTTCTTGCTTAGTCCCTTTGAGTTCATGAAGTTCTAAAGGACAGAGATAAATACAGGTCATAGGACCCTTCAGAGTCCTCCCTGCCCTCCCCATCCGTTATTTTGTGTCATAGGTGGCTACATCTGGGTCCTTGTGAAAGTATTTTACCCTTTTTTGGCCCCGGTCTCGCTTGTGGATTTTATTGAGCTTCTTGGAATGGTTTATTCCTAGTTTGGTACTCTTGAAAGATTCTAAGCGCTTCCTCATTGTCCTATGGAAAATCTCCTTGTCTTGTTTGTCATCTTCACTGTGCATGATCTCATGTCGACTGTACAGGTGTTTGTGCTGTGGCCAGGAAGGGAAGACAATATTCATTTATTGAGAAATACAGCTGGAAGCCCTGAATCAATGCAGTCAGTGTAATGCAAATGTAAACAATTCCATAAAAAAGAATGACCCAAAGACTAGCCAGAAGACATTAATGAAACTTCTATTTTTCTTTCTCTTTCTTCACTATGACACAGGTATAAGTCCAGGAATTTTAAGTATGTAGGAGCGACTGTAATTCAAAGTAAGTCTCTCCCTGTAAGTGTTTGATTCCATGATTCTGTGAATCACTTCAGTTGACAAAGTCCATTTAATCCTGTTTCAGGACCTATATTGGACCGAGTTCTGCATTCCACTGACCCCAGAGAAGTCAAAGGCACTAGTTCTGTTAAAGACACATTGGTCATAAACCCTGTGTTCCTCAAGGGTGCAGATTTCACAGATGGGTTAGAATCAAAGTATGATTAGAGTTGGAAGGCAGCTTAAAGATCATCGAGTTCCAACCCCACTGCCCTGGGCAGGAACACCTCCCACCAACCCAGGTTTCTCAAAGCCCCGTCCAGCCTGGCCTTGTACCCCTCCAGCAATGGGGCAGCCACAGCTTCTCTGGGCAACCTGTTCCAGTGTCTCACCATCCTCACAGGAAAGAATTTCTTTCTGGTATCTAATCTAAATCTCCCCTCTTTCAATTTAAAAACATTACCCCTCATCCTATCACTCCACTCCCTGATAAAGAGTCCCTCCCCATCTCTCCTGTAGTCCCCTTTAGGTATTGGAAGGCCACCTCCTCCAAGCCTTCTCTTCTCCAGGCTGAATGACCCCAACACTCTCAGTCTGCGCTCATAGGAGAGGTGCTCCATCCCTCTGATCATCTTTGTGGCCCTTCTCTGGACTCGTTCTAACAGGTCCATGTCCTTCTTATGCTGAGGACTCCAGAGCTGGACGCAGTACTCCAGGTGGGGTCTCACCACAGCAGAGCAGAGAGGCAGAATCACCTCCCTCGAGGTTCTTTCCTTTTGAATTTTGCTCCCAAGTTTTGATTCCTAGTGTCTCCTAGTTTTAGATTAGAAAACAGTCTAATGCTAGCCTTCTGCTCTCACCTCTTGCCTGGGTTTGTACAGGTACTGCTGTAAGGTGTGATGAGCAACTGTGTCTTCTGTGTCCCGGATGCTTTTCCTCCTCTGCTCTAAAGCTTGCATGTCAAGGCAAACTGGCCCAGCTTTTTCTCTCCTGAAGAGGAATACAATATACAAACAGCAGTATTTAAAATCAGTGATTGCTGAAGGGCAAGAAAAAAAACAGGAAAATAGGGAATAAGAGGGAGAAATGAAGATGAAGTCTAGAAAAGAAAGGAAAGGTCAAAATCAGCTAGATGAAAATGAGTGAGCAAATACCTAATGGGAAATGTGAAGAAAGTATTGATTTTTATCTTTCAGGTTAATTCATTTCATCATTATTTTCTGACGTGGTCTGTCAGGTGAAAGAACTCATGGAAGAGTTAAGGAAGGAGAAATGTTTTTTCCTTGCCACTCTCCTGACTTTTTCTGGAGCAGACACAGAAATGGCATCTAGCTCTGTCTATAGCGGTTGATGGACAGAAGGGACATGGAACAACTCTAATGTGGATGTCTGCTTCATCTGACCAGCCCTTAACTGCAAAAATCCATTTGTGTGTAAAATGCACCAATATAGCTGTATGTTGCAACAATATGACTATGTACGCCCATTTTGTGTGGGAGAAAGGAGTAACTGAAGTTGAAAATAGCAGTGAATGAAGGCCCTGTAATTTACGTTTTCCAAAATTTTTAACACAGTTTCCATTTCCTCACATATAACATAGGCACCCCAGTGCCCCCCAGTCAGTCCATGTAACTTACAGTAAATAAGAGACAGAGCTTTCCACAGTACTTGGGCGCGGGGTGCTGAAGTCCACGTTTACCATGTTGTCTGTACTTGGAGAACGTATAAATGCCAAGGAACCTCTACGTTCTCCCTGGCCGTGGAAAGAAACAAGACACATTACAGCTGTAAACACTGAAGGCAAAATGTGTATCAGAAAAAGCAGATAATTTGTGAGATTTCTGTATGCAAATGACACAAGAAGCAGGGGAGAAGTTGTATTTAGACAATGAATACAAACTATTTTTTTGGTTATGGTTTCCTTATGTTGAGTGAGGTTATCCCAATGAACAAAGTTAGGAGGAAAACTATTCCACTCTTGTAAATTGATTTTGAGGAGTGATGTCTTAGGCCTTAATCTGCTTGCAAATGATATCCTTGCACTTCTGCAGCCTAATTCTTTTGTCCTCACAGGCCCTTCCAGGAGTGGACCTGTCACTTTGTACCACATTGCAAACAGGTACATAGGGATATCTCTGCGGATTTTTAGGACTCGACGCATCATTGCACCAAGGCCGGTGTTTTCAAAGATACAACACTAAGTTCTCTGTTCTCTGCCATACTGGAGGCAGCAAATGTTAAGTCTACAAGATAATTTGAAATTATCTACAAGACTATTTGACAGAGGTTATAGCATGAAGAGATGAGATTTGCTTTCAGTTCTAAAACTAGCGTCACAGCAGTGACACTGGAAAAGCTCAGATTATCTTCAGAGGTTTCCCCACTTTTCGTGTAGCTTCTTGTTTAGGTGAAAGGCAGCTGTTGAGTGACTCATGGTTACATAGGCTGAACCCATCTCTGGTTTTGAATCACAGCAGAGAGAAATCACATTTTAAACTGTGACAAAGAATATACGAAGAAAAACCCCCTCCCTTGCAGAATATTGAAAGCGATTTTACACTTCTCCAACTGCATTGTGTCCCCTTTACATTTTATATTAATAGAGCAAATAAATCAAATATTTCCTTTTTCTGTGGTAGCCCACATACATGTTACAGTAGAAAGTGTTGTATCAGATCAGTGGCATTAAGAAGTACACTCTGGCCTCTCTAGGCAGAAAATTTAAGAGAAAAAAGTAAATTCTGGGTCAGTGTCAGCCCATTTTCTCAAGTGCATCTGACTTTCTTTTCAATCAAATTTAATGTTTCATAGATACATCATACCATATCATCAATGGGGGTATGTTAGCCAGAAGATATATACATATTTACGGTATGTATTTTAAGTTGCTTCTATTCCCTTGCTCTGGATTATTTTCATTTTGCCTGGATTAGGCTCTCCCTTCTCAACTGTAAGGAATTTATTTAGGTTCAGATTGAGCAATCTCAAGCTCTTATTTACTGTACAGATACAGCTTAACAGTAGAGCTGGAGAATTAAGAAAAACATAAAATAGCCTTTAAACTCCTCAGTTTCTTGCAAGTGAGAAGAGAGTGAGTAGCTGGGGGAGGCAGGTCTTTACTCCTCCTGGAAGAAGTGGCTTCAGTTTCAATGTCAGCTTGCAGTTCACAGATATTTTGCTCAAAGATATATTTCAGAGGTGAAGGAGAATTTGTTACAGCAGCATATCGCTGAAGCAAAAATGTTAACTTGAGAAAACTGGAATGACTTTAGGATTCACAGCTCATGACTAATCAGGTATATTAAGATAACTAATTTCCACTGGAAGAAACCACATTGCAAATCTTTTATAGAACCTGGGCAACTTTTAATTTCTTTGTCTATTATTAGCAGCTCAGGAAACATTTGCCAGTAGAATTTGTCCACAAAACACAATATACACAAGAGCTATTGGACTAAGGTAGCAAAAGTCTGTTTGCTTGTGTTATAAACTGTACTAAGGTATAATGAAAAGGTGACTCTTCTAAAAAATTAATAATCTAACTTAATCTGACATTACTATATGGGATTCAAGACATTACTGGGTATAGATTTTGAGGCTAAATCTGCATGGCTTAGTTATCTATAGAGCCCTTTACATCTGTTAAAGAGAAAAAATACTGTAATGAATCTACTGAACAGATTCAGCTCATCAATGTGAAAGACACTGTCTAACTTTCTTCCTCTGAGTTGTAACCAAGAAAGCACCAACAGAAAGAAAATCAGTTCTTGAGCTCAAATGATCTGAAAACTGAATGGGTAATTCACAAAATCTCAAAAGAAAGTATTTGCTTATCTTGTGAACCACTTGCCATTTTTCACACTAACATAATTTCTGAATTTCCTCTTATTTTCTGAATTCAGTCTTTGAAATTCCATGTTTCACTAGAAGAAGTCTGCCTGACTGTAGCTCATTTTCAAAAAAAAGAAAAGAGATTAGTAGTATCAGTTATAGTAATATCGATCATAGTAATAGCATTTATTTTAACTAAAGAAATTAAACGGTGTGTCACGTAGCTGTGAAAATGAGTTCACCTGGAGATTATGAGCATAGATAGATTATCGCTTCAAAGATTACTGTTTAAAATATTCCATTTTAAACTAGCCTCTACACTGAATGAATACAGCATATTTGTGGTCATTTGAACTAAGGTGGCCAGTTCCACACTGGAAAAGGGTAGGAATTCTTAAATAAACTCTTAACACTCTTCCCAACTGAGAATGGTATATGTGCAGAAGACCAGTAACTTCCTTCCGTTCTGTAACATTGTCAGAATGAGATTATAGCAGTCCACTACTTTGGTCACATGTCCCCACCATTTGGAAGTGAGCTTCTTCAAATAAGATTTGTCATCGCATAGAACTTCTGCAGGAGCCGGACTCTGTTGACGCATTTAGAAAGACAGCAGTTTGCCTGATCCCTTTGGAATTACAGGGTGAGGTTTTTTTCATGCAATGAATACAAAAACAAAGTTATTCAGTGAAATCCAACAGAAAAGTACACTGAAATAAATACAATATATTCATACTTGGGGATAAGGCATAATATTGAGAACCACAGCCACTCAAACAGGTGATACTGAGACATACTGAGATTCAAAACGTGTTTAGAACAAAAAGCAGAGCAGAAAGGAAAATAGCTTTCTTTTATACATCTCCTGCAATATATCAATTTAGGGTTACATTATAAATTAAAAACAAACAAACATACACCAACACCCTCACCCCCCCCCCCCCAACAAACCAAACCCCAAACTACGCTATAATATGTCAACAAATGTTGATAAGTACCTCAGCCACATAGCTAATTGCATCCTTCAAGTTGAGTTCATGGAAAACATTAAGGATCTGGTCTCTTGATTTTTGAGCAGACCTTCTCATCAGTATTTTACTGAGGAATTTCCTATCAAAATTGGACCACCTGATAATTTAAACAAACTGTGTTAATGGCAAGAAGCAATTTTAGTTTCACAGCATTTTTAGTTGAGCATAAATTATATTTTTGTGAGCTAAACACTTTCAAAAAAACCGGTGAGCACAGCAATGTGAGGGATTTGTGTTTTGAAGCTTTTCAATTAGCATTTTAAGAAAGTTAAGGAAAAACCTGCTACAGAGCTATGCAGCTGTCACAAAGCATTTAATAGGTTAACTTAACAAACACTACTACAACAGCAAGAGTGCTATGATTACAGTATCTCATTTCAGAGTCACTAGGACATTTTATACTCTGGGAGATCACCCTACCTTATTTTTCCACTTCTGATTATGCATTGTTATATTTAATAGCTTCATTCTAAAAGTTTAATTTTCATTCCTCCTTTGGAATGGAACCTGCTTTTCCCTACTTGTATTGTAGGACAGCCAGCCTAGAAAATCAGTTCACAGTAGCAGTGACCTTCCAAAAGCACTTATAGAGAGAGGGCCTTATTGTTGCCATTTATGTTCTCTGGGGGATAGAATCGATGTATGTTTTCTGTGATTTGCGCTTCCAAGCTTATCTGATTGTGGGATATCTGCCGTCTGGTATTTAGGCTCCAGAAGGTAAAGGCTGCTTTACTTCCTTCTACCTTCCTCAATATTTTCTTGAGGCAACTTTGGAGACTACTATTCAAAGATTCTATCCCTCTTGCTCAATGGCTATTTTGAGTTTATGACTTTTTATTCTGATGGTTGAAGCCTTTTTTTATTGTTAAACATTATTCACAGAATCGATAACTATTCCTCTTCTCCAGACAGAACGTCTGACAACAGTGGTCTCTAATTCATGCTGTCACACCTGAGCACATCAGAGACGATGCTAGGGGCTGCCATTTCTTTGAGGAACCAGCACTTTCAGGTACATATAGTCAAAAAGAAGCAGACTTAAGGTGATCTCATTCAAAATACATTAGTCAACCAACCACACACTCAACCATGAATCTACATTAAGCTACTCCTTCTCTTGTTACATAGGGAGATTACTTTCTAACATCCAAGAAGTCAAACTCTGATCTGCCACTTTAAAAATATTTGGCTCCAACTTCAAGACAGTATTTCAAAACTGGGGATGTATCCCCTGTAGCCTGCTGAAATTCATTGCCAAAAAGTTAAGTGAAAATTTAAACCAAAAGAACGAGGATGTGAGAATTCTTCACTGAATAAATGAACAGAGAGCAAAAGGAAATGAAGGAGCCTGTCCCTGTAACTGGGTCCAGAAAGGTGAGCAATTCTGCTTAATCTCAGATACAATCCAGCTCCAGCCTGGGATTCGTATAGTTATACCAGCATAAAACTAAACCTCAGCTAATAAATACAGCTTCTCAGCAGGGGTCAGCGGAGTGCTCTGCAGAAAGCTAATGCAACCACATGGCTCTTGGTTTGGGATTGGCAAGTTGAGTCAGCAGGACAGTAGCAGGTCAGGACTGTGACTGCACCTATGAAATGACCTAACTCCAGGGAGAGAACTGCTTAACCTTAACCTTCTAAAAGATATCCAGATTTAATGTCCTTTTTTCACATTTATTCATCTAGATCATGGAAGTCAGCCCATCACACTGGTAACTCTTAACATGTACTTTAAAGAAAATGGTATCTGTATCTTTCAGCTGAGTAGTCTCTCAAGATGAATCAACTATAAACCATAATTTTCATTATTGGTCTTAAACTATTCAAGTTATTTCAAAACGCCCTCTGCCATCACTTTCAGAGGTGTTGAACACAACCTTTCTAGAAACAGGATAAACAACTAGCATAGCAGTAGTTGAGCTTTTTGAGTGTCTCCATACAAATGAAATGAAATGAAATGAAATAATGAAGTATTACAAGGAAGAACCAGCATTAGCATTTTAGGTTAAATTTTGTGCAAATGGAATTCTCAAATCTTGAGAGACTGGTCCCTGGAGGTGAACTGAAGCATTTGCAAAGGCCTAGTCTGAACTGTGGGAGAAAAGGAAAAAATTCCAGTTGTAGGGGGCAAAAATAAACTACTTTCACATTTGCTATATTTCCAGTATTTTCAGTATATAACCTTTTAAACTGCATTTGACATCCTTGCTGTCCCTGAAGTCACTGACTGAAAGAGTCGTAATTTACAGATAAGATTTCCTAGCAGTATTTCAACATTCCAAGTTAGTTACTACTTACTTGTCTCTCAGATAATTATGTCCTATTTGTCCAGAAATGTCTTCTATAGCAGAAAGAATGTGATCAAAGGCCTAGGAAAGTGAAAGTAGAATTATTATCTTTACAGAAATAAAGGGCATAATTAGAAAATGGCTCAATGTATGTCAGGTTAGACCAAGTGACTACGCAGAATAATTTTGTTGCTGTTAAGCAGGTTTTTTTTCCCATTTACAGAAATACTACTATATGTTTTTCTTCAAAGTTCCTGAGCTTTCTAACCAGTTCTTTACAAATTCACTAACTATTCTTGAACTACAAGGGTCTCAGCAAGAAGGTACATAAGCCCCCATTTTAACAATCAATCTTAAGACTCTTTTTATCCACTCATTTTACCGTCACTATTTCAACCCTATGAAGTAGGCCAGCCACTAATAGTGTCAGTGATTAAATCAGTCAAAAATTTTACCTAGTGTTTCTTTTTAGACATTTCAGGATGTCGTACTTCCCTCAGAGCAGAAGTAAGCACTGTTCTTTTGATATCTAGAGAAAACTCCTGTGCCTGGTATATTAGATGGCTGTTTATAACTCTTGATTCAAACCAAGGCAGCTGCAGGCAAAATTTGGTCTTTTTCTGTATACAGTTGTTAACATTGTTAACATTTAACTCTGAACATTGGAGTAATTACTGCAGAATATACAGCACGCTAGGTTTGGAACAAAACGGGTGATTTGGATCATTCCTGAATATAATATTAATTACTGCCTCAGGAGATAGCTGACATGGAAGTGGAGAATATCACATTATAAACTAATTTTTCTCCTTCAGGCTCCTTGAGAGCAGACAGTGTTACTTCTCTCTGAAGGCCGCAATTTATACAGTTCTCCTGAAACAAAATCTGCTAGGAAGGAATATTCTAGGAATTGGCAAATCAGTACGTACAACTTTACAAAATTTTAGGATCATTGTTACTGCTTGGCCTGCACTACTAACTGTCTTGTAAAGGTATAACCCGTAAATGTAGATGGACTGCATTTCTTCACCGGGGGAAAAATCCTGGTTTTCAAATAGTAAAATATCGGAACGGAAATTGAAATTTGAATTGCTGGTTAACAAAAGCATAACATATTTATTCAGTAGTCTGTAAGAAAATTTCTCAGAAATAAACTCTGTCCACCGTTAAGTCGTTAATTCACTTCAGGTAACCTCCAACGTGAAAACGCACAAGATTAGAAACTCATACAAGAATGTGTAAAAATACTCAATGCACGATACCTGTGTGAATCTGAAAAGTTCATGAATTAAAGAAGGCTATGAAAGATGTCTTATTAGCTTCTGTCCTTTAACCTATATTTGTATGGAAAATGTATGTTTTCTTTTACTGAATAAAAACCTTATAAAGTTGCATGAAAATGAATTCAGAATATTTTAAAAGGTTAAAGAAATGCAGGTGTACACACAGCATTCACACTGAACTAAAACTATCAACATTCACCTGCAATTTCGTTTCCATTGGGCAGCAGACTACCTTTCTATGCAACATGCAGGCTACAAAACCTGTTTTCATCTCTTACCCATAAATAAATAATATTTAATAATATTATAAATAATATTTAGAAGGAAAAATAAACTTCCACGCTCTTTGCCTAGCGATCTTCAATCAAACCTCCTCCTCTTTCAGATGAAGAGAAAGAAGCATATTCCAGCCATGCTGTTGCCCCAGTACTGTCAGCCCCGTTGAATTCTCAAGTGAAAGACCGGAACCTTCAGTTGAGGATCCCCTCACAGGATTCAACCCAAGTATAAATTACATATTACAGATATAAATTACATAGCCTAGAGATAACTTTTGAAATGTTTGAAGGATTATGCACTTGAAATTTGATTCCCCCCCTCCCTTCCAAAAAGAAATTTTCTCCATTCTTTTTTTCCTCCAAAAGGTACCAGTGTTTTGTTTAAAAATATCTTACCCTGCCATGAAGTTTCTCATTCAGTTTTGGCTCTCTGTGTTCAGTCTTCTTCACTTTCAGCCACTGTACCAGAGGCTTGATAGTCAGTCCCTAAGGATTGAAGCATGATAATAAATACTTAGGAATTATCTTAGAGTTTCCTCCAGCTGGTCATTGCTAAAGAGAAATAGAGCATTTTTCTGTTATATAGTGGTTCTCATACTTCCTTGGTTGATCTCTGTCCCCTTTAGAAGATAAAATAATGTAGTACCCTCAGTTCCTATTACAAATAATGTAGTACCCTCAGTTCCTATTCAGACCTATTACAAAGGTCTGAAAAGACACCAACCAGTGGAAAAAAAAAATCTCCTATAAGAAAAATATGGTAGTGGAAGTTTTGAAGTGTATCCTGTACCATTGAATGTGGTATTTTCTTCACATCAGGAGTCGTTGACCACAATTAAACTTTATATAATAAATTCGAGAAAAAAATCCAAGCTGCTATATACTGGCATATCTCTGTTTAAATTCATGTTGTTTTTTTAATCCAGAAAGTGCTATTTTGTTTGGCTTTGAAATACTTTCCTGTCCCACTGCTTGCTGTTACATTTTAAAACAAGGACTTAGGCTCAGGTGGATCAGTTTAATGACTGTATTTGCCCATAAAAAGGACTGTTCCCTATAGTTATTCCCGCGCACAGTGAAGAATGTTAACCTGATACTAACTTGAGCACTATTAATACCAAGCAGCTAAGACTGAACATTTTTTAGCACAGAGAAAATTGTGTTTTGTCCCTTGTGGTGCCGTACGAAAACATAAAATAGGATCTTTGTTACTAAAATTACAAATTCAATTATGCTTTCAGTTCACTGAAACAATACGCAACCTTCAGCTGGGAACTGCTTCAAGCAGTCAGTACTTTTGGGGGACTCCTTTTCCTTGTAAGAAGCATGCTTAAAAGGTTGAATTACCTGGAAAATCACAGTAAAAAACACAACAATGATAGTTGTGCTGACAAACAGGTTTTTCTCTTTCACTTTTTCCACATCCAAAAGCACAACCAGAGCAAAAGCCACCGCTCCACGTAGTCCACCGTACGACATCACCACCTGGTCTATTATCTCCAGCTGGACCATTCTGTAGTGGTTAAGAATCCAGGTCTGTAAAACTACACCTATAAAAAAAAAAAAATCACAAATGCCAGCATGTCCAGAAATACCCTTATGAGATGTCAATATCCCAGCCGTGTGCAACAGAAACAGTGCCACCAGTCTGCTTTTCACAGCTGTTCTTTACACCACACTGCCCAGGAGGGCAGACCCACTTGGTGCCTCCTCCTTTATGTTTAGCCAAAGGAATTAGATGAAGCTTCCCTGAGCCAGCAACTCTTCTCAGAGCACTGGCCTCTGGCATAAGCAAGCACTACAGGTGAAATTCTGCTCTTTCCTTTGAATTGCAGTTGAGAAATAATGGAATTTCTAGCACCATCATCAGTGACATGCACAGGGACTTTTAGGAGAAAGAGAAGTAGGTTGAACCAGTGTTGATTTAGGCAATGTGTTATACCCTTTACAAATCACTAAAAATAACATTTATGTCACTGTCTTACGAAGGATTACCTTGCTATGCTTACACTGTCTTCAGGTGAGATGCTCCCTGCTGTGGAAGACCCAAAGCTCTAGAAATCACAGTCTCCCTGAAAAGGAAAACAGCTTCCACCACTCCTGAGAGTGGTGGAGCATCTGCGTCCCTCTCAGCAGGCCAGGACTGTTAGCCAGCCCAAAAGAGACGTTTCTCTTTTTGGAGAACTTTGAATTCGTGCTAAGGGAAGAGTGTCTTGTGTGTATCACTGTAAGCAAGGCCAATGATGGAGGGGACTTTGAAAATTAATTCATGCCACTTATCTGGCCCTTCCAAGGACATGAAAGCAGCAATTATTTAAGGCCTGATACCATCAGGTCTTTAGTAATTTATCAATTTCTAAGCTCAATTACTTTAATGGATGCATAGTGTTATTGCTGAATATTTACTATTTCATTACTGATCACACTTGTTACAGGGTTGTTAACCACTCCTTCTAGGAATACAACAAGTGACAAAGTCAAAATACCAAAAACTTGCTTAAACACCTCATGCATATCAGTGATTATTCATAGGTGGCTAAATGAACAAAGGTTACCCATTATTTAGAAAGGAAGACATGGGACCAAGCCCTTCATTCAACCCAGGAATTTCTAGACAGAACAAAAATACTGAGTCTAGGAAAACGGCCAGCTAGATGGATGTGTTACCTTTTATTTGAATTTGATTCAAGACAAACAGGCAAATAAAACCATTTCATTTATTCCCAGATGTAAGTACACACATCAAAACAATATGTGTTGCTCTCTAGAAGTACTTCATTCTATTTAATATTTTTTTGCTGTTTTAACCCCTTTGCTATGTCACAAAACAGTGATTAAAAAGTAGAACTATAGTTGGGTAAATCATCATTGGTATTTTGAAATGTTTGCAAACTTATATAAGCCCAGTAAATTGAGAGTATGTAATCCCTACCTGCCACAGTCTTATTTACTCAGTTTTTCACGAGCCTCTGGGAATTATTTCTTAAGCCAGAGAACCTGTGGTGTAATTATGTATGGTCTTACATCACTGTGTGTCTCAAAGCTGAAGTCAACCATAAAATTAGCTTAAGACAATCTTTTTATTACTAAATTGAAAGAGCTGAAAGAAAGATATGGCTGACAGGTCTCAAATCTTTTGTTAGGCTGCAAGTTAAAAAACAAAGTCCATTTCACTGGGGGATTTTTCCAATACCATGTGCTGTGTCAACAAAGGGTAGCCACCAGGTGATTCATGTCATCTGCTGGGCTAGTCATATCTTCACACATCATCAAAAGTGAAATCCTACTATATTTTCAGCATGTGATAAAGCTTACCATAGAGATCTACCCTCCTAACCCAAAACCAACCCTTAATTCAACTAAAATAAATGGAATATTTTAAAAGGAATAATTGTGGTACTCTAAATATTTTTTTAATATTTTTTTCCAAAAGATTATGTGATTGCATCAACAATACAACGTAATGACAGGAAGAAGATCATCCCCTTACCAATAACTCTATATACTGAGATGAAGACTAGAGTCAACAGAATAAAAGCTGAATTCCAAGTCCAGATTTCTGGATTTACAGCTGAAATTCCCAGGAACATGAAGATAATAGTTTCTGCTCCACTGGCCAACATTTTCATGGTATATCTTACAGTTGTAGAAGATTGTTCAGAGATGTTTGCCTTGACATATTTCTGACAGCAGATGCCACAGAAAGTTATCCTAGAAAAAAAAAAAGAAGCAATTGTTCAGAAAATATTTGTTGTAGTATTTAATATTATTTCCATCTGTCTGTCACATAGTGATAAAACCCTACCATTAATTCCTAAAAAAAAATACACTTAGGAATCATTGTTGTCATTTTTACCTATTCTAATCTAGGCAAAAAATGTATCTCAAACATTCATCCTGATGTGACTCCAAGAGGTCTAAGACAGCATTTAATTAGATCATAACAAACCTTAATTCTCTTCAGATTACTGTACTGCTTTACATGCAAAATTTTAAATCTTGTTTACATTAGACATAATCTTAAATTACTGATCTGTTTGCAGGCAAATTTTCAGATCTTGAATATACTTAGTGCAGCTTCTACAAACAGGACAAGCAAAACAGAAAAAAGATATGTCAGGAATCAATAGATACTAAAAGAAGAAAGATTACAGAGCCACAATAGGCAAGATTCAGGCAAACCTTAACAGGCTAGTCAAGACAGTGAGAGCAGACAATAATGGAAATTCACATAATGCCTTAGAAAAATATTGTTTTCATTACAAATTATAGGGAAAGATGTCATTACAAATGGACAACTGTCAATTATTGAAGTATTATTAATCACAAAGAGGAAAGAGTCGAGTCTGTATTTTGCAAAGGAAGTTTTTGTGTTGCACAGCAGATACTGGGAAACTTGCATTCCTTTTCAAGGCTGAATGACAGTATTTGCGAAGTATAATCTGCTGCAGTGTGAAGATCATAATATTCAGCATAAGCTTCATGATTGTCATATTCTATAGCTGTCCTTTCTTTTCAATGTGTTTAAAAACCATATTCCTTTCTCAGCCCTTTCATAGGCAGTAATAAAAAGAGACTTACGCAAGGATAGCAGAAAGAGAAAGCATCTCTGCTGTGAGGTAGGACAGGTAGGAGATGATAAACACAAATCCTGGTTCAATGATTCTCACATGCTTGGTAAAACGACTGACCAATGAGAGCAGGAACGCAAAGAAAATGCCAACCAGTGTCCCCCCCAGGCTCACCACAAAGAATGACACTGCAAAACAAAACCAAACACAACTTAAATTGTAGAAACATAAGGGTGTGAAGTAGTCATCTTCTATTGCATGACCAGCAAATCAGAGAAAATTCTGGAGGACACATCAAAAATTATTTCTAAAATGCAACAAGATTAATTGCTTTGGACCACTTGGTATGTGAATGCAGCATTCTGTAGAAAAAAAACAAGGTTACTTTCTGTAAAACCTCACCATTTTAGGCATAATCAAAACCCACTACATTTCTTTGAACAATTTTTTTCCCCATGTTCTGTGAACAAATACTTTTCCAAACCTATGTTATAGAATATGCCAAAGTCACTGGTAAAACCTTGATTTGTAAGATAATGTAGTATCATGTCATGCTCGGAATGGGAAATAGTGACTAAATTTTCAGGTAAATAACATTTTTTGATTGTCACTGGCACTTACTTTATGGAAATCAGTGATAAGGAGTGAGAATGCCTATATGCATCTCAACTTTCCTGGAATACAGGGAAAGCATGGGCTGACAATAAGGATATGCTATAAAATACAGAGAAAAGATGCAGAGCTGTCAAGTTTGCTGGTTTCAACAGCTGAACTCCACATCTGTTGAGCGCCCTCAAAAGAAAACAAATCTGGTTAAGTTTCCTGAATATTCAGAAATATTCACTTATTATTCTTAAGATGGTCATCTATGCCACAGGAGAGTGGGAATATGAGTGACAAGGGAAAGGGCTGGAAAATAACAGCTACTGATAGCATAATCATAATATTTTGTTTAAAAGTCTGCACATATATATCAAAGAGGTGATACAGAATTCAATTCTACGCACCTATGCCTTTGACACATTCAACTCCCGTCACATTCTCTGGACCTATTGTAACAAAAGATTCAAACACATTGTACAGCACCTGAAAAGAAAAGTAGACTAACTTAATATTTGCTCCCGAATTAAGCCTATTAAAATAGTCTCATTGTGGGCCCCAACATTATGAATTCTGAAATTACATGTGACGGAGGGAAATTCTATGTGGAGGGAAAAGATTTTGCAGATTTTTGAATTTTCCAAATGGAGAAAATGCAGTGGAGCAAGAAGAAACAAAAATTCTTTAAAAGACAACTTTTCATTTTTCATTTCAATATGATGTCTATAAGAAACATTGGTATATCTTAATGTTTTTTCTAAAGCACTTCTTACTCCAAAATCCATGTGTTTGGCAGATTTATTTAATTGTCTGTATAAGATAAATAAGATATTTAATAAGATGCTAATAATAAGATATTGGATTGAAACAGGTTGAACATATGTAAAGTAAGTTGAACATAGAAGAGAATAAACTATAATAATTGTACTAAAGCTTAAGTAACAGTGATAGTTAGTCACCAAAGCATTCATCTTATTCATACTCCTGCCTAAGGAGGTTTGTATGATCATCATTCTTGACACGTGGCTGTATAACATATTCTTCATTCCTCCAGTGATGGAGGAGAGCTGTACTATGGCTTTTTCAGCTTTCCTTGTTCCAGCTAAGCTGGGTAATTCTTACCATGCTTATGCCAGTGATGGGGTAAATTTTACACATTTGCATTTAAAGTCATCCACTTTCATTTATCCTCCAGTCTGTCTTTTTCAAGGCAAGAACTCCAGTTGTTTCAAACTCTTTCTTGGGTTCTGCTTGCTTACTCTTCTCTTCTGGATTTTCTTCAACAAACAATCAAATTTTCTTGTAGTGTGAGTGCTTATATTCATTTCACAGTAAAAAAACTCCTTTCCTTTTGATAGCCAGTGATGTTGATCCTTGAGTTCATTGAGATGTTACTTTAATATTTGTTTCTGGTAATACCCCAAAAGTACTAATGAGACTGATATCTAAAGGCAATTAGGTTTCTCCAGAGGCCCTAAATGGCATTTTCAAATTGATGGGAACAGTTAGGCTGCTGCCAGTGACCTTGCAGTGCCTTGCTGCCTTGGTTACAAAAAATTTGGTCACTGAGCCTTGTGGACACGTCTTACCCTCCTTTGAAGATATGCAGGAGCAGGAACAGATGATCCAAGGAGAGAACTGAAGTTCTATCGCAATTCAGTTATGTACCATCTTTCTACCAGGATTTCCTGGTCCCTGCCCACTAGCACTGCAATACAAAACCCCTGACTACTCTATTCTGAGAAAAACTTTATGGGAAAGAAAGGGTGTTTCAGTCAAAAATAAAACATAAGAAGAAATTCAGGATTAATTCCTCTACAGTCTATTAAGTTTTCCTTTTCTTTCTAAATGAAAAAAAAAAAAAGGAAACACAAAACCAAAACAGAAATTAACATTACCAATAACATAAAACCAAATTTTCTACCCACAGTTTCTCCCAAATAGGTTTTTTGTTTTATATCTGTTTGATAAACACCTGACTGAAGTAAAATAGAGAGAACAGCCGTAAGAGCTTTAGTGAGTGTTCTCTCACTGTCTATATATCTGAGATACGCATACAACTTATGGGCATAATGGAAATATGCAGAAAAGAGTAATGTGCATTAAAAAACAATAACAAAGAAAGGCTTAGAATCCCTGGAACTAATTTCAGGAAGTCATGAAAGCTGTGCTTGTTTTCATCCAACCCATGACTGTATATTTTTATGTGATTTATCAGCTCCAAATAGCTTTCATGCTCAAATACTTAATCTTTGTAAGCAAGACAGGGAATACCATGAGCTACGCTACACTAGCCCATGAGTAGATACGGTAATTGTCACATGATACGACAATTGATACGGTAATTCATTTAAGTGAAAAATACTCTTCAGAGGAAACCCTCTAGAATTAGGGTGACTTTGGGATATATTCTTTACTTACCACAGTTACAGCATCATTCAGAAGTGATTCGCCAAAAACAATAATGAATAGGACTTCATTGACATGAACTTCTTCAAACACTGCCAGAACAGCTACAGGATCCACAGCAGCAATTAAGCTGCCGAACAAGAGGAAGTCCAGCAGTCCAGTATTCAGGTGCCCTTCAAAAGCAAAGCAAACAAAGTATAAGCACAGTCAGCTCTCTATTATCTATAGCAATGATAATCTGTGATATTACAGATAATGCAAAATCCTTTAAAATAGGGATCCTAAGACATCAACCAGAAAGCACGGCACAGAAACCACTTCACAAGTTCTGCATTGTGTCATCTTGCATCCTACAAGGTTTGTTGGGTCCAGCATGGGCCCATGCAGATCAAATTTAAATCTGGGAGCAGTACTCTCCCCTTCTTATGGCAAGGCACTTGAGATAAATATTTCCTGATCTAAACTGGCTTTGTATTTGTGTGCAGTATGCTTTTTCTAACTTGAGTAAATTATCTCAGGATAAATGAGAACTGACAAGATGGTAGGAGGAATATCCCAGTACTCCTGAGGTAAATGTTCCAAAACGCTTCATGTGACAGGCAAAATTTGACTCTTGGTCACTAAGAACTCCTACAGGGTGGCTTAACTGCATTCAGTGCAGTTAAACACCACTTGTGGCCTCCTTATTCAAGTAGACATTCATTGATAGGTGCAGTTAAGCCATTTATTCCCAAATTATGATTCATGAGGCCACTGTTGAATTGTTCACAAGTGGAGCATAAAAATAGAAAAAAGACTAAAACGTACCTCAAGATGTTTGTGTTGTAGCCCCTTAAGAATTTCTGCAATGATTTCACAAGCTTTGGAACTACAAAATTCTGGTTGCAAAGCAACCCAGTATTTACATAATTTTTTTAATCTTCTTTTAGTTATTAAGATTATTTTTTTTTCATTTATGCAGACAGACTGAGACAAGCATCACTATCATTTTAAGAGTAACAGAAAAGGGAGAGCCACAAAAATGTCTTTGCTCAGCTTCCTAAATATCTTGCAAAATTTACCCTTCATGCAACCAAGAGTGGTATTGCAGTCACTTTTTCTGGGGAACAGATTTTTTAAAGGGTAGAGAGCAAAGTTCCCTTTGTATTTATTAATGGATGGAGGAGGAAGCAAGGTTCATTAAAAGGTGATGAAACCCAACATTATATGAGGAAGAGCAAAGAAGGAATACATTGAGAGTTCATTCATTAGAACACAATGCCCATACCCAAAATTAATAGACAATTGTATCAGGTATGATTTCTACAGGTGAGGGAGAAATCCAACTTATTAAAAGATTTGGAAGCATGAGTCAGCAAATGCCAGTCTGTAGCTGTAGCCAAAGGTTCAATATTGCCAGTAAGGTACTTCCAGAACAGGGCCACTCCTCTAGCAGGAACTTTTATGAGATAATTTTTCAAATCCAGAATGTTTAGTGCTTGGAAGGCAATTGAAACTAGATTCCAAATTTATTTATTTTTTTCAATAAAAATGGCATGGGCTTGTTTACTCAAGAGAAGGACACTTAAGGACAGAAGTGGACAACACCCTGTTGTACATGACAAGGGCCAATAATCTGGGGGAGCTGCAGAAGTACATATTCTCTTAGCTGCTGCCTGCCAACCAGAGCATCTACAATGTTCTCCATACAGTTTATAAGGACCTCGGTTAGGCCCTGAAAAGAGAAACTGATAGTTTGCACAGACTATATTTTCAAAAAAAGAAGTAGTTTTGTTTGCTCTTGGGCCTATTGGGCTGTGAATGAGGGCTGAATCTATCCAGTTTGGTGCAAGAGAGGGATTGAAGCAGTGAGCTGAAGTCTGTGCCAAAAATTCTGAGAACAGCCTTGAACCTGAGTCTACATAAGGGTTCTATCAAATGTTGTCCTTCTCTGCCATGCTTAAGGAGGGAACAATCCCAATGATAATAACTATCAGATACTAGGGTACAATAGAATGTAGGCTTTTAAAATAAATTGGCTCACTGAGATTGCTTATCTTTTTTATATGTTACCAATTATAATCATTGGTACATTCCTTGAAGACTTGCAAAGCTAGTGAGCAAACATTTATGGAAAGGTTAGGACACATCCATAATTCCTACAAAGCAGTGCCAAGAGGCATGACGTTTCTAAATCAGGCTTCTATATAGACTAATAATGCAAGTTATTTCCAAGCGATACATGACCATTGCTTCATCCAGCTCACCAGATTCTGGAGCGACTAGCTGCCAGCAGTAACAGCTGAGCAAGGTAAGTTTTCTGGGACCAGTTTAAGACTTCTACACATACTCAGTCTGTTGTCACTATGACCTAGATTGTACGGGAAAAAATTTTCTAAGCATCAGTCACAGCCACGATTATTCCACAGAGAAGTGCTGCGTGCCTTAGTTCTCAAGGAGATGGTGAACATTCAGGTGAAACCAGCCAGCAAGATTTAGGATTAGATACTTCTTCCTATTCTGTGGAAGCAGACTGTTACGACAGGTAGTTAATAACTAAAGTGCCAACCTTTTAATTTCACTTCTTAAGAAGGATTTCTTTGTTATTATCACCTTCTCTCTTTTTCTTCTGCAAATTATCTGCAAAATATCTATAATGATATCAAATGCAAACAATGAGCTGTTTTTATGTTTATTTATTAGAAAATCTATGTAATCCAATTTGGATTATGCACTCTCATATTGTTGGACAATACTATTCAAAGGCCCATTCAATGGTAAAGTTGGAAGTAATTTATTTTTAGTTCATCTTAGTCTGTATGGATATACATTCCTACATATACTGTAGCATTATTACTCCAATTGTAGGAAAAGTGAGGTAGAAACAGTTATATGCCACAGAGCTTCAACCAAAGGCTGCTATGAGCTCTTCTAGAAATTTGAGTAGCTCGGCGTTCTCCAATCTTCAGCAAGTAAAAACAGCGAGGGCCTGTCACAAAGTGTGGTGTTAGATCTTGCTGACATCTTGGAGGTCAACACAATGTATTTAGTGGATTAGTAAGTAAGTGTCATGTGGATATTTTAAAGTCCTACTTAGCTTTCCTGGAGAATGACATAGTTTGAATCGGGGACAGGCTTCTCTGGCCTTTTCCATAGCTGAAATTAGAACTCTAGTAGGTTATAATATGACTTGATGGTACATACAGGTCCTCACAGTATACCAATTAGTGCTCATTCTAAACATTTAAATTCAGCAGGCATGACAGTTTACTGTTTGCCTTTGTTAACATCCCTATTTTTTTAGCTTGCAGAGCTTTAGCTGTGACCTGTGGTAGGGGCTGGTTCTCCTGTTTAGCTGTAAGCTCAGAATGCTGGTATATACTGTCACTGAAAGATTTGCATAATGATGAAGTAAAACACATAGCCATCAAATCCAGCTTTCACAGTTAGTCAAGAACTCTTTACGGGTTGGAGAGCAAGAGATAAATAAAATTTTCACTTCAAATAAAGCTTTTTGGAAAACACTTGGCTTTTCCATTTCATATGTCATAAAGAGCTCAATGCTTTTACTGTAATGACTTTTATCAATGTGTTTTTAAAAATAATTATCATTCATTATATTCCCCATAACAGGGTGCTAATAAAATATTTTTGGTCATATTTTTCACTCAGAAATTGTTCCAAGCAGCTTGGATATTTAAAGAAATAAACCCTTGTCCAATCAGTTGCATTATCAATATCTTTGTCACCTTTTTTGTTCCTAAAAACCCGTGTTTAACTATAAATGTGAAATTATGGATGCAGTATATTGTGCCTAGGGGCACAAAGAACATAAAACATCTTAACTTCATATAAAAGTGAATAGTGTCTGCATCTAAGCTGTCACCTTTGTATCTTCTAAAGAAAAATTGTTAGTTATAAAATGTGAGTTATAGTAATTTAAATATCTAAAATATAAGTCAATGTGCTGGCTTTGGCTGGAATAGAGTTAATTTTCTTACTAGCAGCTGCTATAGTGCTGTGTCTTGGATTTAGGATGGAAATAATGTTGATAACATTAATATTTTAGTTGTTGCTAAGCTAAATCAAGGACTTTACAGCTTCTCATACTGGCCTGCCAACAGGAAGGTGGGGAGCAGAGAGGAACCTGGGAGGGGACACAGCTGGGACAACGGACCAAAAGGATATCCCATATCACATAACAATACATTCAGCATATAAAGTTGGAGGAAGAAGGAAGAAGAGGATGTTTGGAGTGATGGTGTTTGTCTTCCCAAGTAACAGTTACGTGTGATGGAGGCCTGCTTTCCTGGAGATGGCTGAGAACCTGCCTGTCAATGGGAAGCATTCCTTGTTTTCCTTAGTTTGCGTGTGCAGGTTTTGCTTTACTTAATAAACTGTCTTCATCTCAACCCATGAGTTTTCTCACTTTTACTCATCTGACTCTGCCCTGGGTAGTGCTCAGTTGCCAGCTGCAGTTAAACCACAACAGTCCATCATAGATGTCCCTATTACAAACATCTGCAGTTATGTAAGGTGTGCCTCATATGAACAAGTCTGTGGTCTATTTCTTTCAGACTGGGATTTTCAAATAAGGTCAACACAGGTTTCCCTTAAAATGGATGGGAAAGAAATCCCAATCTTATGCTCAGTTTCAAAGAATCTAGCCCCAGATTCGGCTCCTTCCCTGTGTTGGACAATAGGAGAAGGTTTTGAGGCTAGAAAACCCCGTTATCTCCTGTAACAATCAGCAACCATTGCCTACTGAATATTGAAGCTGACGGAAGGAAGGCAGTTCCATTTCACAATAACTTTGAAGGTTTCTATCACAGTAGAAAGAAACAACCCCTTCAGGGTGTGTTTTTGTTCAGATGCCCCTTAGCAGAACGAATCCTGGGCTTTATTCTGAGAACGTATGCAAACATTTAGAGCAGGGAAATATAAGACACTGGCTCAACTCCCTTTTGTGCTTGCTTCAGAAAAGATTTCTCAGATCATTCTTAAATTTGGTAATAGTATGACAAATTGTTGCCATTAAAATTGGATTTTTCTTCTGAAAAGAGTTGTTAAGTTGTAAAGTATCACCAATTTAAACAGCTTGGATACAGTAGCATTCACAATTGTGCCTTTGCAGATCAAACTTACCCATTATTCCTGTCTGATAGACACCATAGAGAGATAAACCAGTTGTGGCAGCATTCCAGACTGTTCCAATGACAGCATACAACAGGATGGTACCAAGATTTCCAAAGAACAATCTATTTGGCATGAAATATCCAGCATCCAAAACAATGGGGGGCAGCAGATAGAAGAAAAACACAGTCGGTGTAAGGGCAAAGGAGGCAATGTGGTCTGCTGCCCATACGATGCCACCAAGGAGGAGACCAAGAACGATCAGTAGAGCACTCTCTGGAACCACCCGAGTTACTTTGTTGGACAAGTGGAAAACTGCAAGGAAAGAGGAAAACAATTTGTCAGAATTGGAATGGAGAAACAAACATTATTAGCTTTTTGACTTCACGCAAACTTCCTGCTTTCATTGTTATTAGACCCAAAAGCATGCATGGAATGCATGGGATACATACAGTGTCAGAACCCAGCCACTTATAAAATAAAATTAAATTAAAAGTTTGATTTTCAGATTTTATCCAGTGTATTTCAATTTATATGAAACCAATACTTCATGACATCTCTTTCCTTTATTGAAGTATCTTCTCCGTACTTCTTAGGGAAAGATGGTGTTCTGTGTAAAGCAGTAAGACTGAAAATAAATGGCAGAAGTGCTGGAAATGTATGACTTTATGGTTTATTTCTGTATCTAACTCCCAACATTTCTCTTTAAGAATGATCAGTGTACTAGCAGGTTTATTGGAGGATGAGAGAAGAATGCTCAAAGAAGAACAAGTTTCAAGATAACTTTTTAAATTCATGAAGAACATTGTATGGCAACGTAGCCTGCAGCAGGAGCAGATTCACAGGACATCCCTTTGGGTCCTATTCCTCAAAATCTGCCTGGTAAGCATTTCAGTTAATTCAGAGGCTTTCTGGAGGAACGGGGGCTTTAATGGTGCCTTTTTCATAGATAGATACATTCATGGGAAACGGTTCAGCAACAGGCTACTTTCTTTTGTATAAACAGTATCATCAATCTGTATCTGACAGTAGTTTGTCAAATCTATTGATAAAGTTGAATGGTAGGTGGTATCCATTACAGAAAAACTTGTAATGGTATGGTGTGGTGTGGTAAGACTGTTAAACTAGCCAATAATTAGAGGGAGAGAAAATTACAGAGTGGCACGAGTGAATCTGAAGAGACAGGAAGATGACAAGTCCAAGAAAGAAAAAATAGATTGTTCGAGATGACATAAAGATAAGTAAGACCGCAAATATAGGTGGCAACATATATTTATAGTGTACTTGTTAGGTATGAGAAAAAAAAAGAAGAAAAAACCCAACAGAGAGCAGGGCAGAGAAAGTCAAGTCTACAAAGAAAGTTGGAACATGAAAAAGGAGGAGGTGATGTGGCAAGGGTGTTTGATAATAAGCACAGGTGTGCTAATTGACTTTCTTGGGATTTCTGTGAGGTTTTCCTTCAGTTTATCTTAAATATTGATGTACCTCGGATGGTCTGAACCCTGGCACTTTGTCATGGTGACCCAATAAATGGAATTTTACTCATGTAGCTTTGAAAATGTGAATTTAATTTTAAGAAGAAAAATCCACTAAAAGCCACTGAGTTTCTCCTGTTTGAGCATCAGCCTATTACTGTGTTGAAATTTTTATAATGCTAATGGAAGTTAGCTCAAAACTAGTTTGGACAAGAAGCCATCATTAAGAATTTCAGCCTTTTAAGGTACAGTGGAAGAATCTTTCCCATGACTATGCAGAGATCTTAGACGAAGTTACTTCCCTGAAAGACCATTGTTTTTCCTCCTGGCCAAGTATTTGGCCTAGTCAAACATTTACTAGTTACATTTTAGAGTGTTTCAAGGGCCCCGTTCCTCAAGTGTCTGTCTTTGTCTTGGCTGCATCTATCCAAGCAATAGTAGAAGCATTACCCATCATTATAGTAGCACCACAATAAGAGAGTTCCTACTAGTTGTATAACCTCCATGGCCTCATCAGAATAGAAAACATGAGAGGAAAAATGACAGCAGCCTGCCTGTAAGTACAATGAGCATGAATGTAGATCTTCCTAAGTGTTTGTAGATAAGATTTGAAAACTAAGCCATGCTAGAACATAGCTTCAGAGTGAGATTAACATAACAGCAATCACACTTGGAAGTAAACTGCATTCAGTGAAGCTAGGTAAACCACGCCATTTCTCTATGTCATCTGTGTCGTGTTTTCAATAGCTGAATAACACTTCACAGACACAAACACTGTGGTTTTTCCCAATTAATTTCCTCTCTTTATAATAAAATACATTAGGCTTGTGTTAATAAATAATAAAAAAAAAAATGTTAACTAGCTACTATTTCATGTGTATAAATTGTAGCATTTAACTTCTCAAAAGGCTTTCCTACTGATCATTCTTAATTCCTTGAATTTCCAGTCAGTGAATTATCAACTAATTTATCACCTCACAAAGTAGGGATTATCTCCTTATCCCTGAAAATGAATGTTGCTGAGCTAGTCTTAGTAACCCGTCTGTTTTTCCTACTCTTGTGTTGGCAGATAAGCTATGACTACAAGAAGTTAAAGTTAAAAATTTAAAATAAACCTATGAAGACTTCTCAGAACCAAATATTTGGGGAAAAAAAAACAAAACTGCTTTCCAGCTAAAAATTTATATTCTGTAAAATTCTTACCTTTATAACCAAAACCAATTTCTCCCAGTGAGTATTCAGAAGCCAGCCTGCTTTGGGCTATAACACTGTCTCCTCCTAGAAGTCACATGTTTCCAGCGAATCAGCTGCATCATATTTACCTGTGTTCCCTTTAAATCCAATTGACTGATCATTTGTACCAAATTTTAATACTATCAGCAACAAATTCTTCTACTCTATTAGTTTAGGAATGCAGACTGCGGACAGGGAAGTTATTGCATAAGTAGGGCTCTAGAGAAATCTCTTGTGTTTTTTTGCATTTGGCCCAAAAAAAATCTGAACACCAGACCATAATTGTTTTAAGGCAACTGCCTAGCTAACTCTGCAGGCAGACAGCATACAATGCAACTGGCAGAATCCTAGTGCCTGTAAACATAGAAATATGTAAAAGGAAAATACCACAACTGATGAGATTCAATGAAATAGCTTTAGACTAAGATGTAATTGGAACTTAGATTGATCTTTTAGTCCATATTTGCACTTACAGTGATTGATTTTTTTTTCCTGGCTATATACATATAATATATTCAATCAAGACTGTTCATTATGAGTAGTTATTACATTCATAGAATTTGATAGAGATAGATTAATTCCAAATTCACTCCTTAATGTTTTCTTTTTTTACAATTCATTATCCTGAAGTTATATCCCTAATACATTCTGTGTTACAAAGTGATATATGATAGTAAATTAATTTCATAAAGTTTGCCTTTACTTGCTTAGGAGAGATCCAGAAATAGTCCCTCAAAATGAATTATGTCTCTATGACAAAGTAGAATTGGAAGTCTTAATTACATCTAAATGTCTAGCATGACTAGATATAGTCTATAGTCTATACTAGATATAGTATAGACCTGATGGAACGGGTCCAGAGGAGGGCCACTAAAATGATTAGGGGGTTGGAGCACCTCTGCTATGAGGACAG
>JAOTQQ010000012.1:56669415-56699148 GCA_026546715.1 Gallinago undulata
GGAGGTGGTTGAGGCCCCTTCCCTGGAGACATTCAAGGTGAGGCTCGACGAGGCTCTGGGCAACCTGGTCTAGTTGGAGGTGTCCCTGTGACTGCAGGGGGGCCAGACTAGATGGCCTTTGAAGGTCCCTTCTGACCCAGATGATTCTATGATTCTATGATTCTATATTTCACGTGCCAGGAGGAAAATACAATCCAGCTATAATGGACAAGGAGTTCAGTGTGATTCTGTTGTGAAAGAAATTAGAAATATCAGGAAGGATAGCATGTAGTGCTGCTCAGATAGATAAATTACTCTGTAAGGGACCCTTCTGTTTGACAGGAAATTTACTTTATATTTCTACAGCTGTAATTGCAAATTTCTCCAGAGATTTTGCTACTTGTCCTTAAGTATTTGATGTTAACTGAAGTGTCTGGAGCATAAATCTTGTGAAGAGCAGTTGAAGGAGCTGGGACTGTTTAGTCTGAGGAAGAGGCAGAGGGCAGACCTCATCACTCTCTACAACTACTTGAAAGGACACTGTAGAGAAGTTGGTGCTGGTCTCTTCTCGCAGGTAATTAGTGACAGAATGAGAGGCTTGAAAGGCTTCAGGCTCCAACAGGGTAGGTTTAGACTGAACATTAGGAAAGAATTTTTCACAGAAAGAGTGGTCGAGCATTGGAATAGGCTGCCCAGGGAGGTGGTTGAATCACCATCTTTGGATGAGTTTAAGAGACATTTAGATGTGGTGTTGGGGGATATGGTGTAAGGGAGAACTTTGTAGAGCAGGGTTGATGGTTGGACTCGATGATCCCAAGGGTCTTTTCCAACCTAAATGATTCTATGATTCTATGATTGCAATCTATTTCATCTATTTGTTCAATACCATGGTCTTCTGATAAGACCACTTTCTACTTTTTCCACTCTTCTACTAAGAGAAGGTTTTTGATCCAATTTCCTGTGTAATGCAATTTCCCGTATTTATATTTCTCTTATCTTTTGTTATGGCTCCCTTTACTTTTCAACAGTCCTGCCCACCTACTGGTTTTCTAATAAGCTTCCTGCACTTCCTATTCTTGATTTTTTTTGATCATATGTCTTTTGTTTTCTGCTCCATCCTTGTAACTCTTATTATTTTCACATTGTGCCAGTTTTGCCTCCCTGTGCATTGACCTCAGTTGTGCTGGATCTCTTTTTTAAGATCTCCTTCATGGCTTGGTTATGTAAGTTTTCTACCCTTTCCACATTACCAAACACAGCATTTCTTGACTGCATAGCCATAGGCATACCTGCCAACTAATTACAGTTGCTTATGTAGCCTGCACAGAGGATCTAGGAATTTTAATTAGGACCATAAGAAATTGAAGAGCTATTTGGTTGTGTAGCTAGATGCACCCCCATCACACCGTGGCATGTAATGATCCTCATTTCAGAGGATTTTTGCTGCAGCGAAGTCTATGTGAAGGCACACCAGCAGCCCTCATAACATAGTTGGAGACTTCATTCTTATTTCTAGACTGAACTGGTTTATATCCACAGTGATATCAATTTTCTCAAAGAGTTCTTTTTCCCTAATGTTAAGTCCTTCATTTCCTATTATATAAGCACAGAGAGAAACATACTCTCTTTTTGTTGCTTGTCTTCGGTTTGCAAAACTAAGCCACTTATTTTCAGCCTTCACTTCAGCACTCTCTATTTCAACCTGGGTTCACCTTTGTGGACTCAGGGACGTCGGAAATATAAACTGCATTCTGCATGAGTCACAGTAGAAGCAGATCCAACAACATTAATAATTTCCTATCACAATCTATATTTCAGCTACAACCTTGGTTTCATTATCACATTGGTGACTTACAGTCCTCCTGTACTCACTTCACACAGATGTGAACCTCTCTTCTTCTCATTCACAGCCTCACGTAGAAATTGGTGTTGCTGTATTTCATCCCTTCCCCTAGTCCTCAAGATTATGTCTTGTTGGGTTTTTTTTTAGTACAATAGCCAAATTTACACAAATACCGAAATATATTCGTAGGGAAATGTGTCATCAGAAATCTTCAGTAAGATACCTCACCTCTTTTTGCAGTGGTAATCAAAAACAGACAAATAAAACAAACAAACAAAACCCTGCATAAGACCAGTCCAAAAAAAATTTAAACTCTAGTGAATTCCACAAATAACTTTCTTATAACTTCACACCTTATTTTGTCCTTTCCTTCCCTTACCCACACGGTAACTGTTCTACTCCTTGTCTTATTAATAGATGAATTTAGGACTAAACCAAGAAAAAAAAAAAAAAAGCCTTTCATTGTGTTCTCGGAGCAGTTTGGTTGAAGCAAGGATTCAAAGCGTTAAGGAACTGCTTTTCTAGTCTGTCCAGGAAGTGTTTGAGCAGACTCAACATGGCTGAAGCTGATCATTATTGCTTGTATTTACCTTTCTAATCTTTATCAACAAAGGGCACTCTGGGGTATTTTATAGTCCTTTAGATTCTGTTTTGCGGACTTTGCAACAATGCTATTCTGCAAGTCTTATGGATTCGTTTTTGCTATTTTGAATTGTTCTTATACAAGTGGTACAAAACCCTTAAGGAAAATAGCTTTTACTAATTTCTTCTAAACAGTATTACTTAGCTAAATCTTAAATTATTTTATTAATTAGTACCTTACGCTTTTACCAAATCTAGCAAAAATGTAAAGATTTATTGAAAAAAACTCAGAGATATAAAATATCATACTTAATCTTGGACATATTTTTCCTAAGCAAGGCAGAAAGTCCTTCATATTTAACTCAATTAGATGAACTGGTTTGAGTTTGGTTTTATCCAGCTCAAGAAAGCTTTCTTTATTTGTCACATATGTAATAACCACCATTCACAAAGCATACAGCATTGTAATGAGCTCATTAAACAGGAGATTTTAGGTTGCTGTTCTTTGTAGGTGAACAATTAACAAAATATGTTAGCAATTAAAAATGCAACCAACATACAGGTCAAGGTTCCCAGCTGATAGGTCATAAAATAACAAGATAGCCCCAAGTCAAATTTAAAGAAGTGTGTGAGTAAGCAACTATTACCTCTATAAGCACTTAGAACATAATGAAGTTTAAAGAGTCAGGTACAGTTTATCATAATTGTGCCAAATAGCTCTTTTTTGAAGGATCAGTCCCACTGCACTGCAAGTGTGGTGGCATTTGGGCCTTATGGAACTGAACAGCACTTAAAGAAAAATGGGAACAGTCAAAAATAATGTTTCAAAATGAGAGCAAAGTACACATTAGAAACTCCTTGAAGTATAGTAGAGGATATAAAACAGGACAGCAAAAGTGTCATAAAACTGCCTCATTTCCTATGAAAAGGTATTAGAAATAAGTTTGAAAGACAGGGCTTCTTGCTCAAATTAGTACTCCTCACAGATTGAACTCAGTTAAGAGTTACTGAGTTTTTTGCATTTAGTTTTTTGCAGTAATTGATAATCCATACTGAATACAAATTTAGAGAACCACAGCTGAAGGGTATGACATATTAGAGCTACTCTGTATACAAAATAATAATAATAGTATGTTTTGGTCTCTTCTAATTCACAGCAATCAGTGTAAGTAGAATTAGCAGTAATTTTTGTCATCACTAAGGTAGTTTTGACTAAAATGATTGCCTGAGGTCTAAAAATCCAGCTGATTTTACAAGATAAAGTTAAAAATAATTTGGAGGCATGGAAACAAGGTAGAATTTACTTTCTATTGATGGTATACATTACAACTGCTCCAGCTTTAAAATTATCTTCAAAAATTCACTGAAATTTATTGACAGATAGTGAAAGCATTTTTTTTATTTTTAAAATATCAAACTATTTTCCAGTAACATGGGGAGAGCTGAGTTAAATAAAGAAATGCCAAGAAATGCTGAGTTAAATCATTACACACTGAATTTTAGAATTTTTTTTCCTTTTGACCTTCACTTTAGTATGATAAATGAATCAAAACAAAGCTCTCCCTTTGGAATGTTTTGGCTTTTGCTCATACAGCTTAAGCACTGCAAAGAAATGGATTACTAGTAATATATGGAAACAGTTGTTCAGAAGTCATGATAAATTGCATAAAAAAATTACCAAAGCCTAAACAAAAACCAGAACCAGTTCTTCTCCTTGGTTCAGGTCCACTGTCCAAAGAAGAAAAAGAAGGTGAAGAGGAAATAATATAATGAATCCCAATAGTAGGTTGAAACTCTGAAAGTTTCCTTCTACTCTAGGGACTTCCAGTTCTTCCACAGCACTGCTTCTCACAGAGCACAGTAGGGATTGCTGCCTCATAGAAGGGGCACAAGGGACATAATCAAAGCCTAAGGGCTAGGACAAATAGTTATGAAGTCTGCTCCAAGTCATGGGGTAGGAAAGGACTTTTTTTCAAGCCTTAGTAGACTGCCTTGCTTCCTGCCCCCTACATTTCACCCCGGCAAGACTGTAATTAGTACGACCGGAATGGAATGGAATTACAGTGGAAGTATTCCTGATTACAGCAGTAAATAAAGTAAGAATTAGGGTATTCATGTCTAGCAGTGATGACCACAGACACAAAACCAATCCCAAATCACAAATGTCAAGTAACTCTTGTTTAAAACTGAAAACTAATCTCATTTGAGAGAAATGAAGAAAACATACCTCGCTAAATACCACTGAAAGTGAATAGTACTGTGCACCCTGCAAGGCTTTAAATTTTACCAGTGTTTTGTTGGAGGAAATCTCCAGCAGCTCGATAAGAGTTTCATGATGGATTACAACTCTTGTACGTAATTACAGAAACTCAAGTATGTTGTTTACATTTTCTAGAAATTTGATAATCTCAGATTTTCTACATGAGATTATTTTTCACTGAAAAGTTAGAAACACTTCTAAGATAAACATTCCCTATTGCCAAAGGTGTCCAGAATGACAACAGATTAAGGATAGAATCTTTTCCTAAGATTTTTACAAGGCCGTGCAAGCTCCTCAGTGAAAGACTTGGGATTCCAAAGTTTTTTCAGGAAATAGAGAAGCAGGCAGAAACTTTTTTCCATATGAATGCTGCTGAAATCTCTTGTCCCTCACCAGTTTCTCCATACTCAGTTTCCTTTGTGGAGTTCTAGTTAACGACAGAATGGCTTTTTTAATATCAGTAGTGCTAGTCAGGAAGAACATGGCAAGGAGCTCAGCAAGGTGATACATGGGAAAGAAACAGGCAAGGATTCTTGTGTTACTATACTTGGGCATTACTCGGTCTATGTGTTCCACAAAAGGTTAAAAGCACCATTTTCACCAATCAAGCCTGGGAGTTTCCGGCTTAAGCAATAGAGAGGGTAAGACATTACATACTTCCTTACTGAATAGACTCATTCCTGCCCATAAAGGAAAGTAGTTTTGCTCAGAAATTCAGGTACATGGTTTATTTTTCCACAGATTTAAGAAGAGCAAAGTGAAGCTTATTTTTTACCATCCTAATCTTTTCTTGCAAATGTGTCTGAGATACTGCTGTCATTCAGTGGGCTTTAACATGGCTTTTGATTTTTGTCCTTACAGCTTTTCTGATTAAGTAATACGTTAACTCTCATACCTTCATTATCTCATTTGAGAGATGAAGTACACAATGATAACAGCAGGAAGAACAGTGGCTTAAGTAATGTCCTTATACCGCAAAATGTAGTACATGGAAAATGGGTTTGATGTTTCAAAATGGAGTGGGAAGATGATGATGAGACAGCCATTTTTTCAGTTATGCCTTTGTATTTCAAAGTGCATACACAAGGAAAATGAGAAAGGTTAGCATGCAAGAGGAAGTTCAAAGGAGATTAGTTTAAACTGATTTTCCACAGTGAAGAAAGGAAAAGGAAGGGGGAAAAACAACTGACTAAAGATGTATTTGAAGTAGCTCACAACTCAAACCTTTTAGTTACTGAAGATGACTGCTTGTTTCAAGAAAAAAAGGAGGGTAGACACCAGACACAAATCTCTTCCTAACTAAAAAACAACATCCCACAGTCACACACATAGACTAAGCATGAAACATGGTACAAAGTCGTATCAACATAGGATTCTTTGCTTTATATAGAAAAATGTCCTTTATACAGTCAGATCCCTTCTGACATGGGATAAAGATTTCACATGCTTTCCTAAAAAGATCTGTGCAAAAATTCATTTTTAGAGAGTAGTAAGAATTTAGTATGAATCAAATGTTACAGCTAGTCTATGCACTGTGGTGCCCCTTTTTGTGTTATATTGCCACATATATATGAGTTAAAGTCCAGTAGAACCACAGAACAGTTTGGGTTGGAATGGACCTTTAAAGGTCATCTAGTCCAACCCCCCTGCAATGAGCAGGGATATCTTCAACTAGATCAGGTTCCTCAGAGACCCATCTAACCCAATCTTGAATGTTTCCAGGGACGAGGCATCTACCACCTCTCTGGGAAACCTGTGCCAGTATTTCACCACCCTCATCATAAAAAATTTCTTCCTTAGGTCTAGTCTAAATCTATGCTCTTATACTTTAAACCCATTACCTCTTGTCCAATTGCTACAGACCCTATTAAAAAAAGTCTGTCCCCATCTTTCAAGGCCCTTCTAAGTATTAAAAGGCCACAATATTTTCTGCCCAGCGCCTTCTCTTCTCCAGCCTGACTACACCCAGCTCTCTCAGCCTTTCCTTATAGGAGACATGCTCCAGCCCTCCGATCATCTTCGTGGCCCTCCTCTTGACCCGCTTCAACAGATCCATGTCCTACCCGAGTTGAGGGCCCCAGATCTGGATGCAGTACTCCAGGTGGGGTCTCTCTAGAGTGGAACAGAGGGGTGGAATCACCTCCCTCAACCTGCTGACTGCGCTTCTTGTGATGCAGCCCAGGATGGAGTTGGCTTTCTGGTCTGTGAGCACACATTGCCTGCTCGTGTCCAGTAAAGGGAGTTAAATGAGACTGAAAATGCAAGTTAAGTGAGAGAAAGCTTATAAGTGAAAAAACACTATATATGTGGATTTAATTCTAAAAGGATTAGTGTAGCATCTTCATATACATGTAAATACCAGGAGAGGTTCTAGAAAAAAAAATGCTGGAGAAGAAAAGCAACAACCTGACAGAAAGACCTAGCTGAACTGACACTGGTTTATACCAAATATAGATTAAAAAATGCAGGTAGGTAAGTCCTGCTCTTGTTCTAAAACAGAAAGTGCTAACACCCAAACTTCATAATTTTTTGTTTGTATTGTATTTTTCTCTTGAAATCCCATACCTGAATATACTGCTAGTCCTGATAGGGAGGAAAACAACAGATGAACAAATGTCAAGACAAAAGCCAAGTTTCAGCTGCATTTTCCTTAAAACTATGGATTCTCCATTTTGTGCCATGTTCACTGGCATCGTAGAAAATTTATGATATACAGGATATATTTTACTATTTTCATTTCAGTTATGAGCATTTAGTTTGTCAGCAACTGAATCTGCTTGATGATTTGTCTGTAAATCCATCATATTCTTAATTGACAAGCAATTCCCAAAGTATGAGGTTCTTCACCTCAGGGGCTGTGTTTTAGGCACTACAGCGTGAACACTTCTGCTGGCTGCAGTAGTGCTTCACTTGACTGTAATCATAAAACATTCATTAGATGAGGGCATATCGACCAGATGCTGACTTTCAACACTTTGGGAACCTCCATTATGTGACAGAGAACATGTGCTACACCAGGCAGTAAGAGGAAAATATAGCTACAGGCCATTCATCCTTACTTGTGGGTAGGTCCTTCCTGACATAGGAGCTTCAATACCCCTACACAAGCTGAGTTTCTACTACAGGGGCAGGTTTATCTTGGACTGGTTTTAATCTTTACTTCTAAATCACAGTAAACAGAAGGAAACTTCATACCTCCTCCTGCTGATTTTACATCCTCATACTTTCAAACACCAAACAGCATTATTCCTGCGAACATGCCTTCAAAACTGTGGTTTTTAGTAAAGTCAACTACATAGCATTTCTGAAGAATTAAGCTGTTGTATTGAGGGCTTAAAAAGAATAGTTTTCCTCAAAGCAAGAAGCTTCACTTTTCACTAAATTACTGTCACTTAATTACCATTTTCTTTAGTACAAGTACTCAAGACATGAAAACAAGATGTACTTGTGGTTACTGAAATGCTAGGGAACACAAGGTTGCAAGTAAGATTAACATATTATGTACTAATGAATTGCTGCCCCCCTTAACTCTGTGATATATGTGGCAGGCCTTTTTTTAGATTCATATGGAATGGAATAACCTCATCCTCAGATCAGAGAATGTCTGAAAATTTACTGAATTAACTTGGGGGACGGGGGGGAGCAGAGAGTTAGAATGTGAATTACAAAGCATTTCTCTTTCACTGACCCCAATGCCATATCTATCACACCGTGAAGGAAAAAAAAAAAAAAGTCATTTCTGAACTTGCTACATTCTTTATTTCTAATAAAAATGTTGGAAGAGTGGACTCCTTTTTTCTAAATATTATCAAGAAAATTGACAAGACTAGTCTTCTCTTTCCAGACACTTTTACTGCATAAACAATGTGAGTTTTTACCACCACAGAATACACATTTCAGACTGTTGTGGATGCTACACAGCCACTCAGATAACTGGCCTGAATGAGCCACCACCTTTCTTGTTTTACAACATATCTTTTGTTCTTGTCTTGAATGGTAAGACTTCGCTACACGAGAGATTGTGGAATACAGCAGTAAAAAGAAAATAAAAAAGAAAGATATATACTAACATTAAAAAGCACTTAAAACTCTGGACAGCTGCATCATTCTGTGTTTTTTTAAACCTGTTAGGTATAATCATGTACAGATCAGCAACTGGCAGATATATAGTCCACCTTTAAAAAACCCAGATAAAATGAAGGTTTTTAGGATTATGGGGAGCAGATAGAAAGGTGGCTCCCTGCTTTGAAGGAATACTTAGCATAACACCGAAGAGAACACAGTGATGCTGACTATTCATCTTGTCTAGGAAATGCCTCATTAGGGGGGAAAAAAATAAGCCTAAAACTATGCATGTTCTTTTCACACCTCTAAACCATAACGTTCTCTATAATACACTGTACTCCACAGGACAACATGCAACTCAATGAGTCCTCCTGAGGACAGATAGCCCAGGAGAAAAAGCTGCCCTCTTGAAGCTCTCTAGGCCAAAGTCTAAAAAAACCTTACATTGCTAAGTCATGGTAAGAGATTATGACTAATGAACATATTGATAGAATCTGCCAGGCAGTAGTTTATAACAACATCCTTTCAATGAATGGAAGGTACATTAACAGAAAACCTCTGACGATAGTCAAATATTTATCTTCTTTATGATAATAATAGGAAAAAAAAGTAAGAAAATAAAAAATGAATTAACACATTCATTTATTAGACACCTAATGTAAATATGTGCATACTTTCTGCTTTTTCCCCTCACAACCTACTTACATCATCTTTGTGCAACACACATAATAGCATTCTCATAGCTTCCATCCCACCCTTTCTCTTATAGTACTTTCTATCCTACTTTTTTTTCATTATTGGTCAGTGCACTGATGAACACAAAATTGTGCATTTTTTTAAATGTAGCCTTACTCAGCTTGTTACACTAGAAAGATTGTGCATGCAACTTAAATTCATTGTTTCCTTACAAAAATATCTATGATTGCTTTTCCACATTGCATATATGGTAGCAAGTGTCAAAGATACATGAGAATAAACAGAGTATTTATGCAATATTTCTACTTAGAAAAAAGCATACGCTATCCTCCACTAATGATTACCCATGGCAACTAATCTAAACAGATAACCAGGCTCAACATGTCTTCATCTACAGTTCATTAATGTACTTTGACAAAATATCAGTTCAATAGTCAAAATGACCTCCTATCCAGAGTTAGAGCTTGCACAGTTTTTTGTGAAATGAAATGAAGATAGGAGACAAATTAGTACTATATAAGGAAGCAATAGAGACCACCATGTCTATAGCTACCATGGACTTGGAAATTTCCTGGTCCTTCCTGTAGGAAAGAACTGTCATGACAGACTATCAACCCACATAGTTTTGTCTGAGTTTCTTTGGTTGGTTGGGTTGGATTTTTACCTTTTTGGTTTTGTTTTGGGGTTTTTTTTTGGGGGGGGGAAGAAAGGCAGCCCTCTTGAGAAAATCTCCACTAGAATTGAGGAAATTGAGATAGGATTCCAAGGTACCAGTACTGAAATTCAGCTAAGTGGAAGTCCCAGAAGTAATACTTACCTAGTATGGAGGACGACTACGGAAGTGTGTTTTCTCACATACAATTGTGGGCAGAAGAGAGATGTAGGAAGCAGATCTGACATCCTGTTCTGCAGAAAGCAGGGAACACTTGCAACCACCACCTCCAGGTTTACACATCTTCTTGCTGAATCAGCTAGCTACTCCTTCAGTTTGGTAACACCAGTTAACAGATCTCACTGCACATTCCCAACAAGTAATACATTTCATTAGAATATCAGCTCATCCTAGAGAATCTTTGTCTAAAATAATAGATAGAATTCATATTGTACCAGCTAAGATAAGGCGTAGGAATGGGAAACATACAAGTGAAAGCAATTTGGATCAGAAAATTAAAACCATTCTGATCAGAAAGCACCCAGGTTAGAGGAGAGATGAACTTTACACTAGTGCCTTGTCATTCCTTTCTTCAATTCATGATGGCATGACCATTACGGTCACCATGGATTCTCCTCTTCTCTGTATATTAGCATGCAATTTTGCTTCAGTTAATCAAAGTAGCATGCAGAAGCATTGCTTTCTTTGACCAGATAGGACATGGATAAAGCTCCATCCATGAATAAACACTGTTGATCCAAAGACCAGGATCTGCAGGCCCAAATGACAGAACAACCAATTCTAGAAACCTTTTCCAGGCTCATGAAGGACAATAAACTCATCAGGAGCAGTCAGCGTGGCTTCATGAAGAGGAAGTCACGCTTGACACACATGGTAAACTTACATGATTAAATGGCAGGCCTGGTAGGTGGGAGGAGAGCAGCGGCTAGTGTCTACTAGGCCTCGAGTAAGGCCTTTGACACTGTCCCCTAGAAAAGCCTCATAGTTCCTCAAGCTGTTGCTGTAAGGGCTGGATGAGCAGACAGAAAGGTGGATTGAAAACTGGCTGAACGGCCTGTCTCTGAGGGTGGTGATCAAGGGTGCAAAGTCTAATTGGAGGCTGGTAACTGGTGGTGTATGCCAGAGTTTTTCCAGTAACACAAAGTTGGGAGAAGTGGCTGATAGGCCCAGAGGGTCGTGCTGCCCTCCATAGGAAACTCAGCAGGCTGGAGAAACAGGCTGACAGGAACCTCAGGAAGTTCAGCAAGGAGAAGGGCAACCTCCTGCACCTGGCAAGGGACAACACCATGCTGTGGGGCACCCAGCTGGAAAGCAGCTTGGCAGAAAAGGACCTGGGGGTCCCAGCAGACACCAAGTTGAACAGGAGCTAACGATGGTGCCCTTGCAGCAAAGAAGGCTGTTGGTATCCTGGGCTGCATGAGGCAAAGTATGGCCAAGCAGGCTGCAGGAGGTGCTCCTTCCCCTCTACTCAGCACTGGTGAGGCCAGACCTGGAGTATTGTGTCCAGCTCTGGGCTCCTCCATACCAGAGAGACGAGGACATACTGGACAGAGTCCAGTGAAGGGCCAGGAAGATGATTAAGAGACTGGAGCATCTCACATATGATATCTGGGGCTGTTTAACCTGGAGAATGGAAGGCTCTGGAGGGAATCTCACCCGTGTGTAAAATATCTGATGGGAGGGTGTAAAGAGGACAAAACCAAGCTCTTTTCAGTGATGCCCAGTGACAGTCACAACAGTCATAAACTGAAACACAGGAGGTTCCCTCTGAACATCAGGAAACACTTTTTCACTGTTAAGATGGCCAAGCATTGGCACAGGTTGCATAGAAGCATTATGGAGTCCCCATCCCTGGAGATATTCAAAAGCTGTCTGGGCATAATCCTGGGCTCTAGGTGGCCCTCGTTGAGCTGGCATGTTAGACCAGATAATCTCCAGAGGTCATTTCTAACCTCAACCATTCTATGATTCTGTGACTCTGTGAACTCTATAGGAGACCCAGTGTCCAGCACAATATCAAACTTATCCCTGTCTTCAGGACATTACGTGTGTATTCTTGTGTTCTTTCTCCCTAGCCATCAGCTAGTTACATTGCAGGAGCCTTAACCACTGACTTAAGCCTTAAACACACTGACTGACCCAATTTGAGAGATCACTTCTCCCCAGTTCACTACTGTCCCAAAGTCATCCCTAGAACTAAGTAGGATGGAATAGCTGAGGATGAGAGCTATTTCAGAGGAAAATTCGGCAACTTAATTCAAACCAAGTCCTATAGCAGTTTAGGCTATGCATCACAACAGAACAGCAAGCATTCAAACACTGTTTCGTTCACTCTGGAACGAATATTGTAACCACTTAAACCACCAAATAACATTTATTAAATTAATTTGTCAAGCATATGTGTAAGCTGTCCAGAGCCAAAAACCTACACCCAGGTATTTATCAGTACTGCTATTCCATCGGAGTAGGAGGATTGTAATAACTCCATACTACAACTGTATTTAATTTATGTATGATCACATAACAACTATACCTCCAGTGCAACTGTTAGTAATGCTGTACTTACATTAACATAAAGCCATCTTATATCAACCTATGTCACCTAGTTCCTGGAATACTATTTTACCATAAAAACAGTATTCATTTTAATAAAGGAGTTAGAATGTTTTAACTATGACAAAATAGTTACCATAAAGTAAATTTTGTGTTTAGACAAGTCCCTCCATCAGTTTACAACCTGTTTGCACCTGGGAGATTTTCATTATGAAATCTTACTAGCTCAAGACATTTACAGGTTTCTGAATATTTAATATTCTCCTCAAAGCCCAATTTTTGGAAGTGAATGGATCCATAAAGCTTCCACTTTCCACTCTTAAAAAAACTGTAATTGAAACAGAGAAAATCGTAACCAAATGTTTTTGAAAATCAGTATACAATCTACTTGAAGATTTTGTTTCTTGGTGTCTGACTACTGCCATTTTAACTTTTGGCTCTGACAAAAGGCTGAGGCATTTTTTTCTCTCCATAGATAAAAGCAGAAGAACTCAAGTAGGTACATATTAGTGAATCCAAAATGACTTCTTCTGCTTTCAGGTATTGGAATGAGAAAACTCTCCAGATCCATCTACTTAAAAACCCTGCTTTTGCATAGGTCTTTCAGAATATCTTCCAGTTTTCTTCTTCCATGAATAAACATTAAATATCTGTGCCCTAATTAAAAGTGTTTCCACTTAAGGTCTTGCATTCCAACTCAGTCGACACTTCCTTGTCAGCCTGTAATTTCAGTATTTATGACTTTACAGTGCTTTACATTGCAGTCAATTGGGTATCAAGTCACTCCTTTCACAGGGGTCAATATTCTGTAGCCTGTTCTACAAAAAGGAATCAAAATATTACAACACAGGCAATCACCCATGCTCTGCAGTTTACCAAGACTGTTTTAATGGTCAGCAGTTTTAAATGGGTGCCACCTATTAGCAAGTTGAAGAATAATTAAAGGCCCTAGTTCTTTGGAACCTTAGTTTAACTGCACTACTGCAGAGAGACAAGAAACATCAGAGACTATTTCCTGAAAGAGGAAAAAGAATATTCAGATAAGAAATATCCTCCCATGACTTTGGACTCAACACTCGGGAAAAGAACAAGCATTAAAGAAGGTACAGAAGAACGGAATAATCCGTTAACCTATTTCTTCAGAGTAACTAAAGGGCGGTGAATAGAGGGGGAAAGAAGTCTTGTATTTGAATTAAGAAAAAAATCTTTTAAGCAAATTGGTGATGAAACTGACTTTTGATAGCCACTTCTGGTGGCATGAGTCAAAACAGCAGTAAGAGAGTAAGTAGGAGTAATAACTAGGGATTTCTGATACCAGCGTCCCTGCTAAGCATCTCTGACACGAAAAGCTCCACTGAAACAAAGGGGATCTCACAAGGGCTTTCACTTGAACAACCTGTGTACACCTGGAAAGGTTTGCTGCTTGCACTTACTCCTGGATGCCTGTGGTCTGCTGCATTTACCACATGAGAGGATTACAGTCACTTCGGGGTGTTTGTACATCACTCTTACTAAGAAGTGGCTTTCACTCTGAGGACAGTAAATCAATGGTTTCAACAATCCTAAGAGCACAGTATTAAAAGGATTCCATTGTTCTGCAGAGAACGCTGAGCACTTTGCGCACAGGTGCCTGAAAGTAATTGATGGCAGAGATCCTTTCTTAGGTATGCATGCCTGAACTGTATTCAATTCAGGGCCATTCTCAAAATGCCATTGTTTTCTTATGTAATTCACACAACTTGCCATTGTACATTTGCTATTCGTCAAGGGATGTAATCCGAATCTTGTCGAATTACTCTGTCCTGGTATCTTCTTCCCTACTCTAAATAATTAAGACTTGAGACTTGCAAGACTTGGAGGGGGATGGAAGGGATGTGTGTTTCAGAGAGGCAGGAAGGACAGGAAAAGGATAAGCAAAGTACAAGAGTAAAATGGAAATAAAATGTGGAAATAGGGATCCATTTACAGCGCATAAACTTAACAAAGACACGACTTACACAGTTGTTCCTAGGACTGGAAACGCCAAGCTATTATTCTATGTTAGAAATGTTCTTAATTGGCTGCCTAAAATGTTGTATACAAAAGTTAATTCCTTAGAAGGCAGAGATTTTAGTCCTTATGATTCTGAGCTCACAGGGATTCCAAACAGCACTTTGCAAGAGGAAATACAGATTCTTCATAAAATGAAGACACCCCAGTTATATAACATAGTTGTCAGCACAAATTTGTAGCATTTCTATGTAGCTGTTTTCGAGATAGATAATGAAAGGCTATATCCAGTACGGAAATGCATATCCCTCTCTTATAAGTATGCCAACCTGTTCCAGCTTCTACTGAGTCCACAATAAAAGTAACAGATACTTTTTTTTATCCTCGTTCAGGATATGGGAGAAGGTAACCAAGTCCAGACTTCTTAGTCAGAATGCAAAGTTCTTTTTCATATTATCACTTGCTAATGAAAACAGCTTTTAAAAAGCACTACGGTCATGACAAGGCTGGTAGTTTACGCTTTGCAGGGTCTGGCAGTATTCTCACCGTTTGAGTCTGACTCCATTTTCAGTCAAATACTCCCAATAAAGTTCTGCTAAACTTCTTTCAACATTTCCTCCTGAAGATCTTATTTACTGAAGAATTGCCAACAGGAGAGCTATTCTCACATTTTCTGCTTTTATTAAAACAATACACTAAATCACTTTCTCAAGGTTGTTGACACTTTTCACTGGTGCTAAAATGCCAGGAGGAGAAACTTGGGAGTCAAATGGGCTTTTGTTTTGACAGTTTGCTTTGGAGGGAGGGGTATTGATTTCTTCAAAGAAAATATTGCTCCAGGAGTCTAAATTGGATGGGTTGTTAGACCTGCATTTCACAGTTCCTTCCCTAGCCCATCCCTAACATGCTTAAAATTCTCGACAGCAATTGTTTCTGTTAACAAAATACTCTGAAGAGCTACTTTCTCAGAGTAGTTTGAGACAATATGAAGGGGACTGGGAATGCAGAAACGAGAGCATTTGTAGGAACCCATATCTCTGTAAGCTTATAGATAGAGTGTGATTTACTGCTCAGGTCCTTCTTGGGGTCTCAAGAGCTGATGGACTCAAAAAGCCCATCTGACACAGTATCTTTTTGAGATATCACAAGGCCAGCCTTCTCCTAAGTGTTTGTTCCTTGTTATTGAATCACTTTTTCCCTCTCCTCCAGAGCATTGTGGCATTGCTGAAGACAGATTTACCAACTGCCCTGGAATCAAATTTCACCCCCACTTCTAAATTTCTAATATAAAAGAAATGTAGAATTTAAACTATTTCTTTCGTGCCAATTTTAGCTCCTGAGCTGATTATTCCTTTCCTCTTACTTGTTTCCAAAGTTGTTTTCCGATTTCCCTCCTACTTCTGGCTTTTTCTGTAGCAGACTTTCCTGCCACTGTTTGTTATCTTCTACATGTCTGTTTATTAAAAGGTTATTGTCAAGATGTGGGGTATTAAAAACATATAAAGAAGAAGGAGAGCATGTGACCAAATGAACCTAGAAAGCATGTGCAAGGCTGGTCAGTGTGCACGTGTCTTTAATCTTAGATTAGCACTATACTATGCAAGTATGCTGATTAAAAATATTACATCCTTTATCAGCATAATTACTGGAGGAAATGCCCTAGTCTACAACTATAACTATGTATACACATGTGTATGTACGTGTTTGGTTTTTTTTCATTGGTATTGTTTGTTTCATCTGGAAAACTGAGGTACCAGGAAGTCGGCACCTGAAGTCCACCTCATGTACCTTCTTCATGTATATAAGGTGTTATTCTGACATAGCTTTACAAATGTAAGTAGTTTATTGGCCTTATTCCATAAGGATACATGTTTGTAGCGATAAGAGAGCCTATCAAAAGAGGAAATCAAGATCATTAGCCAAAGTGGAATACTGTGTACTTTAGAATGAAGAGTTGCAACATTTGAAATAGAGGGTCAAATAAAATCCATTATAGTATGTAAAACTGTACACCGAGATGTATCAGGAGTTTCATACTAGACACAAACAAATTAATTTCCTATAGTGCAGGAAAGCTAACTGTAAGAAGACTCTTCCACGGTTTCATTTGTAGCAATACCTAGACTTCCAAGAGATACAAGTATTCTTCACACAAAAAAGAAATAAAATAAAATACCAGCTTCCTCCCCACAAAGCCCAAAAAACTAGGCACTTCTTCATGTATTAGGGATGCTTATGAGATTTCACATACAGTAATCCATGTTGCAGAACACTTTGTCAGCACCAATTTATATTCTGAATGTACACAGTATGAACATCGTCCCAGAAAATCCACAAGAATCTCCTATTAAATACACATTTCCCCAAGCCATAGAACATCTGAAACTTTTTTTAAAAAAAAACACAAAACAACAACAACAACAACAACAAAACCCAACCAAACCAAACCAAAGAAATCAACAAACACAAAAGCCTAAGGTTATTCTAATGCAAAAGAAGGCAAAGTATTCTCACACACTTTTCCTCACCAGCTACCAATTGCCATTCCCAGAATACCCTTTGCTAACCCAATTGCTTATCATCCACCAGTAAAATAGCTCTCCCAAACTCTGTAACCGTGAGCTTGCATGTATAAAAGAAGCTCCTCCCCTGCCGAAAAAACCCACAGCAAACCCAGCATTTTGACTCCACTACCTTTGCCCTTCTTCAGGTAGTAAAGCAAGAGACACAAGGGCAGACGTTCTATATTTTCTTCCTCAGTTCTTTTATATCTGCTTTTTGAATGTACAAAACTTCTGTGATCTAGCAGAATATTTTTACCATTCAACAGGCCAAGGCAGACAAAAGGATGAGAACCTGGGTTGTTTCGGGGGGGGGGGGTGTTTCAGTTCCCTTTCTCATTGACTTACATTAACACCTTCATGCTTTCTTCATTAATAAAGTGTTGAACAGTGAGTGTACACTTCTGCTTGTCTGTATTTTATTTGTAACTGGTAGGGAAAGCAGGATCATTCATAGACTCTCAGTGGAATGCAGCAATTGTCCATTGCTTCTTCAGAGACAATGTCCAAAGTTGTATAGGGTGGCAATTACAGATATGAAGAGACAAAAGAACAAAGCTTGAGAGTTTGGGGAGGTGATGATAGATACTATCTACTGACAAATGACATGCTCTGTGCAGCTGTGAAAGAAGTGCAAAGAATTTAAAAACAGAACCAGTAACATTCAGCTCCCAAACTCCAACAACTTTATCAAGAATTTGTACTGAGAAGTCCATAGTAAAATGACTCATCTTAATCCAGATCATTGCAATTTAAAGATAAGGCAATCTAACTGTCAACTTCATTGGATTTCCGACAGCACTGATATGACTGCAGCACTATTACTCTGTACAAGCGTGGCACATGTACGAAACAGCAAAAGCTTAATAACACAAAGGGCAAATACTTATTTAGAAGAGTATCTCAAAAAGAAGGTTCAAATCAGCAACCTGGGTATTAGCTATCACAATTTTATAGGGACTCAACACTGTCATTCTTTTTTCCTATATCTTGTTTCCCCAGCTTTCTACTTGATATAATCCACCAATAAAAGTCTTAAACCAAAACCCTATTTCTATGTAATCTAGGTAATGCAGCAACCATCCAAACACAAATTATTTTCCAAGGTTCAGTCTAATAGCAATTCAGATAAAGATACTTAATCATATCTCTACGGTTAAGCAAGTGAAACCCAAGATGCACATACCACTGAAAAATGCTTTACAATATCACCTGTACATAAGCTAATAAAATACATGCCAGAAAAACAGTGTCTCTTCTATTCAAATACTGTTACTCATATAAAATTGCTTTTGACAAAGTCACAAAGTTCGGAACACAAGAGTTAGAGCATCCATGTAAGTCCACTTGAACTACACTGAAGATAGACTAAGCCCTTGCTTTTCACTGATTCTAATGTCCCGAAGAAAATTTCATGTGCTCTAAAGCTTGTACTTTTCCAGCTACTTCAGACAGTCTGACAATACATATTACCTTTCTCTATAAACTATGCTCTTTCACTCATCCAGCAACACAACGCAGGGCAGGGAACGCTAAGGTCATACGTGTAGTTGACAGCGTTTATTTCTGGTGGGGCTCATATAGCTCATAGAACAACTACTCAAAATCAGGACATTAGCATATCGTAAACCGGAATGGCTATTCTATAAGCAATAAAGCCCGATTTCCCGTTTCACTGCAACAGTAATGCAAGGTTCCAAGGAGCCGTGTGAGGCGACGCAAGGAATCAGATGCCAAAGTCACAATCCCAGGCACTGAGAATGAACCGGGTAACCCACTGGGGCAGGTGAACATCACCCTGCAAAGCACCGTGTAGGGCAGGATTATGAAATCAGGACAGAGTACAGTAAACCCCCTGAAAACGGGTCAGTGGACTCATGATAAGCTTTCTTCATTGACGCTGGGTGGGAGAAGGGGAAGGAGGAAGGGAAAAGGAGAGGACACGTATTAATATGTAACTCCAAACTCACCGATTTTGGCCAAGCTGGCCACAAGTATCCAGAGCGTAATGATATAAGGGTCCTTGACGTGTTCCCATTCGAAAGAGACGATAGCAAAGCTTTGAGTCTGGTTGCTATTTATAGGGCTTCCCGAGCTTCTCTGTCCCAGCGCCGCTGGGAGAGCCATCAGCCCCAGGAGGAGCCCCACTCCAGATACCTGCCTCATCTCCCAAGCCACACGGCAAAATCCTGCTTCCCCTTCCCGGAGAAATCCCGCCTCTTCGGAGGTCCTTGGAGGAGGGGGGGAAGGACGGACGGGGGGGACGAGGTCCTTGTCCCTTGGCGGAGGCGCGACGGCGGAGCGGGGTCCTCGTCCCACCGCCTCAGCCGCACCGGGGAGGGGATGGGGGGTGCGTGTGTGGGTCAGGGACTCTGTGCAAGAGGCGGATGCTTCGAGCTGGGGTCCTGCTGCTTGCCCGCACCTGCCTTTATCAGGCTGCTCCGTAAACGGCCGGAGGCGGAGCTTTGCCCGCCGTTCCCGCGGACGCTGCAGTGCGGGGACGGCGATGCCCCGACGGGGAGCACCTTTCTGGGACCGGCCAGGGATAATACGTCTACCGTCCCCGCACGGCTCTAGGCACGACGGAGGTGGGAAGAAGCGGCCTTGAGCTGCTGGCAGCGGGGGCCGAGGCTGGGGAGCTCCCGGGGCATGTCCAAGGTAGAGCCCGGGATCCGCGTTCAGATCCGCAGGTGAGAGCTTTGGGAGCTTTGGATAACTCAGCCTCCCTTCTTCCCTCCCTCTCTCCCATCCGCCAACCTAGCCGCTTGCGACAGAGGAAACGCACTCTTTTCGGCTTTAAATCGCTTTAGGAAGTAGCTCACCGAAGATATGGCAGAATTCGCCAACCAGCTTTTCCTTCTGTCCACCAGAGAGCATCTCTTCCCACGGTGGTGGGGGAAATGACACCGGCAGGCAAAGGTTTGGCTTTCCACTTAGATCTGCTTGCAACTTTTCGTTAAGATGTGCTCTATTAAAAATATTAGAATCACTACCTGCCTTCTTCCACCCCCCCCCCCTTTTTTTTTTTTAATTTTTAAAATATGGTTACAACGTGAAACCTTTTAGAAGGTTATCACCTTTCCCCTGAAGCCTTCTTTCTTGCTGATAACATTTGACTGCTCTCCTGGACGGACCACAACCTGGAGGGCTGCGTGTTGCAAGTAGGTGGGCCCATGATAATCGTCCCCCTGCAGTAAAAAGGCAGCAAAGCTGCATGTTTCCAGCAAAACAGATCTGAGTGTCCCTTTTTACACACCACAGCAGCAGCTTTTCTCCTCTGCAGAGTGCTCCGAAGCGATCCAGCTGGCCAAATTTTTCCATTTCTGTGGAAAAATAAGTTGGTTTACTTACATGACATTACATTTTGGTTTACTTACACAACAGTTGGTTTCATCAAGAGTCCCAAAAGGAATGTGATACAGCTCTCCGTTAAAGTTATTGGAAGATTAAGAAATTATATGGATTATTCACTTGGGAGGAAAGCTAAGTATTTCTTCAAAGTATAAGTGACCTGCACAGACACTCTATAAATCAATTAACCGGATAATTGAAACAATAAATTTGCACAGGTGTCTATCATTATCACATTATAATCTTATTTAGCTAAGGAACTCAAGGAGCAAAGTTCTCTTGAGTTAATGCACTGAAGATTCAGTTATTATTACCTCAAAGCAAGGGCAGGCCCTGCACTGGAACCTCTTCTCTTCGAACAATTTAACACCTTGTTTTTAGTTTTTTTTATTTCCCCTGCTTCCTCATTATTTAAGGAAGAGGAAATTATGTAGGGATTTTTTAAATTAGGAGCCAATCTGAAGATGGAATCAGCAACTCTTCTTAGGAAGCATGACACACAGCAAAACATTTTCTTTACATTTAGGGAATGCTGTAGACAAAGACATGAAGAATATTTCAGTGTCTTAACAACTGAAACCCTATTAATTTATATTTTTTTTGAGTGTTACTTAGGCACCCAAGTGTCCTTTAGAATTTGCTCCCAACTTTTTAATGGTTCTGCAAATGGCTCTGGCAAGCGTGAGAGTAACGTTTTTGTGAATTGCCATTATAGAGAGCACTACAGTCAACAGCAATTAGCTGTTGATCACCTGGGTAAACTGTGAATAGCAGGAGTTCGTAGTTGTTAATGGCAGTTCCATTTGCTGAGATATTAGGAGAAAACGAACTTTAGTAGAGACAAGCTTGTCAGCACTGGTTTTACCATCACTATTCCAAGTAACATCACAATTAAGCATTTCATCTGCAGCTGATAAAAGGGCATCACAACTGCTACAGTGTCTCATCTTATGTACATGATACTTCCCAAATCTCGTTCCACAAAATAACTGGGTTAGAAAGAAACCTTACCATTGCAAGTGTTGAACTGAACCATGTTGTTGTTAGGAGAAATGTGTCATCGATCATGAATTACCTACAGCTCTGCTAGAAAAATGAGAAAGTCTTCTCCAGTGGATCTTTTCTATAGGTAAGCAGAGGCTTACACTTCACTTGGAGGAGCTGCAGCCAAGGTCAAGCCCCTGATTGCCCTCAGGTGATGTTCTACTCATGACAATAGTGACCACAGCAACCATGGCAATTCTTAGTTTGCTGGTGGAGGTAAACCAGTATCAGCAAACAAAAGAAAAGCTGGAAGTACCATCTTAGCACAGTCAAGCTAATGTTAATAAGCTCCTCCGTTGAAAGTGGAATGTCCAGGAACCTACCTTAGGATGTTGTGAGAATTTTAGAATTTGTAAAAAAAATTGTAAGGCCTTGGTTTAAACTGCTACAAAAGTACATAATTTTGCTTGTCACAAAATCTCAAAACAAGATTTACAACACTGCTAAAATGCCAACGCCGTGTTTTTAAACAATAACAAGTTAATGGTTCAAAGTGTATCTGTGACATCTGTCCTATCACCTGACAGCTTAGAGAATCTTTTTAAGTAGGCTGGATGTCAAATGCCTGTACATACTCGTGTCTAATTCATTAATATGGTAGAATGACACAGAGAGGACAGAGGAAGGAACTGGCAATCGTGAGTCTGCAGCCAGGTACATGAATACATGCTAAACCAACAGTCCACTCAGTTTCCATGAGCTCATGTACTTCTAAAATATATAGTTGTAGAAGAACACATTTGCATTGATGTATTTATATAGATTCAGTTTTCTTGAAGGTTCTGTATGGAAGCCCTTACAGAATGAGGCCATAGGAAACTACGTATCAGTAACAAAAGGCATTACCTTGAGTACTACGTTTCAAATAAAGACATTATATCAGACAAAAGTATATATAGCAGTTTCCTGACTCTCCAAAGAGATCGTACATGGAAGATTTCTACCTACTGTAAAATAATGGCTTTATGTCCTGGATGACTTATTTTTTCTTTTTCAACTGAAAGAACCCCAATGTTTTAGCTTCTGGATATGTGTAAATAATAGCTATTAAAAAGAGTTAGTAGCATCTAATACACCCTTCACATGATCTGTGTCTTGTGAAGATTACTTCCTGGGGATTTTCTGAAAGCTGAGGTAAAAGATGATTTCAGTTAAAAAAAAAACACCAACCAACAGGTAAACTGAAGTCTTTAAAATCATGTTAGTTTTTTCTAGAAAGCAGACACAGCATTTCAGTTGCACTAACTTAGAGGTAGAAGTTACAACTAACTTTCAATATTGGCATTTACAACAAATGCAAAATATTTATAGCTGAGGTGAAATTAAGAAGCACATTCCTGTGGAACCCAGAACTTTCATAGAGGAAAACAAATAAATCCAAGTAGCAAAGAATTGGCAAATGAACTGTGAAAAATTTCTTGATGCAACATAAACCATTATAAATCACTTATTATCATTCCTGTCTTTCCTCAGGGAAATGCATTCTTTTTATATTAATAGCTATTAAATTCATAAGCAGGTTAAGGTAAGATTTTGAAAGGAATATAATTCCAGCACGTTTTTATATCATAAAGCCAACTGTATATATAAATAAAACAGTAACAGCTGTGAATGGCATTGTACCAATATAACTGTATGAATTGGTGAAAATAACAATGAATGTAAAACCATATGAATTTATATTGAATTTACTTGATTCAACATTTTGCCGACTTCTCTCCCAGTGAAATGAGTGCAGCTGTGCAAGTTTATGCTGCAAGGACCAATGTCGCAGGACTGAGTAGTGTTGCAGAGCATTATGTCCAGCATGATGAATATGCACCTCTGAAATTGTTTTGAGAAGCAATATGTTAATTCAGCCCACACACTTTACTACCAGTTTAAGTGAGCAAAGTGGAAACTAGGGTGAGAGTGAATGAGTCAGAGGTAGGTGAAAATGGATTTGGTGGGGAAGTAGCACTGAGGAGGAAATCAGCTGGATTTTTCACGACTCATTTCAAGACACGAATGAATTTAAGAACAAAGTGGAGGGGCTTTTTACCAGATCACTCATTTTTAGCCTCACATCTTGTTGAAAACAGCAGACATTTCAGGCAGATTGTGAGATTTTTCTTCTCTTCTTGTTGGTGTTGCTATTACTGTTTTTAATGAACCCCCAAATTTGTATTAGATTAGCAGCCAATCTACTAGGAGTGGGAGGGTACAAGTGACAAACAATTAACCCCACCAACTAAGGACAGCCCACTCCATAAGGGATGATATCTGTGTGAGCTCTCAGTGTAAGGAGCAGTGAAAAGGGAAGGGGACAGGGAAAGAAGCTGTTACATAGCACAAGATTTTATTGTATTATGTTCAGAAAAAAAATGTACTTTTAAAAGTCCTCCTTCTCTAAGCTCTAATGTCAATGAAAATTATTCTATTGTGTGTTTGGACTCTTCTGGTCTTGTTACTAGTCAAAGATGACTGCAGAGATTTTCCTGCATCTTCCACGCTTTCCCTCTTGCACTGATCACATTCCTATGTTTCTGGCATCCTGCTCCTATTTTATTTCTCTGTACTCCTGGTCTCTGCACTCCTTCCTTTTCATGCATGTCTTCTGTCAACCCTCACCAAAAATCCCAAATACTGAGACCTAAGGAACACTCAAAATGCTATTTTTGCATGAGGATTCATCTCAGTGCTTAAGCTCCTACATGATTCTCTCTCTCTCACCGACTCTTCAAATTCAGCTTTATCCTTTTTCACCACACATCCTTCGGGTACTCACACCACCCTGATCAACACAAATGCATAAATGAGAACTTAGGACATGTCACTACTAGCTTTCCTAGTCATAAGGGAGATTGCATTTGCTGATCTTTAAAAATCCATTGCCATTTGGCTGTATGTTAGAAAGGCTGGGGGGAGACTGTCTCGGAAACCTTAACTATAGATTTCAGAGATCGAATTAGGTAAAAAACAAACAAACAAAAAAATAAAATAAAATTACATCCCTCTGAACTGTTCCCGTGTACAGGTATTCAGCTTTCTCTAGCTTAAACTGAGAGCAAAAGCAAAACAAACATCTGAATTGCTTAGGGGAAAAACAAATGACCCTTTAGTAACAGAGGCAGCTAAGTAGAATAGTTTCAGTTTCTAGCACAATAATTGTACATTTATTTCTCAGCTTTGTGTTTAGGCTCAGATGCTTCTTGATGCTTTGAGCTGACCTGTGGAGAAGGAGTCTCTCTTGATTTGCCACATACCCTGCCTGTCTGAAATCCATGGTTGGGACCTCCCCTGCCCAGCTTAATAAGTGCATGGTCACACTAAAGACCCACCTAGCATAGCTACTAGAGTAGAATTCAAGACATCCTCCCCAGAGGTCCTCTTTTGGCAGACCCATAGGACTTGTTCAAAAGCATCTGTGATATCTGCAGGTGGGGACTCCCCCCAGCCCCTCAAACTGAACAAGAGCATCTCCTGTTCTCCCTGCCCTTCATAAATCCCACGCTGAGGTCTGCAGAGCCACTGTTCCATAGTGATTCACACTGATTTCTAGTGGTAGGCCATGGGGTGGACATAGATGGTTTAACCAGCATGTGAAAACCCAGCAAGGTGAGTAAATTTACTTACCTGTTGCAATCCGAAGCTTATTCCAGCAAAGGGAGTGACCCTGCAGTCTGCCCAGCTTGGAGGGCACCCAGTAATCTGTGGGGATGGGCCTTCTGGCAGCTTCTTGGATCTGATGATTCTTTAAAACTGCTCCTGCCTTCAGAATTTTTGACCTTTTGTCAGAAAGCCCAATCTAAGCCTTTCCTCTGTCATTACACATAAAGGAGGTTTCATCTGAAATATTTTTAGAAGGCAGATGAGATTTTTGTGAGGTTAACGTTTTGCCTTTTTTTTTTTTTCTAAATTGCAATAAAGACAACAGTGAACCTTGGCTGATGTGCAACAATAATCATGTAATAATTAGCAGTTACTTTAAACTTAAAGCAGCCAAGCCAAAGAGTAAAATAATCAAATTAATTACAATACAAACCAAATCTGCCAACACACTTTAGGGCTTAAGAAACTGGCAATTTGATCAACAAGAAAGACATAAATTACATTCAGTGCTTCCAGGTAGTCAATAAAAAGTTTAAAACCTGCAGATATTTAAGAATGATGCATTAGAAGCGGTGGAGAAATTCATTGGATAATTCCAGTTTATTAAAATCAATGCATTTAACCAAAACATACATATCTGTATGAATCATTCTTTAGGAAGTTTTCACTTGATCAGAACAGTAATCCCGGTCAAAGCCACAGGGGAAGGAAAAACTTCAGAACCAATGATAATATCAATAATCTGTCTAATTCAATGCAAAGACATAATCTTGAATCTCATATATTTCAGGTGAATGCCATGATATTGATCATGACTCGGAGGAAATTTAGATGGTCCTGATTTAATTTTGGTCTGCACTGCAGCAAAAAACAATTGTCAAAATTTCAATTTTTGAGCAAAAAAAAAATAAATTTCAATGAGTTTGGGCTTTCAAAAACAGTTATTATTTTAGTGCACAAATCTTTACCTAACTGTGTTAGAAATTACAATCAATTTGACGAATTTTGTATGTGGTATTTCCAATGTCAGTTTAAATGGGATGCAGCGCATGTTTTGTCGTCAACTGGGCAGTGGTGGAGTGGAATGGGAACAGAGATCATCCTTTGCTGCTGGTGTAAAAAGTGACAGAGATTCTTTGAAGTGGAAGAGCTCTCTACTTAGAATTGAGGGAATCTGAACTGAATTGCTCTTTATCTCACTGAAGTTCCAAAGGCCACAAGGTGCAGCATATACATGGCACGCACTTCCACATTACCAAAACAGCAGCCATAAACTAATTGACTAAGATTAGTAAACGAATGCATAAACAGGAAGAGGCATATTTTCTAAACCTGCAAAATAATTTGGCGCTATTGTATTTAATAGTTAACTACATTAATCTGCTTTGACAAACCTCTGAGATCTGGAAGCCTTGGTTAGAATTATTATTACTGAGTTTTCAATAATTCTTTTTAGAATAAAATATCATATTGAAAAAAGTAACTTTATCATCATAGCTTTGAAAAAAACAAGAAAAAACCAATTAGAACATTACTTTCATGAAGCTGTGCTAATAAAATTGGGTAGAGGACCCATGTTTTGTCAGACTAATATATTTTAACCTGCCATTTCCTATGAAGTCACACTTTAGAAAATACAGAAGTACTCTGGACAGCTGCAGAGGAAAGTTAGTAATTTTATCTGCTACATGAAATTAAGAATCCACACAAGCAATTTGTAAAACCTTCCTAAATTTTAATTGCTGTAGCCACCTTGGAGGCGCTGCTCAACATGATGACACAGGGACACACCACATCTTTGAAAGCTGCTAGAGAATTTGTGTCTGGGACTAAGGATTCAGTCATATCACTTGCCCCCTGGCTGCACATTCTTACTCTTTTTTCTCTGTTTCCTTGCCATTTCTGCTTTCAGTCCACTCCAGTCCTGGAGTGAGGTGATATTAAAATCAGAGGCACTTGTTCTGAAAGGTCCTCACTAGCCTAATCTCAGTTCAGGACATCATCAAGCTTTACGTACTGTACCTTAGTCTTAAAAAGTGAAGAAAAATGCATGGCAATGCAGATAATACAGAAGAGAGACAGGAAGACAAGTCTATGAAGGCTGCCCTGGTCACTAAATCCAATCTCCTGGGATCACAGGCATCACATTGTCCATTTCCTGCATAATTTTTCCACACCTTCTCTTGAAAGTGTTATCTCAAATACATTCTGCTGGTTAGGAATATTGATATAATTTCTAGCCTAAATTTCATCAGAAAGTTCACAACCTGTTTATCCTTGTGTGAGCACTGTCCTTTACCATTGTTTCTTCTTCTGATTTTCTTTTACCCTGTAAAAGTAATCATACTCTCTTTGAGCATTTATTTTAACATAAACTAGGTTAACCTAAGCTAGTCTGCATTTAAATGACAGGTTCTCCTTTCCCTAACCACCTGAGCAGTCCTTCTTTCTAATGAAGCTTGAATTATTTCTTCTTGAACAGAGCTCACCAGGACGCACCCAAATGAGGTTTTACTAAGCCTTGTAGACTGGCAAAAATACTTCCTCATCACCTCTGAAACATACAGCCTGAAACACACCAGGACAGCATTTGTTTTTAAGGGCTATGTCCCATATCCAATTGCAATACTCATCCTGAAATCAAGTGATGTACCCAAGTCCCATTCTTTTCCACTGGTTTCCAGTGACTGAACTTCTAGCTTACTGATGATTGGCTTTTTGTTACTCCATGATCTTTCATTTCACAGAATCATCATGTTTGGAAAGGACCTCATAAAGCTTGGCTTTCTAAACCAAATCATAGTTTATGATTGTTTAGGCAAACCCCACAGTCAGCAAAAGTTATGATCTGGTTGACGAACTGTGACCAGGCTGAAGAACCACGATTTCCTACAAAATTTTCAGATATGTGAGAAAGTTTGGAGTTGGACTTCAGAACAGGCATCAAAGCTTTGTTTTGCTTCTTCAGTGATTTAAGCCTGCAGTTTCAAATGATGTGGTGAACTTCTCTAACATTTCATCATTGAGAACTGATCTAGCATTAAGGGACTGGATCATCTCATCTATGAGGGAGAACTGGGATTGTTTAGCCTGGAGAAGGCTCAAGGTTGGAATCTCATCCATATGTAAAATATGGATGGGGAAGGTGCAAATAGGATGGGGCCAGCTTCTCTTCAGTGATGCCCAGTGACAGGACAAGAGGAAGAGGGCACTCTCTGAAACACAAAAGGTTCCCTCTGAACATCAGGAAACACGTTTTCACTGTGAGGGTGGCCAAGCATTTGCACAGGTTGCATAAAAGGGTTGGGAGTCTCCATCCTTGGAGATAATATAAAACTGTCTGGACATGATCATGGGCAATTGTAGGTCACCCTAGTCAAGCAGGGGAGTTGGACCAGGTGATCTCCAGAGGTCCCTTCGAACCTCAATCATCTGTGAGCCTGTGATCTCATCATCAGAATGGGAGGGCCTCACAGCTTGTATCTTGTTATTAATATAGGGTAGGAAATGGTGCATAATTAAACTTTTTGGTTTTACTTCTGCTTATTACTTATCATTCATTTAACTTTTACTGTGAAAAGAGGAATCACTGAGAAGTACAGCTAATACTTTCCTTACTGAGATTCAGTAAAGTAGTTTTTACTACTCTTTGAAAACATTTTAAACTATCAACATTCCACACACTTTACTTTTTTATCCTCTTAAACAAATGGAAAACTTCCTTAATTTAATTTTACATCTCCGTTTTTACCTTTTTTTTATTAAGTTAATGTCATCTACATTTATTACTTCAATGGAAGAATATTACTTCAGCAGTGCAATATTCTCTATCTGAAAGAAACCATGCAAGCTACAATTTATTACTTCCCTATTACGTGTACACCAACTATGACAGTCCATATAATGGGTCAGGCAATAAACTCTTGGTTTCTCCTAAATCAGTTTGCATGACCTTGTGTCACTGTGGCCAGTGCTGGTGACCTTGCAAGAGCTACACTTGTCCCACTTCTCCATGGCAGAGCAGGGTTGAAAATAACCATCCCCATATTGAAGTCACAAGTACTTTCTAGAGCAACCAAGTAAGCAAGCATAACAGGCATAAATAAGCTATATGATCCACTATAAAGTGGTTTCCAGTACAGACAGAATCACAGAATATTCATGCTTGGAAGGGACCTTTGAGATTGAGTCCAACCACAAAAAAAAAAACCCAAAAAAACAAAACCAAACCACAAAAAAACCCCAAACAACAACAAACAAAAAAAAAAACAACCCCAAACCACCAAAAAAACCCGCTGCACCACATCCCACACCCATCCACAAACAGACACAACCCAACAATCTTGGGCACTAGAGCATGCCATGAAGTGCCATGGCTACATTTTTCTTTAATTCCTCCACAGGGATGGTGACTCCCAGTCTCTGACCACTCTCTCAGGAAAGTAATTCTTCCTAATATTCAATCTAATCCTCCCCTGCCTCAACTTCAGACCATTTCCTCTGCTCCTGTCATTATTCCCTTGGGAGAAGAGGCCAACCCCCACCT
>JAOTQQ010000012.1:56716061-56734171 GCA_026546715.1 Gallinago undulata
TGCTCCATCAGGTCCATGTCCTCCTTCTATTGAGGGCTCCAGACCTGCACACAGTGCTCCAGGTGAGGTCTCACCAGTGCAGAGTAAGTGGCAGAATCACTTCTCTGGACCTGCTGGCAACACTTCTTTTGGTGCAGCCCAGGATGCAATTTGCCTTCTGGGCTGAAAGCGCCCACTGCCTACTCATGTCCAGCTTCTCATCCATCAGCCCCCCCAAGTCCCTTTCCTCAGGGCTGCTTTCTAACACCTCGTCACCCAGTCTGTATTGATACTGAGGATTGTTCTGGTCCAAGAGCAGAACCCTGCACTTGCTCTTGTTGAACTTCATGAGGTTTACTTGAGCCCACCTCTCCAGCCTGTTCAGGTCCTTCTGGATGACATCCTATCCCTCAAATCCCTCAGGTGTATCAACAAGACCACACAGCTTGGTGTCATCTGCAAACTTGCTGATGTTGCTCTCAATCCCTCTGTCTATGTCATTGATAAAAATGTTAAACAGAACCAGTCCCCACACAGACCCTTGAGGGATACCACTTGTCACTGCTGGTAGTGGTAGGGCTACTCAAAGAAAGGTCTACATGCTTCTCTACTTCTTGCTTCTCTACCTACAGATGGTACAAAAAAAAAGTTCTGCAGATCATTTTGGAAACAGAACTTCAGCAGATCTTCTTCTTTTCTGACGGTATTTACTGTTCAGCATATTCAAATATATTCTAAACTAGCTTGACTAATTTTTGAACTGAAATTTTCTGAGAGCAAAGAATTTGTCATGTAAAATTTGTCTCACATTTTTGACACTTATTTAAGTGTCAAAAACATAGTTTAAAACATGTTTAAAACATCATTAAAAACATAGTTTATTACTATGTAGCCTAATGAGTCATTTAATTCATACCTCTTTGGGTTACCAATTAGTGTTTGTGAATGTAATACTTAAATTGCTGTATATGTTACATGTAGATGATAACACAGGTTTTTAACCAAAATACTTCAACAGTTATGTGTAACTACCAACCAGAGGAAGAGCTATGTTCAAACTGTGCCTGTTTTTATTAATGACTGTAAGCTGTTCTGCTAATTACTATTTTATAAATTCTCAGCACACAAGTTAAAGAAATGAGAAATGTGAATTAGAACATGCTCTTTATTGATATAATCCTTGTCTCTGCAGAATAATCAGTATGTGTGCAGTTTACTTGGACAGTTAAATACAGTTTTATATTACAGTAAACCAAAATAATAGTTTTTCACTACTCAGGGGGTGAGATCCCACTTCCTTTTTCCTCCATCTTCCTTTCCTAACCAAACACTATTTTCATCTTCTGTTAACTGGCACTTATCTGCTTGCACTGAGAGGTTAGTCAAGGTAACCACACGTATTTTTTCTTGGATAGCTTGCCATTTGACCAAAGGGGTTTTGGCAAAATCTGGGGAGAGGGTACTACATAGTTGAGAGCAGAGAGACAGAGGTTGCAGCTCCAAAGTGACACAAATTTCCACACACACTCTCTCTCCATGAAAACTTGTTATTACTGAACTTATTATTGCAGGGAAAAGCTTATTCCTGGAGTAAGGCACTGTGTTGTTAGTGATTTTACTATTACACATCATGGTTACATAATATTTGCACTAAAAAAAAAAAAAAGCCCTGTGTCAACTTGGAATAGCATAAACTTTGCTTAGTTTTCTTTTACAATGAATGCTCATAGCATGCAAGTCAATCCTTGCCAGTTTATTTTGTAATGTACTTCAGGTAATCCAGGACTGCATTGCTAATATTTTCCTTAAAAAATGAAAAAAACAACAACCTTGCAATTTCTGTGCTCATTATAAAAAGCTTAGGTGGGGAAAATGAGAGAGAAAGAGGTTTTATTGTTAGTGATGGATCACTGTCAAATAAATATTCAATATAGAGAAACACAGTTAAACAGAACCATCAAAACACCATTGTCTCCACTGGCTTTTTAAATAAACACACACACGAAATACAACAGTTAGAAAGATATTCAGTAAGTGCGTCTCCTCGAGCATTGCTAATAAAATTTTCAGAAAGAAGTAAATGGGCTAAATCACCTCTGTTGCCTTCCATCAGGTGACTCCTTCAAGCTTAAGTAGCTCTAAAGGCTTGAGGTCAAGGTCAACCCTTGATATCTCTTAAGTGCTAAATATAGTCTGAGTATGCACAACTAAGGTACTGTTTTCAGGGCAAAGAGCAGAGAATAGACCTGTGCTGAACACTGAGGAGACAGCAGGTTGCAGCCTTAATAAAATTAAGCTGGGCTCTGCCCTTTTCAGGGTTGTGAGAGCTGACTTGGTGTCGTTTGTGGGGGAAAAAGAATAATTACTGATTTTTTCAGCAGTGAAATGAAGCGGCATGTTTCTTTCCAGATGCATTCCAGGAAACATTTGAATTCAAGTCTGAAATTACAAGCAGACTTGGATTAGTTGGGAAAGTTTTACCCTTTTGTTTCATGTCTGGGCCCCCCAGTTCAAGAAGGACAGGGAACTGCTGGAGAGGATACTGCAGAGGGTTACCAAGATGATTAGGGACCCAGAACATCCCTCTTACAAGGAAAGGCTGAGGGACTTGGGTCTTTTTAGTCTGGAGAAGAGAAGGCTGAGGGGGGGGGTTCTGATCAAAACCTATACATACTCAAAGGGTGGGTGTCAAGAGGATGGGGCCAGACTTTTTTCAGTGGTGCCCAGGGACAGGACAAGAGGAAATGGGCACAAACTTGAACATAACGAGGAAGTTCCATCTCAAAACGAGGAGGAACTTCTTACCTTTGAGTGTGGCAGAGCCCTGAGAAAGGCTGCCTAGAGAGGTGGTGGAGTCTCGTTCTCTGGTAACATTCCAAACCCACCTGGAGATGTTCTTGTGCAACCTGCTCAACATGGACCTGCGTCGGTGGGGGGGTTGGACTAGACGCTTTGTAGAGGTCCCTTCCAACCCTATATCATTCTGTGATATCCCATTGCTAGATATGCTCAACAAAAATAAGTTAATACAATATATCAGCACTGCAGGACACACCTCTATGCAGCACAAGGCACAGATATCACAGATACTTAACACTAACCAGCTAGCATCGTGGCCACCTCAGTGTAGCACTCTGTTAAACATTCCCAGAGATAGTCTACTTTTTACTCCTGGGGTTTCTTCAGCAATTTTGGGAAATGCAGAGATAGACATTGTTGTCTGGGCTGTAGCTCCTTTGTCTTTACAACCTGTCATAAAGGATGGTTTGCTTTGCTTTGGTGGGGTTCACACCTCTGGCTGTCTTTAACTTGGGTAACTTCAGGTTCCTGACGTGGAGGATCTGCGGGCTGATGCGAAGAGGGGCTGTCATGCTCCCAGACATTTTTCCTGGACTTGCTCTCAGTAACTCTCCTGTTACGCTGTTGCTGTGTCATTATTCTTCCTGGGAGGCACGACATGCTCTTGAGAGTGGAGTCTGAGCCAATGTAACTATATTTCTTTGGGAATGAAGGCTGGTGTAGCTGTATGGCACTGAGCTGCCCTCCGTAGACATACCAGCTTAATCAGAACTAGGTTTGCTACATAAAGCTGCACTCTGTGATGGAGACACCTTCAGAGTTTCAGGCTTTGGACAGAAGGATATGCTTGACAGTCAAAGCAAGACTCCACTGAATTCCACCATTGTCTGAGTGAGTCTATCCAAAGTAATGAGCTATTTATTAAATACACCAAAGAAAGCATCGCGTGGCAAGTTCATCTCTGCTTGCTGTTTTAAGCAGTATAACCTGAGCACTTAAAACAGGCTTGAAGGAGTCAGAGACTCAGCTTGAAGAGTCAGGGTCTTATTAGATGTAAGAGAGGTCAGGTTGCATGTATGCGTGGGGAATATCCAATTATTCAGTCAGCATGAATTTACTCATAATTGAGATAAAGCAGGTAAGTGGATTGTTACAGCACTCGAATTCTCAGAGTCCACCAACTCAGTACATTGCTTGATTTGGTGAAATACACGAACCTTCAACCCAAAGGAAACAGGAGAAATACAGACTAGAAAGTGATAAAAAGAGTAGCAAAAGGACAAACTCAGGTGAGAGCAGCGATTTTAGAACAGCCTCCCTACCGTTAAACTGACAGAACTGTTGAGTAAAATCTGCTGACAGAAAGAAACCTGGAAGCTTTGATAGAATATCTAGCAAAGGATATTTCACTGAGTGTGACTGAAGAGAAATCTTGATAATCCCTGCTGCCCAAAAAGCCTTCTGCTGCATGATGCAAAAACATCAAGGGCAGCACGCAAAGCTCACAGAAAACTGAAAATAGAGATACACTTATTCTTTTTGCTGCATATTAAATGTATTAGCAGGCATTCACATTAAGGATATTCAAAGATGTATGCACAGAACAGTCAGCTAACCTCAGCGCCTATTGTATTTCTTTTCTGAAGGCATTATTCTGCAAAGACATACAGCATCGACTTTTAGCTCTACGGAAATCCGGTTTGGCCATCTCTATCATCCTGTTCAGATGTCTAAAGTGACCTATAGGGTTTTAAACACCAGATAACAGAATATTTCCACATGGAATCACTAGTTTGATACAGGATTACATCTCTTTGCTATTATTTGCCGCTGCCACACACTTGGTAATGAAGAACTGAATAGAAAGCAGAACCACCACCAGAGTACCTATGTGAAAACCACACAAGACCTAGATTTTTTTTGGTCTATTGACCACGCTTATGAAGTGCTACAAACAAGGAAAAATAACCTGGCAGAAGTAGCAGAGCAGATTCAAAATCAATTAAGACATATTTAAACCCCCATAATATCACATCTGAAGGGAAAAGCATCAACAAAAGAAGAAGGTTCCCCAGACACTACCACACAAGCAAAGACATAACTCAAATAGGTAGCACATCAGGTTTCAGAAACTCACCAGCACCATTTACTAAGTTATTTTTTATGCAGGAAAAATAATGTTTATTATGTTGTATTATATTTTAAATAACATATCTCTCAGAAGCATGCTTTTATCTCATAATTAAACCAAATTAAAAGCAAAAGGCATAGGTCACCCTTATGCATTAGCTGTTCAGCTATTTCTTTGGATTTTGTTAGAAAGTGCATGAGTTACCTTCTAGTAAAGACCTAGTGGTTTAGAAAGTCTTTAAGATAACCTTTTATTTTCCTGGACAAAATGCATAGTACTACTCAGCAACACCTGAACGAAAAAGAATTTGAAGTTCTGTTTCTTGAGCTAGGTTCTAGCAGTATACGTATGACTACTTGCAGTAAGTAATTGTTAAAAAATTGAAAAATTTTTTTCTTAAAAGTTTATATGCGTAACATGACTTGTAAACATTCTTTTTATCAAAGTTAAACTCTTCAGAATAGAAACATTTCTCCATTCATCATCGGTACACATCACATCAACTTTTAGCCAAAGTAATATTATAATACATTGGAGTTTACAAACTAATTAAAAATTAAAATGAAAAAAGAAATGATCTATAAACAATCTTTGTTTCTGAGTGATGTACTTCTGGTTCTAATTATGCCTATGTTTTGTTTAACATAAACTACAAAGTCCCTGGGATAAAGAGGGTTTTGCCAGATTAGACAAGCATACTCAGGCACCCAGGTTTTTTGCAAAATGAGAAGTTGAACAATACTCTTAATTAGCTCTTGCATTGAATTTTTTAATGTGCTATGGAAAGAGGTCTTGATCATTACCATGTGAAAATTAAGATACGACGAGATAAATCTGATTGCTTAAACTCACCAACTGACCTCAAAAACCTACCTGAGACCAGCCGAGCCCCGCTCCCTGTCCCAGGGGAACTACAGGAGCTAAGAAGGGATGGATGTGACAGGGATGTGCCTGTGGTCCTCGAGTGGGGGACCTCGAAGGCAGGAGCGTTGAACTTAATGCAGGGCACGTGGCAGGATGCAGGACACGCGACAGGGTAGCATGGGACCAGATGCAAGGGCTGAAACCTCATCCCTCTGCCACTGCTGTGTGGGTTAGGAAAGCTAGCCTAGTGGAGACTAAGTCTTATGAGGAAAGGCTGAGGGAGCTGAGATTGTTTAGTCTGAGGAAGAGGAAGCTGAGGAGAGACCTTATCATGCTTTATAACTACCTGAGGGAGGGGTGTGGAGAGGTGGGAGTCGGTCTTGTCTCCCAAGTCACAGGAGATAGGACAAGGGACAATGGCCTCAAGTTGCACCAGGGGAGGTTCAGATTGGAGGTTAGGAAACATTTCTTCATGGAGAGGGTTATCAGGCATTGGAATGGAGGCACCATCCCTGGAGGTGTTCAAAAGATGGGTCGACGTAGTCCTTAAGAATATGGTTTAGTGATTTTTGTCAGGGTTAGGTTGATGGTTGGACTGGATGATCTTAAAGGTCCCTTCCAACCTAGACAATTCTATGATTCTCTGATTCTGTGTCCTGGTAAAGTTATGCCAGCTGAAAAGCTGTGTCTGAAAAAGGAAATTGGTTTTACTTTTCCTGAAAAGGTGCGACACTTCAGCCAGCTTTAAAAACTAGATGCCTTTGAAGCCTGACTCTTAAGTATCAAAGCCCCCCACCCCAGTTACACTACACACACCTGGGAAAAGCTAAACTATCTGTTAAGTGACCTAGTGACAGCAGAGCTGTGGGACCTCTAACAACTCCAAAAGATAAAAAGTGCTGGAAAAAAAAAAAAAGCCACCATTGTTCTGGGTTCACATGAAGTAAACACAAAAGAAAAAGGTCTGTAAACACACAGAGAGAGAGGATTTCCCGCGAGTTAGGTGGGGTATTCAAAGCTCGTAACTGAAACAAATGGAGCCAAAAAGGCAAGAATTCTAGGGACGTTTAAACTCTCTTACAAGGGGATGTGTCTGTGTCTATGTCTGTCTGTGCACATATGAGTAAAACCATAAGTATTTCCTACCTCTCAGTTATTGCAGAGGATATAACAGTGTTTGCATAGCTGCAGTTTCCTGTTGCTGATGTTTATGTATTTTCTTTATGTAACTGTTAAACTCTGCAGCAGGGACAGTCCTGGTTTTACTGCCTGAATCACTAAATGTGCTTACTAGACATCAGCAAATTATATTCCTGATACTAGAATGTAATAACACAGCCATTTCATGCCTTAGTCAATAGATACTGACTACAGTATCGACTCAAAACTACACCCTGTAACAATTCACGCAGCTTGTACTCTACAGATTTATCAATGATGACTTGTAGTCCATAAGAAAGTTTAAAAATGTATTATTTTTTTAAGCTTGTTAAACACACCAGTTGAAATGGAACTAATTTTGTAATTTTTAGTATAAGGGAATGAGAACTTCCTGAAATACATGATTTTGTGAGAAGACAGCGTAGTAGTAAGCAACCTTATTTAGCAAAGGTGGCTTATGCCAAACTTACTAGTTCCCCCCTCCCCAAACCTCATGCCTTCTAGGTGCAGCTGACTGACAGATTTCCAGCGCCGCGATTCATCAAGTCCCATTGTGGGTGAAATGTTTCTACTAGGATCCCAAATTTCTACTAGGAGAGCTGTCTGGGCTGCTGGATCTCTTCTGCTTAGGGAGTACCCAATCAAGGAGTACTGATTCAAAAGCAGACATTTTATGCAGAGAAACGCTGCAAAGTCTTTGTCTCGTGTTGAAGGGTGGAAAAATAAAGGTCAAAACCTCAAAAGTTCTCATGAAAAAACCCATACCTGATACCAGGTTTGGTCAGTCTTGTTTAAGCTTGCATAGTTTTTGGAATTATGATCTTGCTTATAATTAAACAAAATTCAAAATCATTCACACTTCACATTCACATCCAGATGTAGAGAGACTAAATCTTTAAACTCCAGTCTGGGTTGCACCATTGCGATGTGTCAGACTTGCAATTAAAGAAAAGCACGAGTTTATTGATCAAGCAGTAGCTTTTTGATCTATTGGTGACCAAAAAAAGCAGGAATTCTCCTTACTCCTGAAAGGATACAAGTTAGTGACTTGTCTTCATCCCTGACAAATCTGTTCTTTTTAGGAGTCAGCATTTGTTGGAAAGCTCAGCTTTATCTTTGCTGACAAAAGACCAGGCCCTCACAACTGTATCAGCTGATTAATGAAATGTGTTGTTTTACTGAGGCAAAAGCTACTTCATTCCACCTGCCATTTCACTAAGTCTGCAACTGTTATTTTTCACTCATATAATGGCTGCTGAATGAATGTGCATTAGGACTAAACGGCACAGTCCTGGAAGCCAATGTTGATCTATGAGCTATCCCAAGTGAATTCTCTGTGGCCAAGGAAAATCGGGGATTAGGTAGGCTCCAGTTCCATTTGCAAAGACTATAGGAACAAGACAGCAGCTCCGGCACAGAAATTATCAGGTCCCTGTCCTGACCACAAGCACCTCCAGTGCTCCTGATGATGGAGGATGACCAATACCATCTTAACTACTTTTCACACTGGTCCTAATGTGCCTGGCTGTATTTTTAAAGAACTATGTGGCAGTGGACAGTAAAAGACACAATTTACACATATATGGTGTTTAAGACTGATTGTTTCTATCTGCCAAAAAATGCTGTAGCAGGGAGCAGAAGACAGTACAGGAATTTTAGACTTACCATGGTGTCCTTGACTGCCTTCCAATCGCTTACAGACCATAATTATTTCATGGTTATGCCTCATAGCGCTTGGGTATGTGTATGGCCTTTCCTCATGTGAAAAAATATTAGAGGAAAACTCAAAAAAACTTTGTAAAGATTTTTGCTGCTAGAGCCTGTTCATTAAGTTTCCACATCTTGAGGATAAGTGGATATACAGAATGACAGAAATAACCCATAGTTTCATAATATAAAACTTCTCAGAGCTGCCATAGAGTGATTTTCTCAAAGGCAAAGAAAACAAAACAAACAACAGAATGAATTCTTAAAATTATTCTCTAAGGAAATGTTTTTATGACATTTTTGCATTTATGGTCTTCCTGCACTATGGGAGGATTTTAAATTCTGATTCATAGAATCATAGAATGGTTGGAGTTGAAAGGGACCTTAAAGATCATCCAGTTCCAAACCCCCTGCCATGGGCAGGGACACCTCCCACCAGACCAGGTTGCTCAAAGCCCCATCCAGCCTAGCCTTGAACCCCTCCAGCAATGGGGCAGCTACAGCTTCTCTGGGCAGCCTCTTCCAGTGCCTCACCACCCTCACAGGGAAGAATTTCTTCCTAGTATTTAATCTAAATCTACCCCCTTTCAGTTTAAAACTGTTACCCATCACCCTATCGCTACACTCCTCTCTCCACCCTTTCTGTAGGCCCCCTTTAAGTACTGGAAGGTTACTTGAACGTCCCTTCAGAGTCTTCTCCAGGCTGAACAACCCCCAACTCTCTCAGCCTGTCTTCATAGGAGAGGTGCTCCAGCCCTCTGATGATCTTTGTGGCCCTCCTCTGGTCTCCTTCTAACAGGTCCATGTCCTTCTTATGTTGGGGACCCCCAGGTGGGGTCTCACGAGAGCAGAGTAGAAGGGCAGAACCACCCATCCTCAACCTGCTGGCCACAATTCTTTTGATGCAGCCCAGGATGCAGTTGGCTTTCTGGGCTGTGAGTACACACTGCCAGCCCATGTTGAGCTTCTCATCCATCAACACCTTCAAGTCCCTCTGCTCAGGGCTGCTCTCAATCCATTCTCCACCCAGCCTGTATTTGCACTTGGGATTGCCCTGACCCATGTGCAGGACCTTGCACTTGTAGTGAGTTAGTTCAAATGAAGTTATGTTTATCACACACCCAATCATTGGAATATAAGGAATTTTGTCTTTCCTGGAGCATGCTCCATATTGAGTGTGAAGCTCAAAACTCAGATGGTATCAGGATAAAAAGTATGAATGATGTGATTCTGCTCAGTCATCTCATTTGACCAAAAAAAGACTAAAGAGGGCTCATACAAACAGCTCTGTGAACAGGTTTTAGAGGCTGCAACTAGGCACAGGAGCGAGCTGGTTCCTAGGAGCCAATTACTCCCACCTGGGATTAGTTACCTAACCTGATTATCTCATCAGCTAAGTGATTTACACAAAACGCATGGATTTATACACCTAGGTAAACATTATCCTCTCCAGGACAAGCAGTGCACTCCAACAAAGTTTGCATGTATTCTAAAGATTCCTGCCAGGAAATCAAGATGTGCATGCACATAACGATAAACACTTAAACAGGCTAGGAAAGGTCAAGCTGTTGTGGCAGTGGACAACTGCTCAGTGCCTCCTGGTGTTTATGTTCTCTGTGTTTTCCTGAAACTCGACAGTAGCAGTGTCAGGAAGGTCAGACATACCCAATCATATAGAATTTGCACGAACAGACTAGTCTAGAAGCCAAAGGCATTTCATATTTTCAGTCCCACAATGACTTGAAAGATAGAGTGTCCACTGGAACTACGTCATTGACACATTCGTTCAGTTTGGCAAGCTGCACTTCACCTAGCACTGAGTTGTAGTGGAGCAGGGTCACAGCAAATCATTTTGGCGTCTTGGGCAACTTGCCCCGTCTTGCCTAGGGAGCATTTTTGCATTCCATAGGCCTGTCTTGAGAAGGTACCCAGTTTGAGGTGAGGCCAGCACAACCTTTCTACCTCCTCTCTCTCCCTCCACCTCAGAGAAGCAAATCCTCAGCACTGTGCCTGAAAGAACAGGAGTGATCCATGTCTGCTGGGGATGTGGAAGGCAACCATCAGAGAGCGGGGAAGCCGATCACCATCCAGGAGTCAAAGTTATCTGACTTTTTGTCTTTACAACTGCAGCCTCCACACGGAAATACCTATTACAGGATGTTGCTCACTGGTAACCCACCTTCCTTCTGTCACCCTTATCAGTTGTGGACTGCACAGGACACTGTGTGTACGTCTGTGACCATTGGTACTAGATTCCACTCATTTTTTGATGTCTGACTTGGTACAGTTATACAAAGCTTGTTGTGTGCACTCCCACTGCCCAGTCGGCCTGATCAACTGTGCTTATGTTGCAATTTTATTCAGCCCTAAAGTTCCTCTGTCATTACCAAAGTTTCTCTTTTATTGGTCCTATTGGTCCCGTTACCATCTTGGTTCCGTAGCCTTATTTCTTTTTCAAAGTGAAGTGGAGTAAACTGGCAAAAACAGGTAGTGTTTGTCAATGTATACAAAATGGAGAATGACTTGTGGATCAGGATCACCTGCAAAGGAGAGCAGTGGCTTTGGGCTCAGTCAAATACTACTGACTAGTGGGCCAAAAGACAGGCATAACATGGCAGCAGAACTGTAGGATCTCAAATGTACTTTCTTAGACTGTTCTGTAGCTGCAAATATTACCTCCCATATGCAAGAACAGCCTCAAGATAGAAAAGCGTGTGACAATGGTTATTTTACCACCCCGGCGATCGTTAATTAATTTGGCATATAAGTAGCTCAAATGTTAGGGCTGTCAAAGTAGAGACAAGCGAGTCTATCCAAGAATAGCATGACAATGCAAGCTGTATCTTTAATCTGTATTGATACAAATGGTTTTACATAACTGGCATTCTCTAAATCAAAGGCTCTTGATCGTACAAATGTTTGGGTTTTTTAAACTCCATACCCCAAGGTTCATAAATAGAGAAAAGTGTTTCTCCATTTTATGTCAATGTTTGGTCTGCACATGGGAAGTTCACATGCTGTAATGAGAATATAGAAAAGAGGAAGACATAATACAGCGGCACATCTAAAAGACTGAAAGAAAGAAAGAGATTCCAGAGAAAAAAAAAACAAACATGTTCCTTTTGATTGCTGCTTGATATGTTTTGCAGAAGCTCAGGAGAGGAAGTTAGAGAATCTTGCACAAGGGAGTAGGAGAAAAGCAAGCTTGGTAAGTCAGAAAGGTGGACTCAGTGGAATGATAAAAATGCAAAAAATGAGGGATGTATTGTACTCATACACTGATACTAATTTCAGTTTTTCATCAGTATACGTCTTTTCAATAGAGGACGTCTTAGGAATGCTACGTGTCTTCTTGGCTCAGTGTACTGATATCTCAGTTTAATCAGATTTGGTAAGTGTTATCACATTTAGTATTATTTTTGCTGGGTATTCATGCATAGTCTGTAGTGCAGTTCTTGTAGCAAGGTTAAGTTTCCATGCTATTTCAGAGTCTTTGAGTGTGTCACGATGATGATGGTCTAAAAGAGAGATCCATTACCCAAAAGAGTGAGAAGGACAAGTCAACTGTTTTTAATTCAACATACAGCAATACCAAAAAATTAATGCTATTCTTATAAAAATCTTGGTCTAGGCTTTCATAACAATATGTACATTCAAAAGATTACCTTGCTATGGATTTCAAGAAAGTTGTTTGCCTTTGCAACTTCATTCACTATTCTTTCCCTCTTCTCACCCTTTATTTTACACAGGATTAGAGCTATAAGGGAAAAAAGCAGAAAAAGTTAGCTTCCTCATGTGTATTGCTACTCCCCAGGTGTGATATGGAGCATCACTGCAAACCTGGAGAAATGACTGACCTCTGACAAGCTGGCTCTTCCTGAGAATATTGTAAAGCCACATAATGAGAGTGTGCTACTGAAAAGCTGAGAGTTATGTGTGCCCTTTCATTCTTTCCAAGATATTGCTTACTGAGTCTCTCTTCTCTGTACGTGTTTCCTTACAACAGTCGTCTGGATTCCCTTTCTGGGGAATTAAGAGTCAACTAGGCAGAAGTGGAACACTGTTTCTGCTTGTATGTCCTTCCAGAAGTAGGGAAGTGGCAACAGGTGATGCGCAGCACCGCTGCATAGCAGTCAGGGTGCAGGCAAGGTGGTAGGAAAGGTACTTAATCTATGAAACAAAGAAAGTCTGGAAAAACGCGTTAGTGCCATTAAGTAATTTAAACCTACCTATGCTGATGTTACATCATAGAATCATAGAATTGCCGGGGTTGGAAGGGACCCATCAGATCATCTAGTCCAACTATCAACCTAACGCTGACAAAAACCATCACCAAAACATATGGTGTTCCCTGGAGCACCTTGAGGTCATTTCCTCTTGTCCTGTTGCCTGCGACGTGGGACATCAAACCCCCCCTGGCTATCCCCTACTTTCAGGAAGTTGTAGAGAGTGAGAAATTCTCCCCTCAGCCTCCTTTTCTCCAGGCTGAACACCCCCAGCTCCTCCAGCCTCTCCTCATAAGACTTGTTCTCCAGACCCCTCACCAGCTTTGTTGCCCTTCTCTGGACTCGCTCCAGCACCTCAATGGCTTTTTTGGAGTCCACTGTATCAATTTCTTTTTATTGGATTTGCCCCCATGCACTGGTTTTGTCCTTTGCTTGTGGTTCAGATTAATTCTTCAGTATTTTTCAGGGTATTATAGTTCTACATGTCTCTATCAGGGTTTATGAGGTCTAACGTGTCTGACATCCTCCTACGTGCGTTACTGAGACTGTCATAGCCCATTTAGCATGACACAACTTTTTATCAAACTTTTAATAGAAATAGTAGAGCATGGTAATTCTCATCCAAAACCTACTTATAAGGTATTTAGCAAACCCAGAATTCGTCCCACATATTCCTTCATCTGCATAATGGTGATTGCTTATATATCTGCAGATCAGTTAAAGTAATGCAGATCATTCTGGTGAAAAAAAGTCTCCACTCCAAGCTTTTCATGTTATGACTCCAGTAACATCATAGATAGCAGAGGAAGCACCAGGAGCTATGGTTTGTGAACTCCTTATGAAGTAGGCATGACCATGTAAAAGCTTTCGAATAAAGGCTTAAAGAGCACAATAACCATCACCCTCCCATGACTCTGGAATCAGAAGCAGCACCATGGATGAACAGAAAGCCCAGAAGCAGCACAACATGGTAGGAAAACAGGGGCAGGTTCTGACAGTCTTGCAACATGACCTGTTTCACACGCTCATGCTGCTGTGCCCCGCACCAGATCCATACTGGTTCAAGTCAACTTGCAATATTATTTAAGTAAAATGCCAATCACAAAAGCACAATTTAATGCCAGATAATTTATAATAAAGCATTCTAATCTGTGTATAAGGCACTGTAAGGTGAACCAGCCCAAAGTATCCCACAACAGGTTTCAAATGTAGACAAACCCTAAGAAGCTCAGAACTAAGCATGCTCTGAGATAAACTTTAGTAGCCCTATAATACTTTTATTGGTTTTATACTCTCACATAATTCTGAGCAAACCAGCAGACTCAGAAGGGAAGTACTCAGGAACGATTTCATGTTCAAATGAGGAAAACAGGTGACAAAATCATTAACGTGCATAATTACATGTCAGCTAAGTGTTAAGTATCTATATATGAACGTGCTTGGTTTTCACTGCTTTATGTTTATATAGTGTACTATGAACAGGCCAGTTTATCAGCCAATGAGCAGCTACTGCCATCTATTGGATAAATTAATAAAATACAGAAATTACATTATAATGCCAGCAAGGGATGTGGAGTACAATATCCTTTCTGAAAATAAAAAGCTCAGTATTTTATCACATATAAAAACTGTTACAGGAATATTATCGGGGCTATTAGCTTAGATACAGATAGATTACAGGCAAGGAAGCATAGAATCATAGAATCATAGAACGGTTTGGGTTGGAAGGGACCTTAGAGATCATCCAGTTCCAACCCCCCTGCCATGGGTAGGGACACCTCTCACCAGACCAGGTTACTCAAAGACCCATCCAGCCTGGCCTTGAACACCTCCAGGAATGGGGCATTCACAGCTTCTTTGTCTCATCATCCTCACAGTAAGGAATTTCTTCCTAATATCTAATCTAAATCTCCTCTCTTCCAATTTAAAACTATTGCCCCTTGTCCTGTCACTACACTTTCTGACAGACTCCCTCTCTGGCTCTCCTGTAGGCTCCCTTCAGATATTGAAAAGCCATTTTAAGGTCTTCCTGGAGTCTCCTCTTCTCCAGGCTGAACAAACCCAGTTCTCTCAGACTGTGCTTATAGGGGAGGTGCTCCATCCCTCTGATCAGCTTCATGGCCCTCCGCTGGACCCGTTCCAACAAGTCCATGTCCTTCCTGTGTTGAGGACTCCAAATTTGGACACAGTACTCCAGGTGGGGTCCTACAAATGCAGAGTAAAATGGCAGAATCACCTCCTGTGACCTGCTGGCCACACTTCTTTGATGCAGCCCAGGATATGGTTGGCTCTCTGGGCTGCCAGGGCACATTGCCGGCTCATGTTGAGCTTCTCATCCACCAACACTCCCAAGTCCTTCTCCTCAGGGCTGCTCTCCAGCCATTCTCCGCCCAACCTGTATCTGTGCCTGGGATTGCCACATCCCAGGTGCAGGACGCTGCACTTGGCCTGGTTGAGCTTCATGCAATTTGCATGAGCCCACCTCTCCATCCTGTCCAGGTCCCTCTGGATGGCATCCCTTCCCTCCAGGGACAGCAGCAAGTTGCCTGGAACAAGGGAGGACAGAGTAAAGCAGAGCAAGAAGAAAAATACCACGTGTAAGATGTGCTACCTTCAGGAGCAAGAAAACATCTGATCAGCTCCACCAACTGCAAAACTAGGGAGCCCAAACAACGAGTCCAACATCCAATGATAAAAAAATAATCAATGAGTTATCTTAATATGTCAGTACCTATCTAAACACTTTTGCACTATAAATTCTTCACATGGCTAAACATCAGTTTCTACAACCTAAACACCAGCCAACATATTGGCTTCGTTTTCAAAATTCCATTTATTTGCAAATTTTAAGTATGTACTGTACAGATGGAACAATTCTAAGTTGGGGACTATGTAACTTCAAAAGTTGAATCCAAATGTATCAATTAAGGGACCTGCAGGGAAATTAGAAAAGACTACAGACAGAGTGTTTTTAACATTATGCCCTGTAAGTCAATGAGACTATTTTCAGAAATTGGAAGAATACACTCAGAATGTAAATTCATACAGGGAAATGTTGCAGTATCTCAAATGTGCAGTATCCCAAGGAAATCAAGTATGACACTTATAAATGCGTTTCTTTTTGTCTATGAGTGGAAAGGTTTCACTTGTCAACCTTACATATAAGAATCTGATTATTATTATTTTTCCAGATACACTTTTCCACTTTCTGATCAGGTTTAACCAGGACCTTGGCTTTGTTTGAGAAAAAAAAGTGTCCTACCGTGGCACTGAAAGAAAATAGCACCATCTGCTGAATAACCACCACTCCTTGCTAGAACATTTAAGGATATTTGGAGATTTTCTTGCAACTCCATTCTTCTGATAAACATCACAAACACCATAAGGTAAAACATAATGGTATGGAATTATTTCATGTGATTTGATTTGCAAAGCCAAAACCACTGAACACAGCATGCCCTTCAGTGCTCAGATTACAGATTTAATGCTAGTTTATTTATATTTTTTATGTGCCAGTTCAAATGACATCATAGTAAAAAGCAAATCAGTTATTACTTTCCCCCCTTTTTGTTTAGAAGTATGAAAAAAGTGGAGTGGGCTTTCTTATGTTTTCAAACAAGTTTGAAAATTAGCACATTCCCAAGTAATCATTTTAAGGCAGAACTATTATGAGATAAATACTAACATGTTACTTCAAGGAAAAGTCAATTGCTATACAAAAATTAATAATGTAATAGCTGAGAGTCAAGTTATGCAATATTACATGAACAAGTTGTAAAATGTATTCTGTTGCTTGTATATAGATATATACACAGCAGTATGCTACCCCTATGCTTAACTGCTTTGCTTATCAGCACTTTCTATAAAGAACAAGTAGTACATTAAAAAAATCAAATTAGTTATTTGAAAGTCAGTTTCAATTCTGACTTTCCCAGACTGTATCCAAATATCAAAATACTGCACCTCAGCTTTGACTTTGAAAGCATACTACAGAAGACGCCCCCTCAAAATAAGTTGAATTTTATTTTTCATTTATATGCCAGTTTTGCCTCCCTGTGCACTGACCTCAGTTCTCTACAGTGTCAGAATGTGTAACTCATTATTCTGATGTATGTCTATTCCGTAGAGCTAAGATAGAGAGAGACAGAGAGATAGAGAGAAATATGTGATTTCTTAATATCCTTAAGATTAATTAATAGGTAGTCGATGTACTGGGGTGTCTTGTCTTCATTTTCATAATTCCTTACTGCTCTTCTTTCTTGTTTCCTCACTTCCAGTGCTGTATCTCCCTACTCTGCACCATCCCTGGCATTCATCAGCTCATGCAGTACACCCTTACAACTTGCTGACCCAGCAAAAAGCTATTGCATAAGTTGGGTTTTGCTGTCCATTATTCCATGAAAGTTGATTAAATCACTGCCAGAGTCAATGCAGAATAAAGCAACAGGAGGACATAGCTGAAAAGAAGGTGAACATGGGAGGACCAGGTCTTCACATTAGACTCTGGAAAAAAAAACCTGAAGTTGTCTTATCTTTCTCCTCTAAGTAAGCCAGAAGGCCTGGAATTCCTGCATAGGAATTTCCATTGTTTCCCATCCCTTTTTCATCTGTTCCCAGATAATAATGAAGCGCCAGCAGCTCTTAGCCTTTCTGATTTGGCTGAGCTGATATTTGTAACCCTTTTTCCTCTATTAGTAGATTGTGGATGCTGAGAGATTAGAAGAAAAATAGATAAAGAAGTTGTTAACCAATCCTGTGTTTACCTGACTATTGCTTAACTATGTAATGGTAAACCCAAGCTAAAATGCAGTTTATTAGCTTTTGGGCATCTGATGCGATGACCTAAATAGAAACATCTGGACAGGTACAGAAGAATTGTTAAGGAGACCTGGACAGAGTTCTGAGTTTTTAAAGCTTTTCAGTCCTATGTGATGGAGAGGAGAGGGATTTTCCCCATCTAGGACAAAAGTCTGTGGCTGATATTTGACAGTGTATTGTCTGACAAATGTAGTTTTCTAATTCATGGCAATGTGTTTTCCTAAAGGTGTTTGAAATTACTGACATTCTTAATTTGGATCTGAAGGGAAGCAGAAAATTGGCATGTGTTCAGTATGTGTTCAATAAGCGCTAATTTAATTTATGTGTGTTGTTGACGTAGTGAAGTGTAAGGCCAACAGAATCCTGGGCTGCATAGGGAAGAGTGTGACCAGCAGGTCAAGGGAGGTCATTCTGCCCCTCTACTC
>JAOTQQ010000012.1:56734271-56748204 GCA_026546715.1 Gallinago undulata
GTTGGACTAGATGATCTCTATGGTCCCTTCCAACTCCAAAAATTCAGTGAAATTCAGTGAAATTCAGTGAAATATGTTTTATTTAATTGTTTCTTGAACTTTGAGTAACATGAAATGCAAAGTGTTTTTTTATAATTCAATGCCTGAAGATCTAAATTTTTTGAAAAGTCTATAATCTTCAAAGGTACCCCAAGGTGCTTGGGAACAGCATCACTAGATATGCAAACTAAGCCCATTAAGGCTTATAAAGCTTCACAAAAGAAGATGTTATGTGTTGAGTTAAATCATGGGAAGGGTATAGGAATTGGTAGGTACACAGAGAGAGAGTAGGAGTTCCCAATTCAGAAATACACACTTTGTTTCTGTGTGCTGGATAGATCTTGCCCTGGATGCCTCCTGCGCTGCATTAAGTACCTTTTCTTAGTTACATATAATTGTGCCTATACAAACTATGACAGAGAGTTCAGCAGATAAGCCCAAGGCTACAAGAGAATGCACAACCCATTTTTCTCCTTCATATAGTACCTTTAAAATAAATTTTAAAAAGAGTATTGCGAGCTCATCAAGACAAATATAAAAGGTTGTTTGTAGTCAAAGCTCTCATATATGTAGAAACTGAGTTTTTATTATTCCATAGCTTCTTTCCTAAGGAAGTTAACACACAAGTCTGTGTAGCTGAGGTGTGTTCTCCCTGTAGATAAGATGCTAGTGATTTAATTTGCATAATATACACCTACTATAAATACTTGTTTTCAAGGAAAGGTTGGAAGCATAGAGGTTATCTTTTCCTGGAGAGCGAATATGCAGGGTTTTGAGCAGGTGCTGGATGATTGATATTAAGTGATATCTGGAAGATGTAATACTTCTTTCTAGCATCCTCTTGCAATGGTTACCCATTACTATTACTGTGGCTATTATTACTAGTTCTACCATAAAAACCGCCAAACCAAACAATAACCCACCCTACCCACAAATAGCAGGCAGGCTTTGGTCAGCAAATACCTTTACTTGGAGAACAGATATCCAGTCATATCGGTTTTTATTCTCACACTTCCCCTCACCCCCTATAGAAACAACACCCCCCACACTCTCCCAAGGCATTTTATGTGAAGATCTAAATCTTGTATAGAGGAAAGACTAAACATGTTGGTTCTATCTTTTAATATAGCCTCATAGGTGTCGGGGATTCTGTTTACAAGTTTTGCAGGAGGAGATTTAACTCACTATGTCCATCAGAACATGGACAATATTCATTTTACCTAGAAGATGCTACTGACGCAAGCCATGCAGCAAAAACTTTCAATTTCTGTCTTCCTGGTTTATTGAAGTCATATATAAGTGTTAACGTAGGGTGCTTTTTTTGTGTGTATATTAAGAGCATATTCAGCATCTATGTTCTTTAGAAAACTCAGTCTCTACTGCAACCACATTTCATTTCTATCAGAAATGTTTAGACTTCATAGCTCACTGCATTCCAAGGTCTGGATCTCCATTTGAATGAACATGTTAAAAAAACATGATTATTCCATTTTCATAGTGTTCATGCTTCCAAGCTTTAGACAAGGCTGTTATTAAGGGCATTGTCATAGAATCATAGTATCATAGAATGGTTAGAGTTGGAAGGATCTTAAAGATCATCAAGTTCCAACCCCACTGCCCTGGGCAGGGACACCTCCCACCAGACCAGGTTGCTCAAAGCCCCATCCAGCCTGGCCTTGAACCCTTCCAGCGATGGGGCATCCACAGCTTCTCTGGGCAACCTGTTTCAGTGCCCCACCATGCTCATAGAGAAAAAATTCGTCCTAATATCTAATCTAAATCTGCCCTCGTCCTGTTTGAAGCCATTGTCCCTCATCCTATCACTACATGCCCTTGTAAAAAGGCCCTCTCCAGCTTTCTTGTAGGTCCCCTTTAGGTACTGAAGGCTGCTATGAGGTCTCCCCGGAGCCTTCTCTTCTCCAGACTGAACAACCCCAACTCTCTCAGCCTGTCTTCACAGGAGAGCTGCTCCAGCCCTCTCATCATCTTTGCAGCCCTCCTCTGCACCCACTCCAACAGGTCCACATCAAGCTCAGCAAAGACAAATGCAAAGTCCTGTTCCTTGGGTATACTAACCCTCTGCAACCAGTACAGAATCTGACTGGTGAAGTACTGACTCTGTGGAAAATTTGGGTTCTTGCTGGATAATGAGCTGAAGGTGAGTGCAATACATGTTGGGCTTCGTTAACAAGAGCAGATTGAGGGAAGCAATTATTCCCTGCTACTCAACTCTTATAGCATCTGGAACACTTGTGTTCCACTTCGGGATTCCCCAGTAAAAAAAAAGAACGGAGCGAGTCTGTGAGGGCCTCTGTGTTTCATGGGGCTGCAACATATGGCATACAAGGAATGCGCTGAGAGATCTGTTTTTGTTTACCCTGCAGAAGAGATGTTGGAAGGGAGAGGAGGGGGATCTAATTGTTGTTTTCCACTACCTAACAGGGGCATAGAGAGAAGCTGAAGTCAGTTTTCATAAATATACACAGTAAAAGGAGAAGAGGCTGCTAGTGTTTCCGTGGCAACAAATGCAATTCCAGCTTGGTGTAAGGGAAGGGGTTTTTTTCCACTGGTCAAGCATCCAGGGAGGACTTTCAAAATATGACTGGACAGAACACTGTGCAGCTTTGTCTGACATTGAAGTGCAGAGGTCCCTTATAGCCTGTGTTATTTTATTTTTCTAATTAAAATAAAAGCTAGTTACATACAACTTAGTGTTTTAATATTGATTTTTCCACTCAAAACAGTGTTGGAAAATTTTCTGATAGATTATTGCCTTTCATTTAAATCTTATTCTAGAGTCGTAATGTGGATCAGTGGAGTCACATGGAGAACTGCGGTGAAAAATAATGCAGACAATAAGTAGGAGAGAATGATGATTGACCTCCACGTTTTCTAAAATGTGAATTGGAACACAGAGGAGATGACTAGATGAAGAACATTCAAAGAAATTTCTGACAGACCTCTAATTAAAACTGAAGTATTCCTGCCATAAATGCAAGAATATCCTAGAACAATCCAGTGAACAAAGCTTGGACTGTCCTGTGACGTGCCCTTTGCTAGGAGCCTGAAAAAATCCTGTGAGGTAACCAAAAGCAGAAAGGCTGTGCAGCAAAGGTACTGATATAAATATTCTAATATTTTCTTCTAAACTTTTATTAGAATCTGAAAGACAGCCATAATGCAAAGCCAGCAAATGTCTTCTTGGTGTCATGGAGATCAACCACCTTTCATGTTAATTCTACGCTGTGTAACTGGATCTTTGCGCTCAGGAAGGTGAAATATAATTAGGTCAGCTTAAATTTATATATATATTTTGTGAAATCTTCAGGAAAAATCCCAAAAGCTTGGTAAATAAAGTTGTGGATAAGGAGAAGATAGTATCAGTTCTCCAGCTTCTGTGAGACTCAGATTTATGCAGATCTTAAACATCTGCATCTGGATTAACATATTAGTTAAATTTGGGATTTGTATAATCTTATTTTCAGGTGATGAAGGCAGCTGTGGATTATACAGTTGAGACATAATTCTAAGAAAGACATGCATGCTTGACTCTTCTCAATTTATTTTTATGTTTTTAAATTTTTTAAATATTACTTCCTTGGTACCTTGGTAAATTGATGGCATAAAGGTTAAAGAAGTGTGAGAGTCTTGTCCACCTCTCAAGTATGGGAGCAACATGGTAATAAATTAGCAAGCTTGCATTGCCATTAGCCATTTGGTACCCGCAGCTGGTTTGTTACCAGAGATTGCATGAAAAAAACCCTGCACCTGTATAGGCATGGGCTTATAGAGATGGCTACAGATGAAATGATCTTAAATGTCTGAACTTGGGGCAACAAAGATGGTTAAGGCATTGGAGCATCTCCCTCATGAGGAAAGGCCGAGAGAGATGGGACTCTTCAGCCTGGAGAAGAGAAGGCTGAGGGGGGACCTTATTAATGCTTGTAAGGATCTAAAGGGGGGTTTGAGGGAGGATGGAGGTGGACTCTTTTCAGTTGTTCCCAGTGACAGGACGAGGGGCTACAGGCACAAGCTGGAACATGGGAAATTCCACTCAAATATGAGGAAAAACTTCTTTAGGGTGAGGGTGGCAGAGCCCTGGAAGAGGCTGCCCAGGGAGGGTGTGGAGTCCCCTTCTCTGGAGATCTTCAAGCCCTGCCTGGATGCTTTCCTGAGTGATGTGCTCTGGGCAGCCCTGCTTTGTCAGGGGAGTTGGACTAGAGTATCTCTAGAAGGTCCCTTTCAAATCTGACGAATCCGTGATTCCACAATTCCATGAACTTCTTTCTGGGATGTTCACCTTTGTTCTGTTGTCAGCCTGGTGTTTGCTCAAAAATGGGAACATTTCAGGTTACAACTGACGCACACTCTGTTGTTGCTGGAATAATCTTGCCTTGCGTTATTAGGTTGGCCTTGTCTACACCTTTCTTATCTGTTCCCTCGATGTTTGTTGGTTGCTTTTTTTTTGGATGTGTAGTCATAAAATTTCTTTCTGCTGCTAATGGTAGCTACAGTGGTATTTACAAAGCTGAGGTCTGCTGAATTGATGACATTTCTCTCACGGCTTTTGCAAGCATCGCTTATAACTTAAGGCATAATTGAACTGAACAGCCTGACACTAACTGCTTTGCCAAAACTAAAACCCAAAATAGGTACTTCTTTCCAATACTTCTTTCCAGGTGAACCTTTCTTTTACTTGTCAAACACATGTAGGCTTTTTTCTGGTATTGTTTGAAGGTCAGCAGCTTCATACTATTTGGATCAAAAGTGTTTCTACCACAAGCTCTTTCTGTAACATTTTAGATAGCGGGACTGACATTTCCATTGCCAATAAATGATGTGGAACTGGATGGAAAAGGAGATGAGTGCAGGAAATGTTTCACGGTTGGTATAGCCCAGCCTTCCTATATATGTGCTTTACCAGCCAACTGTGAGTTCAAGATAATGGAGTCCTTAATTTTTATCAGTCCTCACATTTTTTTTCCTGATTTTTTTTTTTCCTGGTAGTCATATCTCTGTAAGGAGATATGCATAAGATATCTGTAAGAGAGAGGTTTCATTGCAAGAGGTGACAGACCTCCCTGAAGACTGTGCTAAGATGATAGAGTAAGTTTCTATAGTGGCTTTGGAGAGTGACATTTCAAAGCAAAAGTCTGAGAGAAAAGATTGCAGGAGCACTTAAAGGTTCTTATTAGTCTGTGATCAATATCAAAGCTACAGCAAAAATATCTGTGGTCTTGAAGAAGCTTTCTTATAGAGTTTATTTCCTAGCATTTTGTACCACTTCATCAGCACAAGGGTATAGAACCTAGCCTACTAAACATGTGTCCTGATAGTTACAGTATCTAAGATGGAATTACTGCAAAAATGCAAGCAATTAGAATCATATATGAAATTCCGTATAAAAATTAGCTGCTGGTGCTTTACCAAACAAAAAACAAAAGGTGGCATGAGATGATTGCATTATATTTAACCACCCATATTTGGAACTTGTTTGAAATCTTGCATTAAATCCCTATGCCTAGAGTATGAAATTTCAGTGTAGTGGAAATTGCTGAGGATTCTATTCGTGTTTTGCAGGGAACCATGAGTTCAGTGTGCTTACACTCTGAATCAACAGAAAGCAATTTTAACAGGGGTAGTGCTAACGCTACATGCTATAAGAAAATACTGCAGCATACTGTGTCAGCAATCTCTGGAGAAAAGCAAAAATAACACTGTAGCATAAAATTAGAAAATTATCAATCGGTTATCACCTAGTTTTCTTATAATCCCAAACAATAATCATGGAGCCTCTGGTCAGTGGCTCAATTTTAAAACGTTGCATTTCAGCTCTGTTCAAACACCACCACATTTTATTTTGTCACACTTGGAAAATGAGGTGACCCATTAACACTCTTTTCTCTTGCGTATTGTCGTATATATCTATATATTTACAGTTACTTGACAGCAAACTTAAACTTCTTTGCTACAATATAAATATTTGTCTAATGACATAAACATCTCAACAGGAAACAAGGACCTGAAAAAGAAGTCGCAGAGTTGCATTTTCAGAAAGTAAGATTAAGGATTTGTCTAAAAAAGACCCAAATCTAAAACTTCAAAGTTAAATTTATGATAAAATTACTGTCTACAACCAACCCAAGTATCAATTTTAGCACTTAAATTCTTTGTTCAAGGTGTTGATTACCACAGTGCAAATTCTTAACTATATCTCCTATATAAGAAGTGTGTGTCTATGGCTGTTTATGGGTGCTTTCTACTTTGTTTTTCGGTGACCGGCAGGATCTCTGAGAGATTCCTAATCTGTGTAATGAAATGGAAATGAAGTAGAAGGAATTTTTGAGCTTTCTAATTGGTGTCTTTACCAAAGAGGAGACTGCAGTCTTCAGTCATTATGTATACTTGTCGAGGCTGCCCCTGAGTTGGTGGAGAGCGGTCAAAAAGCACATCTTGCTTAGCAGGTAGTGTGGATGAGAGCACTTCAGGAGCACAAGGAGGTAATGGCTTATGTAAATATCAGGTAATTTGGCTAATAACTGGAGGTGGTGGAAGAGATGCACACAGGCTGCGTGAAAGTAGCTCTTGAGCTAATATTGGGTGTTGGATCCACAAATAAAAAGAGTATATAACAAATCTATAGGTATAAGGTGTCATAAAGGCTGCTAGATACTGATTCCCAGTTCTGTTAAGATTGCTAGGTCTCTTCTACACCACAGCCCTCAGAGACACATTGAACACACATCTCACGGTAGAAATGACAGAGAACCAATGCACAAGTCCCTGTGCTTCCTTCCCCCTGTGTGACAGGAGAAATGGATGCAACCTTTGGGTTTCAGCTCAACATCATACTTTAGGTATTTGGAAGCTGACACGCCCCCTGCTCTTCTCTAGCAACAGCACATAGTGTAGGCTTTAGGAGAAAAATCTTTGTCTATTTAGCAGAAAGATTCTTTTTTCCTCCAGATGCAGTCAGTGAATGTGCATACAAGTCAACTTGCATTGCCAAAGAGCTTGTAGCCTGGACTCCTAACTGAGCTTTGTCATCAATAATTTTAACCTTAGATTATGGGATTTCATTTAATTCTTTGTAATGATTTATTTTTTTAAAAATTGAAAACAATTTCTAGGTGGGAGTTAGGTCTCCAGACTGTTGCCTGTCTCCTCTATGCCTTGTGCACCACCTGGTGCAGGTCCATGAAATGCAGAATTTGCTTGTTTCCAAAAATGTAACTCACACACCAGTTACTTTGTCTAGTAACAAAATATGCCTTAATTCATACCTTTCTGTTTAACTTCCAGTTGCATTCAGCAACATCATAAAGAGTTCTTACTTTAACATGGAATCATTAATGGTAATCTAGTTTATCCTTTACTAATTTAGAGAATCAGGAAGAACAGTACTTTAAATATCGTTTGCATGAAACCATGTGAAAAGAGCCCACTAAGACTTGCTAGCGAAGGTGGTTTATTTACTTTCAACTAAGTCTTGATATTCTTTCTGCCCCTCACTAAGTATCATGCACACAATCAGGTTTAGTTATTGACTTTTCACTTCTGCAAATTTAAATTTGTGACTCAGTTCTGTTTACTACAGGGAATGTGCATTACAAATTATTCCAGTACATGCATTATTTTTCCTTAAGCAAAGACTCTTGTACATTTAGTAAGCTGTGTACAAGGTGATGGCACTATTTGCAGTTGGGAGGAATATATACTATTCTTGAAAATCATTTAAAAATGAGGATATTCTCTTGACGTGACTGTGGGTTGTTGTTTTTTGGTTTTGTTTTTTTTCCAGATTCACTAGAAATAGGTGAATTATCCACTTCTTCAGAGGAGCACACACAAGCTCAGGAGAGTTCTAACAGACTCTCAGCATCCAAAGTGCCCAGCAAGAGAAAATTTGTACAATGAAACAAACCAACCTGCTGAGAAAAGAAAAAATTCACAGCTTTGCAGAAAAATAATGAACGAGCTGATGCTGGAGTACCGATGCCTGAGCAAAAGGTGTTCATCACCTCTCTGGAAGCTGTAGGTGAAGAACAAAAGAACAAAGTTGGCAGGCAGGTAGGCACTAGATGCCACAGGGTGTAGTTGCCTTCAATGGGATGCATTTACAAAGCTTTAGGGATCTTTACACTTATCACATCACTCATGAGGTTCTATCTTTGTACACCATGTACTTTTGCCAGCATCTTCTCTCTGGCAGGATCTAGAGCTAGCTGTGAACATGCATTCTGTGAAGAATATTCTTTTTCAGGATTTTCAGAGACCAGTTTGTCATCAGGTTTCAAAATAGGAGCTGATGACTCAGTGTTGCTGGTCTGACAACTCCATATTCATCAACCTACTCAGAAGCTTTTTTCAGCCTTCTTTCCACTGAGTATGCCTCTTCTTTTTATTATTTTTTTTTTTAGGATTAGAAAAGAAAAAGGTGGTTCCCGGAACTGTGGTTTCTCTGAATTCATTCCTTTTGGCCTTCAGTTATCTGAGTAACATCACACTCACTGGCTTCTCATTCTGATTACAGCACCATACCACCTAATTTTTGCTAATTCATAGAATAATAGAGTGGTTAGAGTTGGAAGGGACTTTAAAGATCATACAGTTCCAACCCCACTGCCATGGGTAGGGACACCTCCCACCAGACCAGGTTGCTCAAAGCCCCATCCAGCCTGGCCTTGAACCCCTCCAGCGATGGGGCAGCCCCAGCTTCTCTGGTCAACCTCTTCCAGTGCCTCACCACCCTCACAGGAAAGAATTTCTTTCTGGTATCTTATCTAAATCTCCCCTCTTCCAATTTAAAACCATTACCCCTCATCCTGTCACTACATTGTACAATTTATACAACTGTATAAAAGCATCTCATGTCTCCTTCAAAGAGGTGGATTTTGCTTGCTTACCGACTTGTTTCTACTCCGCATTTCTCACCAAGACACGATGACGTTTCTGTTTTTCTAAATCTTTCTGTAATATAATTACTCTACTTTGACAATACAAAGTTTTACCTTCTGCTGAAGAACAAGTGAACGATCTCCTCTGCTCTGTTCATTCACTTCTGACAGCAGGCAGGCATCAAGGATAACATGCACTGTTTTGCCTTAAGTAAATTATCATAACGTATGAACTTGGAATCCTTATTTTGTTGACGTCTAGTTGGTGATCAAGCATAAAAAAAAAAATCTTTCTTTCCCCCTCCTGTCTTTGGGGTCATTTCAAACCAGCAATAAAACCAGCGATCTCTTGCATCCGTCTTGATTCGCTGGTCATCAGTTATTACCATGCTGTTTAGGTATATTTGTTGCAGCCACGTCATTACAAGGGCTGTGAACAGCCATGCCCACATTTACGTGTGTATACTGGGTTGGTTTTTTTTATATGGAGAAATAGCCCTGCTATTGCAAACTAATTGTAGTTCACATTTTATGAAAATAGACGCTTTTTTCTGTTGGCTCTTTTAACAGTGCTAACGTCTAAACACTCTAAGCTGATGAAATGGTTAAAATACCAGGAGCAATAGCGGCATAGTATTAGAAACCATGGCTCTGTCTTCCCTTCTTCCTCAATTTGTCAGCTGTAACTCTTCTGGACTTCTGAACTAGGTGGATTGGTGATAGTCAGTTCCATAAGTGAAAATAGAGATATGCTGACAAGAAGGTCTTCTCTGCTGGGTAAAAAGTAAAGAATTAGTATTAATAAATAATAATAGTAATTTTTTATTATTTTATAACTATTTTTGTCTATTTATTTATTTGCATATAATATGCAAATTCATTTACATCTATTATTTCTGCATTGGTAATTAAAAACGAAATATTGAAATACTATAAATGGAATAGAATTTTGAAGAAATGTTTTTATAAAATGAAAGTAGCTGGAAATACCACTTAGTATTTAATTAATGAAAATACATGTATACATACAATACAATACAACCCTGTAACAGCTGCTGAAGCTCATTGGGTTTCTCTCACTGCTACAAAAGGTGAAACAAGGAAGCGGTGACCTTGAGGAGCACACACACTCTGTGCATGAGTGGGTGTTTTATATAAAATCACTCACACGGCCGCAGATGAAGAAGAAAATGATCACATTTACTTACACGGTGTAGCTCTGTGATTCCGTGGTGATGCTGAACACGGTTGAAAGCACTCACTAACTTTAATTATTCTGCTTAATTTGTTTTTGCATGTCCTCAGACCACTTTGAAATAGTAGCTGGATCAACATCAGTTTGAAGTCTTTTAAATAGGAAAGCAAGCAGGCGAGTTTTAAAGATACTTCTTCAGTAGTATTATCTGAAGCAAATCTTAACACTTTGTGGCAGGTTTAATTCATATATGGTGACCATATTGTGATACTTTTATTCACATTGTAAATGTTGACAGCAGTTAAAATGTATTTAACAGTTGATTGTGACCTCTCACCCAAGTAAGCATATTTAAATAAGCTAGCTTTTACCTGATGTTTGCTTATTTAGTGAAGTTTTGTACATAATTAATTTAGACTGCTTAGCACCAATAAGGGTAATAAAATGAGAAAACACGAGTCTGCTGACTTGAAATTTAGGAATAAATTGTGTTCAAAACTAAGCTGTGTGCCACACTGTGCTTTTTTAGCCTGGTGATCTGTGTAACCGGGTAAAGCAAGCTGTTTGACTTCTTCTAACACGTGCCATTCCCCTTCATGTCTCCAATAAGGAGGGAGCAAGAGATCAGGATTTTCTGCAGGAACTAAAAACTCTTCCTATGCCGTTCAGGTTGATGTTTCAGGGGTTGTCACAGAAAAAAATTACTGTTGTCACAGTAACGGTATCACAGGTGGTGACAGTTTTTTCTTATTCCAACGAGGGTGTAGGACTGGTGCTTCAGTTGACTAACTTACCTGCCTCAGAGGGAAGACACTCTTGCAGTAGCTGGAAGCAAGACCTATAGCCCCAGTTGGCTATTTTTTTCCTACTATTCCTGCCACTCCTTATATTCCTTCATCCATTCCTGAAAAGCCCTGCAGCTCTTCAGCCCGTAAGTGACCCACGAGTGGTTGTGTAATCTCTCGAGTTCACAGGTTTTGAAATAAAGTGATGTAGACCTGGAAGGAACTTCTGTTTGGAACGTGAAGCGGAGCAGTAATTTTCAATGAGCCTGGGTTAGTTTATGCTGCCAATAAAGCAGTGCAGTGAATTATATAGGAAGCTGAGGAAATTAAGAAAAGGCTAACTAGAAGATCAGGTTTTATGAGTCCCTGAAAGACTCCGATTTGGCAGAGGTAGCTTTTGGGTTTTTTTGGACTTTTTCCCCCCTGCCTTTCTCCACGCAGTCCTTGCTGTGGTAGAACTCCCAGTAGAGCAGCGAGAGATCAGCCTGCATTTGGCACATGGATGTGAGAGCAGGAGACCTAACCCATGCTGATGTGAGCAGCCAGGTCCGAAAGCTTGGAACAGGAAGTCAGCGAGATGTCAAGTCCCATCTCAACAGGACCACCTCCACAAGTACAATCTGTGTGTAGCTACTGCAACCATAGCTACACATAGAGAAAAGCTGGTCCAAATATTTTTATTCCTGGAGTAAATAGAACACATCCTGGCAGACTTGTTTTATTATAAAGTCATGATGCTTTATTTTTTATTATAAAGTCATGGTGTAGGTTTGAGTGGGCATTTGTAAAGACTCTACAGGAATATAGGAAAAATTCCTCAACTCTTTTGAAAATACAGATAATAACTTCTTATATTCTCAAAGGGCAGAAGGGAACTATCTCCCCTTCCTTAAGAGCTTTTTGAATGGAAAAAACAACATTTGATTTTTCCTTTAATAATCCCTAAAGGTTCTGCTTCATTATGTTTTTTTACAGTTTCAGTAACTGTACATGCTCAGAGATAAAAGGAGCTTCATCTGGCAGTCACACTACAAACAGTACACAGTCTCTATGCAGGACACAACTGATTTCATTTAAAAAGGTATTTCTAAAGAAGGTTGTCTACTGTGTGAGCACAGAGACCACCACTTCCAGATCGAGAGCAACTGGAGAAGAGACAGTGTAGCTGTGAACTGTTGAGTTGAGTTTCCTTGTAGTTGCTAATCCAGTACCTCTACATTTCTAGAGCAGCACTGTGCCCGGGTTGTTGTCACATTATTCATTATGTAATTATGATGTTAGTTTGATTAAATAACTTCAGTCTCCTCCTCCTTGAAAAATCATGGTATTATTGCTACTGGAAACTGTAGAGTAGTTGTTTATGAATAAAAGGTCCGTGTTTGCTTTTGAATGTAACATCCTTAAAGCAATACTCCATGTAGCAAATTATTTTCCTTAAAAGTAAAACATTTTTAACACCACTCGGAGAAGGTGAGAGAAGAAACTCGGGCTTTTGAGACCGAGGACCAACCTACGTTAAGTAGCTAGTTAAGAAGAAAGTGTTTTATCCCTGACAGATCTCACTTGGTGGATCACTAATAATCCTGGCTATTCAAGGATCATACTAGAGTTCTCAAAATGTTAATTATCAGCTTTAGTTATTATTAAAAATAGGAAAATAAATGGTAAACAAGAAATATATTCTGCTCAGAACCAGAACTCTGGTTGTTTAGAGAGTATTTTGATGTAATTTATACATTCACTAGCAATTTGCTTAACACCTAAATGGTAAAATAACTGTTGGTAACAAAGTTTATCAGCAAACACCATTTACTTCAAGAAATCCAGGAACTGATGTAGTAACACATTTATTGATCACTTTACCAACTAAAGATACAATTTTATACAGTCAGTCAACAGCAGAAACATACTTTATGAGAAGCTATGCTTTAAAAAACGGTGTTTACAATATGGATTTCACTACAACTTTTCAAGCCAAGATTTTACAGTGCTAATCAAACAACTGCTGTACTTGAACATTTTCCCTAAAACATCAACAATAATGTTGTAAACGAAGTAGCTTTTCCATTGTTACTGTGGGTTTAGAATTTAACAAGACAACTTTAAAAGGTTTAAAACATCCATAACTTTGTCATTACTTTAACATTCACACTGATAAAGTGATACATTTAATACTTTCTAGCATTAATAAACAGTGTAAAAATATATTGCATATATATATATATAAATTTGTTTCCTTTTCCTGAAAAAACCTAGTACAAACAAGTAGTATATGATCCCCCCTTCAAGTTTCTTTTACTTATTTTAAAGATTGAATAGTAGTAGTTTTAAATTAACAGAAACAAAGGTATGGAAATAGAGAATCACTGCTGTGCTCCCCCGTAACCTCTCAACATGGTTACTAAGCATATTAACCCCTTGGTAACGCTGGTTTCATTTCTGCTAACACCAGTTAGAATTTTGGCACTGACTGGAGTGGGGATTTTGCCAAGTGTGCTTTGCACTAAATGGTGCCTGGCCCCCTTCATCAGGTGGTTAAAAATCTTTGCTTAGGATATGTTTATCTATTACAATTAAGATTTAAGAAATGCTATGCTCAAGTCGTTTGTTTGCAATAATGGAAAAAAAAAAAAAGGTTCAATGTTAAATTACTGAGAAAAAAAAAGTAAACTTGTAAGGTTAAATGATCATGTAAAATTTTTACCGTGTTGAAAATTTCACAGTGAACACAGTAGGCTAGTACAGCTGAATGTTAAAGATTGCAATGCCTGCAATTATAAATATTGCAGGTAATTATTAGCACACAGCAGCTTCCTGGTTTTCTGGACCAAGATGAAAGACAAATGAAAATAAGAACAAGAAATAGTAAGATTCACTGAAGGTTTTTATCATGCTGTACAGTGCTCCAAGGAAGACTATGTCAAGACCTATCTCCATATCACAACTATTTAATCACAGAATCACAGAATCACGGTGGTTGGAAGGGACCTCAGAGATCATCAAGTCCAACCACAAAA
>JAOTQQ010000012.1:56748304-56766176 GCA_026546715.1 Gallinago undulata
AACACTCCCACCCAATTTGGTGTCGTCTGCAAATTTGCTGAGGGTGCATTCGATCCCCTCGTCCAGATCATTGATAATGATTAAATTTTTATTAGTGCTCTAGGTAATCAAAGACAAAACAGTTTTGCGTCTACACTTTATGATCAGGTCCTGACAGCATGCACATCCAGATTTGTGCAAATAAAGAATCAAAACATCTAAACCAAATTAGAAATTGATGTTGGAACACCATGGACAGATAAACAAGCTAGCAAAGGAATAAAGCATAATGTGGATAAATAAATGGTTCATGACTGAAGAAAACCAACCTCAAACATTCAAAAATTATACTTCTTTATAAATATATATTTCTCCTGTAATATTTAAATATGTGAAACACAAAACTTTTCTAAGAATAAACTTCAATATACTTATCCAACATTGACCATTTCTCTGCTTTACAGAATGTAAAGACAAATTACTTTGTATTATAAGCATTATACAAAACATTTTCCCTGCTGCAATAGTTTGCCAAAGCTGATATATTCTGAACCAAGCACAAAGATAAACACAAACACGCTTTTGTTGCATCCTATAACTCGTTTTGTCTATGACCTTGCCCTTTCATATACTACGGTGCTAACAAAAGTAGTTTTCCAACAGGATTTTATATGGGACATAAGAGTTTGCAGGTTAACTGACTTTACACAAAGCTTTTCTAAAGAGCCAGTAGGTATTTAACATGAGTATTACAGACATATAGCATTTCAGTTGCATTAATATAACCCTATTTAACAGAGCCCAGGCTGCATTATTTCACATTATTTGATTATTTTGTTTAAAAACAGCACATAAGCTAATGCAAGCGTACAGAAACTCATCTGATGTAAACTGGAGCTTAAAATAATTCACCATTGTGGGGATACAGATTGATATCTTTTTTTCTTATTTTGTTGATCATCTATAATACAGCTCCTGGTCAAAATGTAGAGATGGACAAAGTATGAATGTATTTTTAGGGCAGTATTTTTCATTAACTTGAATGTAACTTTATTCACATTTGTGATCTATTTTGAAAAATGTGCAAGTAATAGAAAAATCTTGACTAAGGTAACTGAAGGAAAAAGCAAATTATCATGAGTGTTATCTTTAAGACCTTTACAAATGCTCACAATGAAACTTCCTTTGTACAGTGCCATAAGCTTTACAGTAACTCACAAAAAGAGATGTTGTATAACCGTATTTGAAAATTCATTTATCAGCTGTTTACCTGCAATGAAATATGGTAGGTGCTTAACATTTTTCCAAATCAGGTTAGTCAGTTGGGCATTTCAACGCCAATTTCCAAATGTAAGGTATTAGGAAAAAAAAAAAGTCTCTTTTATAGTCTTGCCACTCATGTATATCTATGCCCTAAAGTAGTGGGCATATAGCCCAAAGGTAATATACTGAAAAACATGAAAAAATACCAAATATATTACAGTTCTTTCTTTCTGCATAAAACAAATTACTCAGACAATTAAGATGTGGAGGTTCTATCTGCAATATTTTTTAGCTTCCTGAAGCACCATTCTTGGGTGGAACATCTTTCAAAGCATTGTTTCTGATTTTAATGAGCAAGCATGAATGCAAGCAACATTCGTTGCTTGCAAAGGTCTCTCACTAGTTTCAGGATTCTGAAGACTTAGAAAGAACATCCCAGTCCACCATTTTCAGCTTATATAAGGTAAGCCAAATGGGCACTTGGGTGCGCAGAAGGAGTAACTGAATGCCTAAATGCTATTTTATGGGCAAATGTTCCCAATACAGGAGGTACGCATCTATCAATTTGAGGCACTCCAATTTCACTTGTGTGAGAATTTCACACAAGTTTGAGATCTGTCATTATGCCTTGGGTATTTAATTTTACAAAGGCCTGTGCAAGACTCAAGTCCATAGGCGTCGTATGATAGATCTGTTTCCTGTTCCCACCTCAATATACCATGACTTTGTACTTGCTAACTGATGCTGAACAAACTGCACATACACACAGTGAGCATCAACTTGCTTCACAAAGTTGGGGCAAAGGAAAATACATGGCCCATGCAGGGCATAATTTTAAATGGTCTCTTGAGACCACTCAGAGAAAATCTTGCTTTCACCCTGACTCTCCCTCTTCTACTTCCTCGCTACAGAGAAACTCTTCTTGTCACACCAAGTATACGTTAAAATCACTGAAGAGTGATTTCCCTCAGAAACATGAACAGAATAGACATGTGAAAACAAAAGCCTCCTTAGATTTTTACCTTCATGCTATGGAGGGAGAATGGCAGTGTCACCAACTGGCCAACCTGAACAGCATTGGCTGCAGAACTAGAGTTTGGCCCTAAAAAGATTTAAGGTTTGGATTGACATTTATATAGTTTAATTACTTAGCTGGATCCAAAGAGTATGTGCATGTGAACACAAACCTGTACAAGTCTTGTGTACTACATCACTTATTACCAACTAATAGACAAGCCAAGAACATAATACTTATACTACAATGTACACAAAGGTGTAGTTACTCCGGCACACACACAAGGCTAACAAGTCAGTTAAGAGGACACGTACTAGTGCAATACATTACATTTGCTCTATCATGAAGGTAAAAGTTTTGTTTCTTGGCCAGTGTAAACAGAGAGTTCTCATTCATGGATGACAGGCATATACCTCCAGAATACATGCATCCCGGAATGGCAGGGTTATGTTTTGAATATCATACATGCAGGCACAAAGAATTAAATTTTATTTTATAACTATGACAAGCCTTCAGGAAAAAAAAAACCCTATCAAATACAACTTTAAACTTTTGGTTTTGGAGAAAGATATATGAGGATTTTCTCTACAGATGGTTACAGGTGGCTGGGATACCTATCACTTGCAAGTTAAACCCATAGCAGTCATTTCCCTTTTAATTCTGGCGATTTCCAGCTACCATAAAATATATTAATTGAGCCAATAGAGGAAAAATATGGGAGACTGAAATACTAATTCATGATCAAAGCTTTCTAGAATGCCAAAAAGTTGTCAGAGGAATTTTTAATTTAGGTAAGGTCAGTACAATGAACGGAAAATACCATACTTCACTCCAAAGCATCTTTGAAGGACAATCTCTACACATGAAAAACACAAGTTGTGGCATGTGAGTAGTTTTAAAATCTCCTTTTCCCTTCCGTAAAGTGAAAAAGGGATTAAAAAAATACTGTAGGTTTTTAAAAAAAACCTGGCTAGCTAGGGAAACTGGCTAGATCTTGGCCGTTTCCCTTGGGATTCCAAATACTTGATTACAATTAATGACTACTGACATAGGCCCTTATCTTCCACACTAAGTGTAGTAAAAGGGAAAAAAAAAATTCCAAAGTACTATCTTTCCAGCCACAACTTCCCTTTGTCACTGTCATATCAGAATGACTTCTTTTCATGTATCTCTCCAACGGAGTTTTAAAACTATCCAACTATAGAAATGAAGAATGAACAAAAGAGTGTGTTCCTCAAAACAAACTACTGCTATCTTCTCAGGTTCTGACCCAAAGTTTACTGGGTGACTTAAAGTACTTCCATCAGGTCCATAACAAAGTGGTTTAGTTCATGGCAGGGATTTTATACTGTAGAAGTAGTAAACTCTGGCAGAACCCCAGCTAGTTCCATCAGCCTCTTCTAAGCAAAGGAAGTAGCTCCATTTCTAGCCCATATCAGCTTGGATCTGTCCTCATTCTCAATTCCTTTGCATGCCTTCCATCTTCTAAGCACGCTGGTCTCTCTCACACTGTAAACTAACAACTTAAAACCTAATTGTACCTTAAAACCTTCCTAACCTTCCTTCTGTGCAGCAAAAGTCTGGCATTACTGACACTCAGTGTTTGGGTACTTGAGAAAACCTGGCACTTGGGCACCTCACATTCAGTATGACCCGATGTGCCAGACAGAGCAGTGCAACAGCCAGCCAGATCCACAGTGTGCTGAAAGGGTTCTGCAGGAGACTGGACTTAGCTGTAATTTAACTTAAGAGAAGGACTTATCAAGGGTTAGAGGCTTAACATTTTTAGTCGTACAAACCAGGATTATGCTGGAGCCTTCTTCAGGTGCACAGGCACCACTGATGTAGAATAAGGCTCTCTACAACTAGACAGCTCACTACTATGCTGGAATAATCCAGCCATTCTTGGTATCACAGTACGCTATTTTCTCCCTCAGAGTGTGACAGGTCACCAGTGCAACAGTGGATGATCCTTCATTCCGTGGAAATCGTTCTTCAAGAACAACGGGTAACTCTTGGAAAGGCTCTACAAAGCTGGATGCTTCTCATCCTGAGCATCCTTACATACATCAAAAATCTTCCCAGGTAACCAGAGCCAACCATAGAAAAAGCCATTTAAATCTTTACAAGAACATGTGCTGAGTTTTGGCAAAATTCCCTCCCTCTTCAAAACAAAACCCAAATTAAACTATAAACAAATAAAAAAATCTCCAAGTCCACAAGGAAGTCCTTGCCTTTGTTTGCTATTGATGTTTTGGTTTCAGGCTGTTGTACGGGCTCAAAGGGTCACTGGTGGCAAAGGTACAAGAAAGGCTTGTATTCAGTGTTAGAAAAAAAACACATGAACAGTTTAAGGGCTGAAAAACACTGCTCCGTTTCCGGGCATTGGACAAACACAGCCTGTTGACCTGCATGGCACATGACAGCACTCACTAAATTTTACATACTCTGAGTGGGATGCTGATACGGGCCAGGGAGAGCAACAAATTTATTAACCTTTATGCAGAGTCAAACATGAAAAATCAGTGCATGAGTTCTTTTTGAAAGAAAGCAAAGCAGAACTGCCAGGGGCTGGTTTTGAATCCTGAAAATCTTTCAAAATTTTAGAGAAGCAAAGTAATACATTAGGTTACTTGATCAGCTCTTGTGGAAAATGGGATCAGCCTTTTCTCTGCTTTCTAACCAACATCAAAATGAGTTATTTTACTCCTATTAAGTTGGTTTTGCCTTCTGGGGCCCAGGCAGGTCACAACCAGCTGCCTGTACCTTAAGCCTGTGAAATTGGTTCTCCTTCTATAGCAGTGGAAAGCCATTCCCATCAATACCATCACTGCCAAGTTGGGCAACAAAAGTGAACAGAGAATCAAATCCCTTGGCTTCAAACATATATAACATAAAGTGTAGTCCAGTTATAATAGTCTATTTTTATAGGCAAATTGCACCTAATTACATGGATATTAATTGTAGATGTCTTTATTTCAAGAGGCCATAAAATTTCCTTACATGTTTTATAGCTTAAAGGGAAATATGTATCAATGTATGCACATAATAACATTCACTTAATAGCAATCTGATTGGCAGTGTTTAGCCGTAATATTTTAAACCGTTATTAGCTTAATGCCCCCTTCATTTCAAACGTGAGGCAGTGCAAACTTGAAAACAGACTGCAAAAAGCTTTAATAGACTTACTTAATAACATTTTGTTCCTCACCTCTCAGGTTAGTACAATAGCTCCATCCAAATCCAGCCAGTCAGAACCATGCTGCAGTACACACAGTAACAAGCACAAAGTATAGACAGGAGGAAAGCAAGGGCTGGTATTTTCCACCTCTTTCTGTTGACATAAAATACTTTAGAACCTATATTGTCCTAGAAATAGCTTTTGTTTTTCAGTTTTCATGAGTGGTGTATGACATTTACAGGCTAGCACCTTGTATATTACAACCACTTACTCCCCAATAGTATATTGTTGAGTGTTTTAAGGAAAGTGCCAGATCCCGTGTAAGACATTTAAAAAAAAGCCCCAAAATAGTAGTCCAATCAGACTGAATAAATAATGGGATAGCCTTCAGAAAGACTGCTATGAAAGACCCTCTTTTAAAGAGGTTCTCTTCAACATTCTCAGGGCAACTGGACATTTAGGAATGTTTGAGATCTTTTGCTTGAATTGACAAAGTGTGGTATAACTGCTTTTGACTTTATTGGTTTGTTGGGTTTTTTTTTGTCGAAAGCTCAACAAAATGATGTATTTTTTTTGTACCATTATATTTATTTTTGCCAATATACGCATGAGGAATGTAATGAAGTGGTGTTGTGCTGCAGGTAGCTCAGCAGATGTTGAAATCAGTTCCAGTTCCTGAAAACAACTTCTTGACAACATAGTCTTAGCATTCACAATGACCAAAACATGTGGGATTCATCTACATCATTCTGACAAAATATATTCTCTTTCCCCCTCTCTCTCTCCCTTTGTGTAGTAAACCCTCAGCCTTACTTGCTTCCTTGTACTTTATGATCGTATGTGCCTGCATGCTTATAGCCAGATACATATCCTGAAGAATCCACCAGATCTTCTCGGCCAGCTTTGCCTTTTCCTTTCCCACTAGGATCAAACCTCTCTTTGTGAGAACCTGTGAATTTTGATGTATCAGTAAGGCGTGATACAGTTGGAGATGAAATGGCTTTCTATTGGAAGAAAGAAAAACAAACAAACAAAAAAATCACATCAGAAATAAATTATTCTTAATACAAATATTTGTACTTAATATCGACATTTCAATCTTTACCAGTGACGGAGATTATGTAAATATCTACTCACTTCCAGCAAAATGACACACAAAATGTTTGTTTCTGGCCATTACATACATCGACAATAATAACAGTCAAGAAAAAAATAGTGCAAGTTATGTCAAAAACTTGTGGAACAGTCTATCAATATGAGATACTTCTGAATAATAATCAAGTTCTAAGCATCAAAGATATGAAGAAGTCATAGGGAACAGTCATGTTCAAAATCCAGTACCTGAAAATGCAGGCATAAAAGCCTGGCTCCACCAATACAGAGAAAGCAAACCAATACAGCTAGAATTCATTTCTTCAAATTTATTCTAAACTCTAGGATTCATGACAGAAGTAACAAACTAGAAGGGCTGAAAGTTATTTTCAATATCAGCAAATTACCAGTCTATGAAATGTGACTGAGCAATGACTTCCCTCTGTTTCCACTGAGTCATGTTGGGTTATTTTAAAACCACAGTTTTGCTGCTAATGAGACAAAGAAAATTTGACTACACAAACAGAAAGAAAAAGAGATTTCACAGAAGAAGACAGGAGCATGCTAACCTGCGTGCTTGGGCTGTGAGCAGTCTCTTTGATCCTTAAGTTTACATTTTAAAATCAGAAGAGAAATGGCATTAAAGGTGAAGGGAAAGCACAAAAGATTTTTTGCAGAATAGTGGAAGTAGAGCTAAGATGAAACAAAGACTGATAACATTTGGGTACCCTTATAACGTATGCAAGCCTGTTAGGGTGCATTTTAGACACAAGTGTGACATGGGCTTCATTGCAGTGAAGTAAATGTCCTGGGAAACTTACCATTCATCAAAAACCTCAACCCCCTCTACCCATTCCCCAGCCCAAATAAATGCTTATTAATGAGACCTAAAACCCAGGCTCTTCCATAGGACAGCATATGTCGAATATCTTTTAATGCTAAACTTTAAAAGATCAGGGACTTGGAAAAGATGCTTGAATCTGTACCAATAGGAACAGGATACCTGGATTCAGTTAGACTGGGAATGAATGCTATAACTCGTATACCACGGAAGCAGCTTTTATTTAAACGGTGTGGAGGTGTGAGGGAATTTGTTCACATACATAACTACCTGATGAGACTCTTAGGTTGTAAACTTCTGCTTTTCTCCCTCCAAACATACCCATCATGTGACACATACCGTACTGCACTGCCCAGCAGTGTTACTTTCACGTAAGGCCCTGAGGGGAAAGTTGGGGTGGAGGTGTGAGTTCTGTCACTATCTGAAAGAAAACGACAACTGGAGCATTCATTTCTCAAAATAGCACTGCTGAATGATGTTTAGGGACTTTTGCCTTGCAGTCTCAGGGTACTATTTGCAGAAGTGCTTATTTTTCTAAATGAAAAAAAAAACACAAAACAAACAGAAAAGAAGAAAATGCTTAGAAGTATTGCTTCTTAATACATACAGTTTTCTTGTCCACATTGGCCTGCTAGCGCCTTATAACCACGAAACCTGCATCCACAGGTAGAGCTAATTAAAAAAAACCACCACACTCTCTGATCAGTAATTGTATTAGCAGCCCAGCTAGATAAAATGAAAATGCAATAGAAATGTATAAGCTGAGGCAACGAAAGCAGCAAAGAAAAACTTCTGACCTGGTGCCCAGCTGAGAATTTATTCTTTCTGTTTCTCAGGGTATTTGTGTACAACCTGCTCAATTTACTGCCTCGTACAACAGAACCAAAGGATTGTCTGGCCACTGGAAATTACTCTGCCAACTCCGGGAAACAAATGTGTACAACCTGTTAGCTTCACTGTGGGCACAGGCACGAGGAATTCTCTGCTATTTTAAGTCTTCCTTGTGAATCACTATTTTGTTTGGTAAGTGAAGGGAAACTCGGGGGTTGTTCCTCGAATAAAAATTCTGGCACAAACCAGTAGGAACGAGTGTTTACATGGTGCAGTGCCAGACTGCTTGACTGAACAAAGTCTCACACCAAGCACCATTCTGAACCGTGAAGCATCTAGACTAGGGGGTAGTACACGTGTCTCATCTAACTCATTTCCCTCAATACTTCTCCATTTGGAGTTTACCAGTCATCTGTCTACAGGTTTCACATCCACTTCTTCCTCCTGGTGTCTCTTTCATAACACTTTTATGTCCTCTGGTGAAGATTTGTGCTAGGACTAACATGAAAACATTCTTTTATAACTCATTCTTCATCTCCTAGAGCCAAGTGTGTTTCAAGTGCAATGGCAATATAGCAAGTGGTTGAAACCCCCAAAAAATAGCTCTATGTTTCAGCAAACATTTGACATTTCTCAAACAAAAACCAAACAACAAACCAACCACACTTATTTAGCAAATGACTTCGGACCACCAATCCAGAGCAAGAAACATGGCGATCCCACATCCTATGTTCTTTCAGCCCAGGAACCACCATGATCCCACATCCTCTGTTCTTTCAGCCCAGGATGGATCAGAAGGTTTCCTACATCACAGGAGTCACAACATGTGAAATGAACATAAAGGCAGTAGCCGCAAGGCAAACATTCTTTCTCCAGATTGTTTTTAACTGAGTTAAGAACTGCAACCTTATCCGAGGTTGCATGTGAAGTCACTGGTGCACCCCTTCCAACATGTGACAGAACATTACAGTTGAAAGATGCTGGTTTCCTACTGGCACAATTTCTATGAAACAGGAGGCTCATCAGTACAACATTCAGGCAATTTTAATTCCTTGTACATTATGCTCTCATTCCCTGAACTGATCCATCCACATAAAAAATCAGAGATAATGAGATGTCTGATAGCGTTCGGTTACGCAGAACACCCCACTTCTCCTTTTATGTTTCCTATGACAAATACATACCCATTAAAAAGAAAATACTACTTCCTCTTTAAGATTGTACAAACATTACACAGAAGGGCCAGGTGCAATCTAAGCATCCTGCTAAGACCCCCTCTTAAAAAAGCCTCTGTAAATACAGAGTAGAATACGAAAGGATTTCACATCTAACTTGGACTCCTCAACAGAAGCAGCTAGCGGTACTGTATATCACAGAATCACAGAAGGGCTGAGGTTGGAAGAGACCTCTAGAGTTCAACTGCTCCAAACCTCCACCCCCTCCACCTACAGCCAGTTGCCCAGGATCATGTCCAGGTGGCATCTGAATATCTCTAAGGACGGAGAAACAACAACCTGCCTGGGCAACCTGTGACAGTGCTTGGTCACCCTCACAGTGAAAAGTGTTTCCTCATGTTCAGAGGGAACCCCTCATGTTTCATTTTGTGCCTATTACCTTTTGACCTATCACTGGGCATCACTGAAAAGAGCCTGGCTCCATATTCTTTGCACCCTCCCTTCAGGCATTTATCCACACGGATAAGATTCCCCCTTGAGCCTTCTATTCTCCAGGTTAAACAGTCCCAGGTCTTTCAGCCTTTCCTCCAGTGCCAGGAGATGCTCCAGTGCCTTAATCATCTTTATGGCTCTTCACTGGACTCTCTCCAGTAGCTCCATATCAGTCTTCTACTGGACATTCCAGAGCTGAGCACAGCACTCCAGATGGGACCACGCCAGTGTTGAGCAGATGGGAAGGAGCACCTCCCTTGGTCTGCTTGGCAATACCTTGCCAAATGCAGCTCAGGATACCATCAGGTATCAGTGCATGGGGTTGTTCCTTGCCAGTTGCAACACATTGCACTTCTCCTCGATGAACTTCCTGAGGTTCCTGTCAGCCCATTTCTCCAGTCTATTGGGGTCCCTCTTGGTGTCAGCATCTGCATGACGTACCAGCCATTCCTCCCAACTTCATGTCATGAGCAAACTTGCTGAGAGGACACTCTGCAGATCACTAATGAAGATGTTAAAGAGGACTGGACCAAGTATGCCCCCTCTGAGGCACACCACTAGTTACTGGTCTCCAACCAAGCATTCCCCTTTTGAGGTACACAGCTAGTCACTGTCTTCTAACTAGACTTTGCACCACAAATCACCACAAATGAAAGTCCACACTACTGTCTGCTCATCCAGCCCCTATAGCAACAGCTTGAGGGGATACGAGACTCTTACGAGACCATGTCAAAGGCCTTACTGAAGAACAGGTAGACACTATCAAGTGCTCTTCCCTCATCTAGCAGGACAGTCGTTTCATCGTATAAGTTTATCAAGTTGGTCAAGTGCGACTTCCCCTCGGTGAATCCATGCTGACTACTACTGATAACTTTCATTTCTCTGGAAATGTTTTTTGGATTAGCTGTTCCATCACCTTCAGTAATGAAAGACTCTCCTAAGTGTTAAATGACATCCAAGGACACCACTTGTCCTAAGGTGACAAGTTTATTCATAAAGATTCCTCTATGAGCTGATGAATTATTGTTAGCGAACTGCCTTTATGAACCGAATGTGCACCCAACTTGTTTTTATCAAAATGCTGTTTCTGTGTATGAACAACAAAACCAACTATGGAGACTAAACTGGCAATTGAGCAAAGGGCAAAAATAATTAAAAGGGTAGTTGGGAGCTCATCCTTCTGTGCACCCTAGCTCATCATTACTAATTGCACGAGGGTAGTGGGAGGGAAAAAAAAAAAAAAAAGGGTGCTCATCAGTGAGGAAAAAATGTACGAAGAAATATAGCGAACAGCACAAAGGGCTGGATGAGGACAACTTCCATCTTAGCAAGTTAACACTCTCCCTTCTTTTTCACAATGAATCACAGACAAATGATTCTGTCTTGTCATAGAGCAATTCTGCTTGGACTGTTACTATCTACAGTAAATTATATAATCTCTCTGAATCCAGTTTTCTAAAGGTAATAAATTACTTGGGGTCAGCCTCCTCCCTTCTTTTCTGTGAGACCACAGAAGCCTCCATTTTTCTTATCTTGTTTGCATAGACAGTTAACCAAATAATTGGCATATCACAGAAGATACACATAACAAAATTTAAAAAAAAAAACCAAACCAAAAGCTTTTTCTTTTCTCTTAAAGTTTTACTTAGCACAACAGAATCAAATAAAATCAATGTTTAAATTCATTTTGGAACACCAAATGAATGAACCAAGGGTACTTTGCAAAAATATCAAGACTTCTTGGGTTCAAGACTGCTAGGATTGTGGGTGTGGGGTTTAATTGGTGGGTGCTTTTTTTGTGTGGTTTTTCTGGGTTTTGTGGGGGATTTGTTTGGTTTGTTTTGGGTTGTGGGTGTGTTTTTGTGTTTGTCTGGGTGGGGTTCTTTTGGTGTTTTTTTGTTTGTTTGTTTTGGTTTTTTTATGTGGTTGGATTCGATCATCTCAAAGGTCCCTTCCAACCACTAAGATTCTGTGATTCTGTGTGATTCTCTTCCCCAAGACTGACCATTCTTCCCTTTACTCAGTTATTTCCATTAACACAAGCCAGCAATGTCTTTGCCTCTATCAAAAGAAGGGATCACTGACAAAAGACCTGTTCATTCACCAAGCTTGTATTTTTACCGATATTTTCCTGGACTATTGTGCTCCCTGTAATCTTAAGACTTTTGAGAATGGCTGTTGCTCCTTCACTGTCAGTTTCCAACCAAAGATGTGGTCACATGCCCTCCAAGTTGATGGAAATATCTCAGATGAGTCAGGAAAGGTAGGTATACCTCCCACTTCTTTCCACTGAAACTCCTCTCACACCAAATCCTCGCTGAGAAGATCAGAAGAGACCACAGTCTCAGAATCAGTTATAGGAAATAAAAAGAAATTTTATTTAGAACAGTAGATTTGCCAATTTAAAGAAATCAATCTCTTTTTTTTTTTTGTTAGTAATTGGGTATTTTTCCCCGCTTTTTGTCATTGTTTACAGAGGAGTGCTGCTAAGACAGCAAAGATCTTAGAGTGTGTGGCATACAAGGAGATGACAGAAGGGTGATTATTCAGATTCAAAAGAGAATAAAGAGCGGGGAGGCAAATCTTCTTCCTGTCCTCTAGAAACAGAGCCAATTCAGAAGCACATGGGAAAAAAAAAAAAAAAAGGACAATTTGGAAGATGGGAAATTTGAATGAGATACATGGAAATAAATTCTTCATTATAATGGCTGGTCAAGCATGGAAAAAGCTTACCTAGAGAAACTAAGAATTCTTTATCTCTGAAGGTTATCAACACTTAAAATCATAATGTCATAAAACAATTTAGGTGGGAAGGAACCTTTGCATATGAGTCCTTATCTAGCATAAACCCCTGCTTACAGCAAGGCCCAAATACACTTGAACAGAAACTCCTCCTGTCAAGGCCGAGCACCTCCAAAGATGGAGGTTCCACAGCGTCTATGGGCAAAACTTCTTCCAGTGTTTGACCGCACCTAGGGTAAAAAACAAAACACAACAAAAAAAAAAAATCCAACATCTGGTCCAAATTACCATTTACCCACGTTCCAACTTCTATCTGTCTGAAGCAGCCCTCATACCAAAGACAGGAAGTGAAAGCTGTGGAGTCTTCTTAAACGCTGACACCCTTTACAACAGTGCCACATGCCTCCCTCCTCCTTTCTTATGAAAAATACCTCTGCAAACTCAGGCAGATTTCGCCTTCTTTCTCAAGATAACCAATGAATCAAAGAGCAGTTTTACGGAGCAATCAGAACATTCCATTTCATCAGTTTTGAGAATTAGAGTAAGTTTCAGAAATGTACTATCAATCCTTCTGAAACAGAAAAGAACTACAGTAAAAAGGAAATGAGAGCGCAGAAATCCAGAACATACATTCTTGTAAACACTACTGCAGAAGAATACAGCAGTTTGCTAAAGAAAAACGCATCTGAAAGCTGTGCTGTTGCACTGGCTCGGCTTGTTTGCAGCAGAGAAACTGCATCAATGCAGTTAAGTCAGCATGAATTTTATGGAATCAGCAGGACCTCTATCTCAATTTTGGTATCAAAGGCTTAGAAGCATCCTATGAAGCTTGTGGCACAAACTTGAAAACAGGGTAGCAGTGTAAGACTAAAAGATTCTCCCCACTTTCAGGATGCTCCCTTCCAGAACAAAGTTGAGGCAAAGAATAAGGAAGATGACTCAGTGCTGCTAAGCTTGTGCTCTTTGTTTTCTGCCAGCACACACCACCATCCTTTTTACAAAGCTCTCAGTTGAGAACACCGAGCTAACGCCAGGAAAGCTGGAGCATCCACCTGGCACAATAGAGGAGGCTGGAGAACCAGATGAGCCCAGCACCACCCAGCTGACATTAACACTCTGATGGGTAGAGCTGCAACAAAAACTGATGCTGGCTTCTCAGGGTACAACACTGCTCTTCAAAACAAACAGCCACCCAGTAACAGGACTGCTGTCCTGTAGAAAAGCCTGCACTGCCAAAAACTCTAGAGATAGGCAGTAGGTAAGGTGTTAACATCACCCCTTACCAGAACAGAATACACTTCAGCCATGGTCTTCCCGGGTTACACTCTGTCAACTGTAATCATCCTTCCCAATTCCTCACTGAAACCAAGCGGCTTTCTCTATTCTCCTTCAACCATAAAACTAGTTTAAAGTGGGGATAACACGCAGGCAGGACACAATGGACAGGAAGAGATAAAGACCATTATGCAGTCATTATCACCTGCAGCTAGATGTCTCCTGCAGGTAGAATTCTTGCACCCTGATTGTCTGGCAGCCTCTTCAGAATCCACTAATCTACAGAAATTGTATAGGCCCAACCCCCACACTCAGAGGTTTAAACACATCAGTTTAGGCAAAAGTTTTTTTTAATCTGATCTAACAACAGTCAGACTGCTAAAGCTTTCCTGGAGTGATACAGAGGACACTTTCACCATGACAGAAGAGGAAAGGGGGAGCACCCTCACCATGGGCTAGAGTACCATGACACCCCCTCCATTGTTATTATTTTTCTGAGGATTCAGTGAATGACTCATGTACTTTTAAAAGTCAGAGTCCAGATTACGATTATTTTATTAAGAATCTGCTGAGAGTCCGAGTGACTGAAAAGTATAGATAACTGCAGTTTTAGAAAGCTATCCTAATTGATAGAAATTCTGTGTAACAATAAGATATGCTGATTACTAAAATCTTTCTATAATAATAAAGCCCTAATTATAAGTACAAACCTGTGGCCAGTTCTCATTCTACCAAGGATCCTTAAAAGAACCTGCCTGTCCCCATTGCATCAGGGAGCATTTGGTGCCCTATCACTAATTTTTTCCCTTTTGTGTGGACAGAGGGTTCAGGCTTAGCTGACTCTGATGGTCTCACCAGCACCCAGAGTACTATATCTATTCTGAAATTGGAAATCTGCAGGTGGAAGAGATCTGTGACTTCTTGTTGCCAGAAGTTACAAGCCTCCAGCCTTCTCTGTCTTGATAGTCTCTGTCCACTTGGTCTCCTTCCTCACCTTGTGTATCTTTTGTTTTCCACAAATACCATGTCAGCCTCCTCTTCACCTTCCCCCTTAATCTGGAATCTCAGGGCCTTGACCACCACACATGTCCCACAGGAGAGGCCACCACTGCCCAGTCCTCCAGGGAGAGGCAGGAGCACTCTGCAGAACAGGACCTGGATAGAGGGTTCCTCAGTCTGGAGCCAAGGACTCTGATGTGCTAATTGTAGTCCTGTGGACTACTACTACATCTTAATGGATGTCCATGTGCTGGACAATATGTCTTGCAGTATGTTGAGACCACAATTGTACTGAGTCCTGAGGGAGACCCACAGAGTCTTGAGTGAAATTTCTGAGCCTCTTTGCGCTCCTGATACAACAACTGCTGTACCTCATTTGCTGCACTCTGTGTGCTGCACTGTGTCTGCCTCGCTCTTTCCTTAAAAGGTCTCTTTTTTTTTTTTTTTTGTGAGAATCCGATCCTGCCCACATCACCATCACCCTGAGCACCCACCACCTGGTTGCTGAAGTGCTGTTGCAGCTGTACTGACCTGCCAACCACACTACCCTCACAGCAAATTTGACTGGACTAGGCCCTGAGCAACCTCATCTAGCTTTGAAGTTTACCCTCCTGTCAGCAGAAGGTTGAATGAGATCATCCCAGGTCTCTTCCAATTGAAATTATTCTACAGGGTCAGGGACCCCCGTGAATATACTCTGAAGTTGAACTGGTTTCCTTCTAAGAGCCAGCAATGACCAAAGCAAGTATCTGTTCCTCAGGAGGGGCAAAAATGCCTTCAACATAAGTTACAGCACACAGCTTTTGGCACAAGAAAAGAAAGAACCTTGGTCTTGCTCTTGTAGCCTTTGTGTGGGAGTGAGGGCAACTAAAAGACCTTAGACTTCACTTCTATGTCTGACTGTAAACTGTCAAAGATATACGACATGCTCTGTATATTCTACTGCCAGATCACTACCAAGTGAGCTAATAAAGCTATGGCCTAATTAACCCCTATCACTTGCCTGTTGGGTTTTCTTCATGAGTGACCAAGCCAACCTTACACCTTCCCTTGCAGTTTAGAAAGCAGCCCAAAATTTCACTCACTTTCAATGCCTGGCTGCTGAGCCTTCTCAACCACAAGCAGTGATTTTTGTAATTCTACAACATTCCGAAGGAGAAGAAAAAATAAACAGAAAAAGAAAAAAAATATCTTCCATCCCAACATACACTAAAATCCTCATTGTCTGATGTGAAAGTAAACTTCCCTGTTGTCTTGTTGAAGCAAGGGTTTCCCTAGGGTTTCCACTCAGTACAGACATATTTGCCCCGCTCCTCACCCCACAAACAGAGAGCATAAAAGACCAGACAACACAAAAATCTTCTCCTGAAGTATATTTATCCACATGCCTCCCTCAATCATGCTTTCAAGTCCCTCCCTAATATGTCTAGATTGTGTCAGTAGTCACACTATAGTTTTCTGTCTGAAACCTGAACCAAACCTACATGACCTACAGCAAAGCTATATGGAAGAGGGCACACACTAGATGGCATGACCAAGTCGTCCTACAACACTTTAAGGAAAAGCATACAACTCTGTCTAGCCATACAGAAAGAGTCCAAATTAAAATTTCCAGGACATAGGCTTCCCAAAGTAAAAAAAGTATTAGAATGCTTGTGGCTGTGTATTTATTTATTTTAATAGCTTTAATATCCAAGTGTTTGGGTCATTTTTACCACCTGGGAACTAAATTAGCATGATACAACAAACACAACATTTGGGGATTTTTCCCCCCCACACACACACTCCCAGCCTCCAATGTCCCTCCCTCCCTTTAAGCTCCATTTCCCGCTCCTTACTTTGCCAGCAAGGAACAGAGAATATTGTGATATCCCCACTTCTTCTCCAGCTCTCCCCAGGACTGCAGGTAGAACAGCAGGACAGACAAGCCTCACGCTGCTGGCTCACATTCCTCCTCCATCCTCTTTCTGCTGGCACGTCCATATAGTTCTGCAGCAGCACGTCCATGATACCTACCCTGCATCTGCAAAGCTCTCATCAGCCTGTCATCCATGCAGAAAGAGGCTGTTCCCTTATTAGGAGCCACTGGTGGTTTCAATATCTGACTGCTGAAACACTGAAAATGGAATCAGGAGCAAGGCCTAGAAGAATGTGCACAATTCCCAGGGAGAATCCATGGGCAGATGAACAAGTTATTCAAACTCACTAAAACGAGCGAAGGGCAAAAGGAAAGTTCATTATTTTAAGTCTGTATCAAAACTACCACTTGTTTCAAATGAGAGTACGAGACGAGAAAGAAGACCTTGTAAAAATCTGACAAATTGTACAACTCAAAAGAGATCCTCTCCACTTAACATTTCCACTGTTCATTTGTGCAGAATCATCTTCCGGAAAGATTATTTACAATGAGTTTTTCAGTCACAGCCCTACAGCCAAAATTCAGGAGGATCACAGATTTTAAGCAGATGAACTAGACTGACTAAATTTTGCTTCTCGAGTTAATGGATAATACTTGCTTAACTGGAATGTTTAAAAGGACAATCAAACTTATGTAACACTAGGCTTTGAAACCACCTTTTCATATATAAAGCTTAATGCCAATATTTAAAAAAAAAAAAAGAAAAAAAAAAGAAAAAGAAAGAACATTATAGTTGGACTTGGAACAAACAAAAAAACAAAGGCCAGACCACATGATAATTATTCCCAGATTTCCAGTGTTCTGGGATTCACGTGTTGCTTTAAACGTATTTTAAGATGTCTTTGCTTTAGTCTCTTTGGTATTTCACACAGCACCCAAGAACTGTTTAATGAGGTTCTAAATTTAATTCCCTTCCATCCTTTTTGATTTGGATACACCACTCCTCACAAACACTTCTAGGTTCTAAGCGCACACAGGAGCTCCTCTTGCATGTCACAGAATCACAGAATCACAGAATCACAGAATCACGGTGGTTGGAAGGGACCTCAGAGATCATCAAGTCCAACCA
>JAOTQQ010000012.1:56779585-56800798 GCA_026546715.1 Gallinago undulata
GCGAGTCACTTTGTCATAGAAGGAGATCAGGTTTGTCAAGCAGGACCTGCCCCTCATGAACCCATGCTGGCTGGGCCCTCATTCTTGTTTTACAAAACAAAAAGACAGAAAAACAGGCAGACTGTGGCCAAAATAGCCTCTCAAGCTATTTACAATGAGAGTAGGAGGATATTTGAAGAGACATCCACCTGAACATTATCTCTGGGCAAAAAAAGTTGGCTGGATGTCCAGGCAAAGAGTTGTGGTGAATGGAGTTAAACCCAGTTGGCGGCCAGTCACAAGTGGTGCTCCCTGTAGCTCAGGATTGGGTCCAATTCTGTTTAATAACTTTATCAATTACCTGGACAAGGGGATCGAGTGCACCCTCGTTAAGTGTGCAGATAACACCAAGTAGGGAGGGAGTGGTGATCTCCTTGAAGGTAGGAAGGCTCTACGGAGGGATCTGGACAGGCTGGATCAATGGACCAAGGACAATAGTGTGAGGTTCAACAAGGCCAAGTGCCAGGTCCTGCAGTTGGGTCACACCAGCCCCCTGCAGCGCTACAGGCTGGAGGCAGTGTGGCTGGAGCTGCCTGGCAGAAAAGAACCTGGGGGGTGTTAGTCGACTGTCAGCTGAACATGACTCAGCAGAATGCCCAGGTGGCCAAGAAGGCCAACATCTTGGCCTGTGCACAGTTTTGGGGCCCTCACTATAAAAAAAAAAAGACATTGAGGTGCTGGAGCACGTCCAGAGAAGGGCAACGAAGCTGGTGAGGGATCTGGAGAACAAGTCTTAGGAGGAGCTGCGGAAGGAAGTGGGGTTGTTCAGCCTGGAGAAAAAGAGGCTGAGATGTTATGGTTCTCTACAACTACCTAAAAGGAGGTTATAGAAGGGTGGGGGTCAGTCTCTTCTCTCAAGTAACAAGTGATAGGACAAGATGAAGCAGTGCTAGGTTAACAATTGGACTCGATGATCTTAAAGCTCCCTTCCAACCTAATAGATTCTACGATTCTAAGACAACTGTACTATTTAAAAAAAGAAAACAGGAAAATTATAGTTGTTTGATATGCAAAATAGTCCTCCTAATCTTTGCCCACAAGTTAAAAAAGCACACACAGAAAATAAAAATTGCACATGTCCGAGATGTACACAATTGACATTTCAACACTTTAAATCACATTCTTTCTTTACCTACGGCATTGCTGCATCAGGTATAAACTTGCAAAAACATCAAGTTACTTCAACCTGGAACAAAGAAAAAAATTGGGGGGGGGGGGGGGCTAACAGGAGATGGGAAACAAACCAGGAAATCCATGAGTCCAAACTAACTTCCTAATTTTTCGTATCAGCAAGAAAGCTGAACTTAGATATAGTAAGAATAAATTTTTACACAGTAAACCAAACTAAAAGCCAAAGGTACCCCAGCTACCAAATCCAAATTTTCAGAAATATCTCTAAAGCTGCACTTGTTCTTATTTAGTAGACATCATGCTTTCTAGTTCAGGTTACATGCAAATCATCTAGAACACTATGCATGTAAATGAAGGTTTTTAAGCAACAAGGAGTTTTAATTGGTGAACACGGTATTTTTGAAAACCATATATGCAAAACTGTAACCCAATCAGAAATCATGTTGAAAATTAATTCTCTGAAGTGGGGTGTTCAAGAGAACGTCAGAAGGCAAATGCTATGTCAAAAGCAGTTTTGCTCAGTTCACCTTTTGCCATAGCTTTGATTTGTCCTTACCACAGTGAATGAATAGGGGAACACCAAACACACTGAATTCTTCTCATGGCACATAATACAATGCTTTCAAGTAAACCTAAGCATTCTGAAAAACAGCCCCCAAAAAACCAGACAGGCCAACATTTTTCAGACAGCTGATCCTGCAATTGAGTGAAAAGAAACCAAAAACCCTCGGAAGCCAAAAACATCAAGAACCATAAACTGAGATTACATTTATCCTTTGATCTGACCAGAAGCAAAGACAACTGTCATGTCAACGGAATCTTTATTTGAGCACAGTGTTTTAATTTTTTGAATGGATCCAAAGAAGCTAATTTGGTACTGAGTGGTCTGACATTGTACATACCCTTCATTCTTGGAAAAAGCTTTGTTGCAACATTACCATAAAGCTACAAGGCACCTACTTATTACAGTAGTTACTTCTCTCTGCTCACTCAAGTATCAATGTCATTTCCAGAAAAGTCTTACTGTTCCTTTGCAGAACAGGCACTGAAATAACCTCCATGAGAACACAGAGAGTGATGAGCAGTTTCTGACTACTGGAAAGTGCAAGACTTTTCACATAGAAGCTGAAAAGGCTCGTGTTCTGCTAACACTTATAGTTGGTCTCAAAACATTATTGCTTATGTGTGCCATAGAGATATACATAAATTGAGAGGTAAATACTTGCTTTTCTGTTTTCCATGCCTTCTAGTCAGATACCCCCTCTGGGCTGTTTCCCTCCTCATCAGTCTCTCCAGTAGGAAATTTCTCTTTCTTACAGAAAGAAAATTAGGGCTAGGGGTACCTGACAATACAGATGGGAAGTCTTCAGGCTAAATTATACAGCAGCAAAAGCTGTGTAACAGCTTATGAGAAAGGTGGCACCACATTTCTTGCACAGATCTGCAGGTCTAAAGACAATTACATATATATATGTTATTCCAATACACAGAATATTCTTTAATAAGTTCTTCCGCTATGCCTCTGTCATTTCTCCTTAACCACATCTTGTGGAGATAGGTATCTTTGCTCAGCTTAGGGAAAAAATAGCTAGTGCATCTGCCTACTTACTTATTTTGTATACCTCAAAAACCATCTCTATGCAGTTACTATCCCAACACAAAGTTGCAGTAATTGATGAGGCGACCATCAGTCTGAATTAAGTTTGCCCTGCTAATCATAACAAGGAACACTGGCAGGAAGTGCAAAATACCTCACAAGCGCTAAGTGCAGGCCCTTGAGCTGTGAGATCTAAACAATTCAAGGTAGGCAAAGCAGAGATTGAAGAGAGAAAAAAACAGAGTATTTGCAAACCAGAGGTCTATCAATTTCGTAATAAAAATCCTAAAAATATGAAGATAACTCTACCACAGAAAGTCTGATAAATAGTTACAATAAAGCTACATCCAGCTTCAGAACTAAGCCATTTTGATTCTGAGTACTCCTTGGGGTGAGAGAGATCCATCCTCTATGTCCAAAGAGGAAAACATATTTTACTGACAGAAGTCTCAGTTATACCACAGACTCTGCAGAACAGTCCATGCCGATGATGTCTTGGCACTTTGTGAAAGCTATAGACAGACAGTGAGCAAATTATATACCTATGAGAATCTATGTCCTCCTCTGGATTAAAGGTTTGTTTATCAGTCTTTACAGTGCTGACTCATGCATCTGAAACCAACCTAAAAGAAATGCAGAAAATTCTGACAGTTAACACCAATGCGGGTATTCTTTCATTTACATCATTCTTCTCTCAATTCAAAGCACCAGCTGGATTTAAAAGATCCAAGATTTGACAATAAACGGAGATTTACCCACATAGTTTTCTGTCTTGCAGACATCATCATCATGAACCAAAATCACAAGAAACAATTAAGAAGCCTCCAAGGTGTTGGAATGAATTGTGCAAGCAGGGAGGAGACTATGAAAGAACAAGTGTACATTCTTTTGGAAATCTGTGACTTATTTAGATCAACGGCTACTGAAGGGAGGTATCAAACCAGCACTGTGAAAGATTCCAACAATTTTGAAGATGTATAACGTAACTTCAGTGACTGAACTAAGGAAGCAGCTAGAGTTACTGAACTATTAGAGGAAAATTCTGCCCAATTTAGCTTGTCTCTTGCATCTGCTGCAAAATCTATCAAAGCACAGGAGCCTCTGCATGCCAGGATGAAATTAAGCTGTCCTTAGATCAGACCAGTTGAACAAGGTTGCTGTGATCAGATACCACTGAAAAGCTACTAACATGTAATAAACTCAAAATACCTAGAATTTCCATCCAAAAACCACCACTCTCAATGTAACAAGCTATATCAAACACCAGTAACCTTCTTGAAAAGGAATAAGAACTCCCTTTCAATGCATCTCTTTTTTGTTCTCCCTCGGGCCCCAACTCTCCAGCTTTTGAATACAAACTGCTGAATATGTGCTGCCCTTTTGACTTTTGCTTTGCACAAGGGTCATTATCTGCTTCATTTCCAAACGGGAATTGTTATATAATTACATCAGCAATACCTAGACAGCTCTAAGTTACTTACATTCAGAAAATAAGGCTTCCCACAGTAATGCAGGAGAAACAATCTCAATTCCAAAGCTGACATTTTCTCCAAAGCCATTGATTTTACCAGCTAAAGCAAGGAAGTCAGGTATTGCTTCAAACTGTCATCTACTGACAGTATTGTAGATAACATGGTATTTTGGTGCAAGAAGGATTTTTAATGTAGTAATACCCGTTCCCACAATGTTTGGTACAGGAGAGTTAAGATTTCTAAATTGTGACCAGTTAATGGTGCAATTAGTAATAGAATTCTGTACTCTTATTACAGTGTGTATGTCAGAAGACTGTCTTACCCTACCAGATTCTTATATATCCATTTATTTGCAATATAAAATCTTCTGAATGAAGACCACTGATGATTTTCCATGGGAGCTAATTCAACATCTGGTCTCCCATGCCACTAGCACTACCTGTAGGGGAGATTGCTGCTCATAAGCAAGTGGAGTATATCCTTGTAGCCTATAAAGCAAAACTGCAAACTGACTCTTGCAGGAAAACGGGATGACATAAAAACAATAGATTAAGACAATGCCATGTACATACACAGTGTTAAACTCTACGTGCTGGACAGCCTATACCAGCCTGTGCAAGTCTAACTGTGGAAACCCCCCACAAGCAACGGACAAACACCTCTGCAGGGTCACATACTTGTCATTTTTACCACAAAGCCTCTGTATTGGGCATGTTTATACAAGTAGTTAATTTAAAACTAGCTTAAAGTACTTGATGCATTTATTTACAGTTAACTTGAGGATAGCAAAACCAGGAGGAGCTCAGCTGCAACCAGTTCAGGCCAACGCTCTGCCTCAATTGCTAAAAGTCTCATAGGGTAGAACGAAATCAAAGGAAGCTTTATGCATCACTAAGCACCTTATTCTACACAGGTCAACAAAGCCCTGTGAGACCACAGCTACAAAAACTAATATGTCTTCATGCCTTTCCACCCTGCAGCAGAGGTAGGGTGTCCATCCCTTTAGAGGTGTCAGAAGTCAAATCCTCTCCCTCTTCAAAGCTCCAAAAAGCCTCACAGATTTTCAAATGGAGGTCAATGAAGATGGCAAGCAGAAATGTTGGTCAGAATTCTTCTGAGTACGTGCAAAATACACACGCTTTATATGCGTTATTTTCTTATGCAACAGCATGTGACAATTAACTCAACAATGCTGTTGAGAGGTCAGTCAATACTGTAACTCCTTTAAAAATCACCCTGTACGCTGGAGAAGCCATGCTGTTCAGCAAATTACTTCTTCCAAGATTAAGAGATTATACTTGTGTGAAGCACATAGAGGAATCTAATCAACACTTGGCATAAATTATTTGGATAACTGTCTCCGGAAAGTACATCTTGTCATCTTCTCTATCTCAAGGCTTTGATAAATGGAGTTGAAATACCTCCAAAAAGGGCAAATGCCATGGTAGATAACATCAAGTCAGTGTCCCATACATTAAAGAAATCCAGTTCTCTATGGGTAGCCCTTAAGTCTGATAGCTCTTAAGTACCTTTACTGTTAACCTATCACTATCCATCTGGACTATGCCTTTCACAGATTAGTACTTAAAGACATAGAACTAGAGTGACTAGGTAACACAGTGTAGCAATTAAAAGGGGAATAAAAGGAAAAATCTCCCAAATATGCATGAGATACTGTACTGTTGGTCACAGAACACACCAAAACACAGAAAAGTTATTATTAAAATCAGACAAACTGTTCAAAATGGTGGATGTTAATTGAAGCTGCAGTCAGTTAGTCTTGCAGGTCAAACTCAAAACCAGACTGTTAAATCAGTGAGGCAAGTTCATCTTATCAGTAGAGCAGGAGGAAAACCAAACAGCTTTTTCAATTGACTGCTCAGTATCCTTTCTGTAGCTTTCATCTTCATCTGGCTAGTGGAGACCCAATTGGTCACACGCTGTTGTCTTGACAAAAAAGACCAAGCTAGTTCTGTGCATTTTAGTTCAACAGCTTTCCCAGCTATACTACCCACTTAAGTGTAATACCCTTACGAGTAAAGCTTTCCTGCTTCACCTCAGATGTGAGTAGCAATCAAAAGCAACCTCCGGAAACTACAGTTCCAGCTTTTCTGTAAAAGTAAGGAAATAATTTCTACTTATTTTTACTATAAAAGCTTAGAAAGCCAAACATTATATTTGTGCTACCTTAATACAGGATGAGCTGCTGGAACACATGGCAAATGTATTGGCCCTTTCAAGGAATTATGAAACTGAATACTCTTCACTGTTTATTTTAAACCAGTACCAGGACTTACTGGGAACAAAAAACTCTTAATCAGATTATAGTCATTATTCTCAGATTTGTATTAACACTGCTCATTATCTTTAATTATTAGAATTAAAAAACATCCTAAACTCAAATCACAAAGAGTTCACCACCATTTTCATCCAACACCTATTTCCAATACAATGCTTGAAAAGTATCAAAATTCTTTACTTTTGGATATACACAAGAATATCACTTAACAGAGTGGCTATCGGCTACCATGTGGGGTATACATTTTCTTTCATCATAGCTACCTTTCAGTACCTTCTCCTATTGTTTGCTTTTATTTGAAACCTATCTCTCAACTTACAAAGCACTTTAGGTAAAAAAAATGTGAGACTCCATAAATGTCAAATTACTATTTCTACCTTTGTCTATTCTTTTAAGAATACTCATTCCTTTTGCTAAAAAAAAAAACAACAACAAACAAAAACCAAAAAAAACCCAAGAAAACGAAACACAAAACCCCACTAACAATACTCACTTAAAACCTTCTCCCTCTTATAGAGCTGTAAGCACTAATCAACACATACTGCTCAGAAACCTGCAAAACCTTCCATTGACGTTGTGCCAAACGAGAGAAGTACAACACATGCTATTTTACCTGCAAGAGCACACTGATCTCCACTTGGATTACAAGTGCCCCAGCCATCTGTTTCCACACAGCATCCATCACAGGAAGAAAATGTAAATGTTTCAAACTAAGACACGGGAAGACTGAGCATAAGGAGCATCAAAGGAGGGTTCATTACATTCCCCTGGTAAAACAAACTAGCTTGGTATGCAGAAGTAGTAGAGGCATACATGGAGAAATGACTGGATGAGGTGGTCAACACTGCAGTCACCAATTTTCATCTATCCCATATCAGAAGGGAAGAGCACACAACACCTTTTTGTGAAATACACAGACTGCACGTGAAGATGAGTGAGAGCTCCTCTACCATCCTCTCCTCAGTAGCCTCCTGTGTTACTTCCACTGCTCGGGGTCAGATCAACTCTCCATTCTCAGGGCTGCCACTTCCACTCAGAAGTTTAACAAACATCACCCCGCACTGAGCAACAAACACCTCAAATGTCATGAAGCAGATAAATCCAAGGTTAATTGACCCTGCAAGGGGAATTATAATGAGTATATCTGCAGATCTCATATAACTGAGTAAGATGCCAAACAATAAGTACAGACCTATCTTGTTTTCTCACACTGATTTTTCATTTGTGGTGTAATGAACTGACTATCATGTTACAGTCCCACTGTATATCTGTTGTTAGCTGAGAGAAAAACAACTTATCTTTGTACACACTTTTATGATGATATAAGAGCTACCAGTTGCACCTCTTGCACAGTGTAAAAAATACAGCCCCTGACAGCACAACAACTGCTCCCCTCATTAGCTTACTTGCTTTTTTTAAACAATATCTGCAACTGAAGGGCATAGAATAAAGACCCAAGACATCTGGGCAATGAATTCACGTGTCATGAGAGTCACAGCCTGGTGCCAAAGATCATCACTGTTCTGCAGCTGCTGGTGCCCATGATCACAAATGGCACTAAGTGGTACAATGCTCCGCTGTATCAGCAGAGACAAAGAGACGAACAGGTCTACAGCACTGACTCCTCCTCACCAGAACACAGTGGCTTACCCTTTTCCTTAGAGTCTTGCACTTTAACGTCTGCTGAAGGAACACACCAGAAAGCTCTTTACTTTCCTAAGCATCCTACGAAGCTTGTGCCACAACCCTGACATGGTCTGAAGTTGGGGCAGGGGAGGCTTAGATTAGGTATTAGGAAGAACTACTTTACTGAGAGAGTGGTCAGGCGGTGTAGATGTGGCACTTCAGGGCATGCTCTAGTGCCTGAGATTGTTGGGGGGTGTGTGTGTGTGTGTGTGGTTGGACTCAATGATCTCAAACATCCCTTCCAACCATGAAGATTCTCTGATTCTGTGAAAATAAACTAACAGTCTAAGACTAAAAGATTCCCCACAATTTCAGGATGCTTCCTTCCAGAACAAAGTTGAGGCAAAGAAGAAGGATGACAATTCAGTGCTGCTAAGGTTGTGCTCTTCATTTTCTGCCAGCACACACCACCACCCTTTTTATTCAGTTGAAAACACCAAGCTAATGCCAGGAAAGCTGGAGCATCCACCTGGCACAATGGAGGAGGCTGGACAACCAGATGAGCCCAGCAGCACAACTTCCATTCCCACAAGGTCTCCTAAGCTGTGCACCAGGCGGCTTTGCACAGAACACAGCACCATTCCCAGAAAGGATCTCAAAAAAACAGTAACTGGAAAGGCAACGCAGCAAGAAAAGCTGCTGGACTTCAGGAATATTGTACATTCAAAACAGACATGAAGTGCAATGTTTCTTCACAATGAGCTCCTGTCTTTACTGAAAGAACTCGCCTGGAGATACTTCCCACTGCTTGGCATCACTGACAAAGATTAAGATCTGATTTAAAGCTGTTCTACAGCTTAAGGAAAGACTTACTGGCTTGATGCAAAACACTGCAGGAAGGGTTTTGGGGTTATTTTTGCCTGAATTACCAATGTCTAGATAGTACAGAAACATCCCCTTCCTGCCCTAGGTATTGTGCCTTTCTAGTAACTGGTGGATCAAAAGAAGTAATGGAGGCAATAACTTTTGTTACTGAAAAAAAAACAAAAAAGGGAGACTGTCAGCATTTCTCAAACTCACGTGCTAAATCAAATCAGCAACATTAACACTCTGATGGGGAGAGCTGCAAAAACTGGTGCTGGCTACTCAGGGTACAATACTGCTCTTCAAAACAAACAGCCACCCAGTAACAGGACTGCTGTCCTGTAGAAAAGCCTGCACTGCCAAAAACGCTAGAAATGGGCAGTAGGTGAGGTGCTAACATCACCCCTTACCAGAACAGAATACACTTCAGCCATGGTCTTCCTGGGCTACACTCTGTCAACTGTAATCATCCTTCCCAATTCCTCACTGAAACCGAGTGGCTTTCTCCATTTGCTCCTTCAACCATAAAACTTCAGTATCTAATGGCACTTCTTCCTAGTAAGGGCTGTTATGGAGATTTGTTTAGGTAATTAAAATGTTCAGGGAGCCTTCAGAATCAGCACCAGCATGAGCCATCTTATCAAGTTTTTCCAAATTATTTATTTCCTGTTAATGTCCAGACCCTTTTTCAAGAATGAGAACCTAAAACTGACTATGAAATGGGAAAAAAAGTTCTCAAAGGGAAAGCTTTTCCTTTTTTGGGGATTATACCAGGACCCCATACCAAAAATTATGGTTTTTTAAATTCACGGGAATACATGCATACACATTTAAAAGAAAAAAATATGGCAGGAAGTCAGGAACAAGTTTCAGAGAAAGATTTGGATTTCAGTCATGTTTTTTCAGCTTAACACACACACAAAGAAACATAAACACATGCAAAAGAAAGTGATAAGAAACTGCTCCCAGAAAGTACATCATTTCCATAAATCAGGGTGACAAGTGGTTTCCAGTAGCACCATTTGGGTGTTTTAAAACTGCAAGTTCTAACTCTACATATAAACACCTAAAACTTCTCACCAAGTACGAGTCTGGCTAGAGCAAGACCAAAATACGTTAAGAAGGTGCCTTTTATGTGGCATTGCTTCCAGGAACAATTTCAAATTAGTAAGTTAAACCTGCCTGGCCCAGATCTAGGTCCATCAAGAGAAGACCATCTACTGCCCAGCCTTAAGGGGCAGACCAGGTCTTGCACCCTTTGCATTTACAAGCGACCCTTTCTTTTCCTCCTCTGTAATATTAGCCCCAGGCTCCAGCTCCCAAGCATCTCAGGACTCCAAGAAACTCCAAATCAGGGGATCTAGTAGCCTGATTAACACAGCCTTCCACAAAGTTGGAAACAATATGCCAACACTTCTCTGAGGAAGAGTTTTTACATCGGTGGGGAAGATGAAACAGAATAGGGAAGACAGTACAGACTCGTGGTTGTTTTAAGCTGGGTTGTTGGTGAATCCTTCTTCAACGTTACGTTACAAGCAGTCTTTAATGAGATTTGTTCTGATTCAGTTGTAAAATAATCCTCTTAAACTTCTAGATAATGGGAAGAACACAAGAACTAGGGTCTCCCAAGTCAGCACATTGCTGTTTAAAAAAAAATAATATAAAAAATAAAAATATAAAAAATATTAAAAAAAATAAAAATATAAAAAAAACCCACCTCAATTGCAGCATGCTTCCATTCACCAGCATCACATGCTAAGCGGACCACATCTTAATTCTTTTAGCAGCTTTACACACATAGGCAGATTAAATAGAGCTTAACTACAACATTTATGGTATCTTCATCTTTTTTAAAAGATGGATGATTTCTAGCTCATGTCCTTATTTCAGGAGTCAAACAGCACACAGACATACACACATGCTTTGTTCCTATAAAATTTCCACTCCAACTTCAGAACGTGAAGTTAATTTATATTGTCTATATAGGAACATAAAGTAACATTATATTTTTTCCTGCAACAGTCATCAGAAAGAAATTCTTTCCTGTGAGGGTGGTGAGACACTGGAACAGGTTGCCCAGAGAAGCTGTGGATGCCCCATCCCTGGAGGGGTTCAAGGCCAGGCTGGATGGGCCTTTGAGCAACCTGGTCTGGTGGGAGTTGTCCTTGCCCAGGGCAGGGGGGTTGGAACTCGAGATCTTTAAGGTCCCTTCCAACCCAAACCATTCTATGATTCTGTGATAATATACCGTAACCAGGCCCTGACCATCATGGTGGCTCCACACTGGGTTCATTCCAGTGTATCCATCTTTTTCTTGCACAGGGGATCCCCAGACTGGGCACAGAACTGCAGATACAGTCTCACAAGCACCAAACAGAAGGGAAGGATCACTTCCCTGTACCCGTTGCCCACATGTTTACTCATGCCACCCAGGATATGACTACCCTTCCTTGCTGCCAAGACTCACTTGCTGCAAGGACTGCTGCTAACGCACCTTCAACTGGTTGTCCATCATGAGCTGCTTCCTAGACTGTTGGCCAGCTATCCAGCCTTTACCTCACCAATTCATCGGTGATGATGCGACTGGGACCAAGACCTTGCCATAATCAAGGTAATAGTACACCCCTTTGCCCACAGTGCTTGTCATTTCATCATAGAACGCAATGAGGTCCATCAGACATGGCTTGGCAAATCCATGCCAGCTGTTCCAAATCAGCTTCTTGTCCTTTGTGTGCTGAGAAAGGGCTTCAAAGACCATTTGCTTCACAGTCTCCATAGGGACTGAGGTTATGCCTATAGCTACCTGGATCCTCCTTCTTGCAGATGTGTGTGAAGTTTGCCTCTTTCCACTCACTGGGAACCTCCCCCAGCTGCCAGGGCATTTTGAAGATGCTAGGAAGCAGCTTTGCAAGGACATTGCCCAGCTCCTTCAGCACCCTTGGATGCACCCTACCTGGTACCATGGACTCGTGTATGTCTAATTGACTCAAGAGATTCTTAACTCTGTCTTCCTTTACTGTGGGTACTGCTTCATACCCACAAGTTCTGTTAGCAGGCTAAGGGACCTGGGAACCCTGAGGGCAAGTCCTAGCAGTTGAAAAGGGAGGCCAAGAAGGGAAGTATCTCCATGTCTTTTCCATGTCCCTTGTCACTAAGTCCCCTGCCACACTGATCCGTCATCTCACACCCAAAATGGGTAAAAAAAACCCTCGAAAACCCACAAGACGAGATCTCATATCAGACCCCTACTTCTGCTCCAAACCAGTACAAGTCTTTGTAGTCCACAAGCAGCATATGCCACAAAGTATAGCAGATACCAAGCAACTTGCTCTATATTACTGTGTGATATCACACAGCATTCCGCATCAGCTGGGAAATGAATCACCCACCACTGTATCTATAGGTTTTCATGTGATGTTCAGTCACATGAAAAGGTGTTTTTAAAATCAGAATCAGCCTACATCATTAAGGGTTCAAAACTTATCCATTTTACGTGCACAAAACAAGCCTGCACAACAGCAAGTGACTCTAAATCCACCTTTCTTCTCACAAGTGATCAGTTTTACTTTTAGAATTTATGCCTCTTGGCAGAAGGGAGAGAAGAGTTGTCTTGTTTTTTTTTTTGTTTTTTTTTTTTTTTTTTTTAATGAAAAGGTTTTCAAGAATAAAGGCAAAAGGCAACCTTACATTTGGCTTCTTGGATAAGAAAGGAAATTGGATCTTAATTACAATTAAAATATAGTACAGATGACATGGTAGAGAACACTTTCTGTCCTAACTTACCTTCATTTCTACCTATAACTGCCCTACTTCACAATCTGCCTGGAAGGGTGAGATTTACGAGCACAGATTACACTCTGCATACCATTCTATATCCACTTAAAACTTATTTCCTGATAAAGACATATTAAAGTACACAAGTTAACCATTATGTCTACTTCATGCATAAAGTAGGATTACACAAATCAGATTCTATGTCACTATTAAAAGAATCTCTCCAGTATGGAAGTAAAACACAACTTACAGCTACTATGTGCCTAATTTATATATAAAGACCACTTCATACCTAGTTACGTATTTTAAAAATATAAGAGAGGCTTCAGTACAATCTCTGTTAAAAACAAATGGAGAGATACTTGGTTTTGAACGAGTGCAGGAGTCAAAGTAATACTCCTTTCAAACATACAAAGCAAGCAAGATGTATCATAATTATTCAATACAAAGAGAAGACAACAATTCCATTGTAGTTGACAAAGGGGGAAAAGCACATACTCCTTCTTGCCAAGAGTTATCTTGCCAGCTGCTTTGAGCAAACATTATCTATTTTAACTCCTCCACAGTCTCGCAGCAATGGCGAACTAATGGAACTGCTGAATTAAGACCCAGCTGGTCTCAGGTACAGGTGCTCCTGTAGAGACTTGACAGATCCAGGCTGTGGGAACTAGGCTAAAGAGCTGACTGTGCAAGATGTACTAAGGATAGAGCATGGGTGGGACTGCTCAGAAGTAAGGCCACAATAAAGTGTGTTGTGAAGATTCTCCATGGGAACAAAACCTTCCTTTCTCAAAAAGATGGAGGAGAGTTTTCTGGCCTTTGGAACACAAAGCTTCCCCAGCAACAAGAAAACATGTCAAAGCAACATAAGAAACTATTAATGGAATGTGAGAGGACAATTATGCTTTCATTTGATCTTTTACCAAAAATATTTTAGAGGGAGAGGAGTAAGGTATATTTACAAAGCTTCTGTAGATTAACTAGTCTTTAATAACAATCCAGTATAGAACCACAAAAAATTGTTTAAAATTTAACACATAGTAACATCAAAACAAACAAATGTTTCCATGGAGACAACTACCTAAATAAATGCTCACAATGGATCCAAGGCGTGACATCACATCACCCGGGCCTGCCTGCAACCATAGCAACATGCCAGTGTAAACAGAAATATTTTTATTTTTCTATCTAATAATGTCATAGAATTAGCAGTTTTATGGCAGTGCTTAAACCATATTCTTGCAGTGCTGAGTGGTAACACTTCTAAAATAAGAGCAGAGGTATTTATATCAGGGCTATTGCTATTACCATATTAACTACATACAACACGTGGAGTATGTGTATGGCATAGCTAACATATCAAATTTGCCAGAGCAGTTGTTGACCCCAATAAACAAAGAAATTTAAGTTCCTAAGGCAACATGCCAGAATGCTGGTCAGAGATCAGTAACATCTATTCTTCTTGGGTACTCTGCTTTCCTTAATGAAAAAACCCTGAAGTTCTTAGACTGTTGTGTCTCACTGTCTTGCTGGATTAAGAAGAATGCAGCCACATGTTGCTTTTCATAGCAAATGCAGAACTTCTGTGCCCTTCTCCTGTGTCACCAATGAGCTTGCTTTCTCCAAGGCAACAGGATTCACTAAACCCATATTTGCACTCTGCAAGCACAATACAAGCCACACAAGCCTATAAACTTTTGCAACTCTGGAAGAGTAGCTTAAAAGAAATGGTCAGTTAATGAGTAAAATTTCCAAGGAAGACAATTGTTTCAGTTACTAAAAAGATACCCATGGAATTCCCATTCTCATGGAAATGACCATTTTCAAATGCTATTGCATGTCTGCAAGTTCAGGAGACCCAGATTGCATTATCCCTCTTACTTTGTGAAATATAAAAGAAAGATGCCTATACAAGCTTCAGATAGTATGCGAAAAATGAACTCTTAGAATGATCTAATATTACTAAGATATTTATACTAAAAGCCTACATTTTAGCTGAAGCCTGACCTACAGAGAAATTGAAGTTATTATCGTCATTACCAAAATGGTGAAATACTATTTTTGGTCACATTCCTATTTCATCACATTATTGTGATGAAAATTTCACATAGAGTAATTTATTAAAAACTTTCTGTCTCATAGAATATGTGTTATTTATCCTTGTCTTCAAGTCGGGCAATGGATATAGGGACCAGTTAAAAAATACAATCCTTCCTGCAAAGTATTTTCAGACTTTTTAAAACAACTGCATGAACAAATTTTTTAGAAAAGGGGTTGCTTCATTTTTGCCATTTGAACAGACAAAGTTATCCTGATACCAATTAGCAAAAGAGATTTTTACATTAACTTTAAGCCAGCTTTGAAATAAAAGTTTACCCTGCAACCACAGTATTACTGTTGTATAAAGTCCAATGAACATATGCTGTTGTACAGAGTCCAATATCTCAAGTCTTGACTCTGAAACTCTAAAATACAGTAAAGAAAGCTTATGACATAATTGTATTTACAATTATGTACACTTTTGTTGGTTTTCCTGCATTTTTAATAGATTTCATCCCATAAGATACAGTAAGACTCTGTAATTCATTCCCTATAGTTTCTTTTGCTTTAGCGGGTGCAACATGCATAGAAAGATAATGACATCATATGAGATGCCTTTATTGTATGTTTTTATAACCTGGAAATAAATTTAAAAAGATATTAAAAATTACTTTCCTACTTATTATAGAAATGGCAGTCTATCCACTGAAATCCAAATATTTGTCACAAATGTAGGTGGGTTTCCTCTGGATCTCTAGGGATGCAACATATAAATATTCATACACATGGCTACTCTCACAAGTGGGATTTTGTCTTTTCATTTCAAGTAATTCCATTGCAAAATTCATTGCTGCTTCATTTCTTGTATTTTCTCAGCTGACAGTAGAAAGTTTTTAAAATAGAAAAGCAAAAAAAAGACATCTATTAAATCAATTTTTAACACACAACTTATGTTTCAATCAACCAAATCGGAAGGATTGTAAGAACTACAAATTACTGTTAAACAAAAACACTCTGGGGGAGTGGGGGTGGAGATCACCCAATTTACATCTTTTCTTACCAAACAATGCAATTATAGCAATTCTTCTTTCATATCTATTACTGTGCCTTCTTTGTATTCCTTATCCTAAATTATATACAAATCTTGTGCTTACATGAAGGCCTTCAGTAGACTTTTTATGCAAGATAAATAGACAAATCACATTTCAGTCTGACCTGAAATCTTCATGCGGAGGGAAAACAGCTTTCAGCGCTTATTTTTCTTATTTGTAACAAAGGTTTATCAGAATTTCCTCAACCTTTATATCAACATAAGCTTAACCTTATTTGAACTGATCTCTGCAAGACAGAAATAGTCCCAGATCTGAAGAATCATCATGGACTGTTCAAAACTTTCAGAAGTATTGTCCACCTGATTTGGCAGAGGTGAGGAGGGGGTTGTTAAGTCTACAAAAACGTCCATTACTTCTCAGGACTGCACTGATAAAAGCTCTCCTGCAGCAGAGGGATTTACCAATCAGTGAATAAAACACTATCTTTCAGCAGCTCTTAGGTAAACATATCTGTTACTAATTTCCCTGTTACTTTACCCTAATTATCAACAATGCATATACATCCTATCTATTTTCGTTTTAGCTGTAACAGAACAATAAATGAAGCCTGGGAGAGTTAGCAAGATGACAAACAAGGGCTTTATACACAGGCATAGTAATTCATAAATCCAAAGAATGACTCCACTAGATTAATTATTTTCTAGTGCTTGAACAACATCTGCCATTGTCATAAACTGTAAGTACAGTTGGCTAGAAAACAAACACTGGTAAAGGCAGTGACTTCCCAGTAATGGACCCAACAGAAAACCTGCTTGAAAGTTCTATCACAATGCTAGATGGGAACTGCGGTTGGGCATGACAAGGATATCTTAAGTTTGTTGTGTTCCCCGGCCAGGCTACAACTGCTGAGATCCACCAGCCCCATCTCACTGAGCCACTACTGCTGACCATAAGAATCCCAGGCCAAAGTCTATCTTCTGAGACACAGTCTGTTCAAAGAACCTTAAAACAAGTCAAGTACAGAACCTTCTGATACCCATAAGCATAACTCTTATTGAGGCACAAAAGCAGTACCCTGCACTTTCCGGGGAGTTAGGAGATTCTTCTTAAAACCCTAACGCTCTGCTGGCAAAAAAAGCTGCTTGTAAAATGGAAATGAGCAAGAGTTTATTTTGCGAGTATGCCCGTTTGGATGCATCACCAAATCTATCATTATCCTTTAGCTTCGGATTAAATGTGAAAGCAAGGGAAAGCAGTTGTCTAAATATGCTCAAGGAACCCTGTATACTCAGCCCATGCACAAGCCTCCTAAGTTACAGCATATTATTAACAATTGAGTAACTCCAGCCATTAAATCTGCCCTTGTTAAAACTTAAAATGCTATCTGAAATAAATATAAACTAGACTAAAAAGAATTGCTGACATATGCTTTCAAGAATAAAAATGTAAAAAAACCCTTATCCAAAACTTAAAATGTTAAGTATACCTGCTGCAAGCACACATATGAAAAAAACAGACCTTCTTAATAAAGACAGGGAAATTTACAAGAGCTGAGATTTTCTGTCTGCCCTTTAAGCAATATTAATTTAAAGATAAAATTATTTTAGGAGAGGAATATATAAAATATATGTTACACATACATATACAAGTGAGAAATAAGCAAGTAATCAATACACAATTTAGATAAAAAAAGCTTTCTGCATTTGATGCAGTTATCTTTCTAAACTACTAAATGCTAGAGAGAGGAAAAGATGGCATTCATCTTCCAAGAGCAATGACAACGCTTCACAGCAGTCCCAGGGGAAAGGCCTGAGAAACTGCTGATCAGGCACCTCCCACAGAGGCAGAGACAAAGAGCTTGGAGCTGAGCAGAAACTGCTGAACAGCCACAAGGGCATGTGCTGACCTTACCCCTGAGCTGCAGGTCCCCACCACTTCACACTCACTCCTGAGGAACAGGACTGGATTCCTTCCAGCCCAGCAGGCACCAAAACTGATCCTTCTTTGTATCTGCTAACGTTGCACAATGTTGTTTATGCCATATCGTGGGGTTGTCCTATCACTAACTTGCCCAGCTACCGACATGAGAGTAGCGCTAAGATTTATTATTTCCTGTGATGACAGATACAGAGAAATTTTTAAGTCGATGAAAGCCGATGGAAATTTGAAAATAAATGCCAGCACTGTCTGTCATCAATCAAGAAAGAAAACAAACAGCCCTACAGCCTAAAAATCCATTTCAAATAAGCTAGTTCACTGATAGTTCACCTAACTCTGGCAACACAACTTCCAAAAAAAAAATATCAAGTAGGGCCTAGAAAAGAAAGCGGACTAATACAAGAACGAGATGGTTGAAGTGTGCACATACAGTGTTTGCAACTGCCTAGGTAAGATCCCTGAGAGAAAATAAACAAATAGAGACAGAAAGAAGCACTGTCATTCTAACTGTGCATGTTAGACCAGACAACCTTCAAGATCAAGGGCCTTTTCTTCTCTGCCTTTCTGTGCTTTGATGCACCCTGAAGGGTCAGTGCTTGTAGCAAGTTTTCCCAACTTATCCTTGTAAGCAACTCAGTTTGCAGGTCCACCCCAGCATTATACCACAGGAGTCGAGAGCACAAGGCAAATAAATAATCCTACAAGCTGCGAGTACAATTAAGGGATCTTCATTAAAGCACATCCCTCAACACAATGAGGTGTGAGACAATTTAAGCAGTTGCTGTGATAATAAAAAGCAGAAGAGACAAAGCTCATCAGACACCAGGGGGGAGATGAAAATAATCCAACTCTACACACCAAGTGGGAACAAAAAAATTATTTGGGGCTTCATACAGAATATGCTGGAACAGCTGAATGTCTTTCCTTGGATTTGATGAGTTTCTAGATCAAGCCAGCTTAGGTTTTCAATGTATGGAGAAATTTCACTAGAGCTCCAGTCTGCTCACACGAGGAAGCTAAGACTACTGAGATAATCCTAACCAATTAATGAAAGCCACAGGTCTGCATCACAAATTCACCATCAGTTTGTCATGCCCTGCACTTTAAACTAGAGAAGGTGTCGTGCTGGACATCAGGACTGTTGTCAGAACATATCCCACGTTAACCTCAGTCCTCTGAGGCTGAGTTTTGGCAAGATGCACAACTACATGCCAACTTCATTCAGATACGCTTCAAGAAACAATTGCATTGTTTACTGCAGTCAAAAAAAAACCCCAACACATTTATTGGATCAGCCTGCATTTGCCCTGATCACATCATACCTCTTTGTACAGCACACCACCTGTGGCACTGACTTCAGTTTAAGATAGCAGGACAGAAGCTGGAAGCTGTATCTTCAGACAAAACAACAGTTTCATAAAGGAAGAAAAAGATCAATTACAACAAAAACATACAGTGCCTCATGAGATCTGTAAGTGACAGGAGACAGATATAGATGGTATCTACAAAACACACAGGGGAGACAAGGAACTGATGGCAGAAAGGAACTTACTTGATTTTACTGAAGACAATGTCAACATCTGTAACCGTCACGTTCTTCCCGTCTATCACATGACAGTCCTTACATAGCTTTGACCAGTTCTTCCCATGCATTTCTTTTCCTGTGGCTCTTGTATCACCATGGATGGCAAATTTTCTAAAGGCCTCTTCCAGAGCACTCAATTCTCCTGCCATAGCGCCCTCGTGGGAGCTGTTTGAATCATAGGATAATCGTTTTGCTGCTCGGTCCTTTGTTGGATCTGAAGGAGACTTTGGAGGAGTCTTGTTCACAGGTTTGGTTGACTTCACTTTATTGTCAGCCATTGTGCTACAAAGAAGAGGAGGGTAAACTCATTAATTTGCACTAGTTAACTTTTTGTTAAGCTACAGATTACAGTCCATGTCACAACGTATGAAGAATAAGTGGTCTATAAATTTAGCAAGAACTCAGTGATCTCCACCACTCCACCATAAAACGACAGTCTATACACAGAACTATGTAACTTTCTGCCCATCTAGAAAAAAAATTACAGCATATTGAAAAAAAAAAAAAAAGGGCAGGGAAAGAACATTCCAAAGTAGGGCACAAACTTAATTTCACCATTAGCCAACAAGAGAACACTCACAGCTTGTTTCTTTTCTTTTTTTTTTTTAAATGGTAATCACCACAGTCACTCTACTGATTTGAATAAAAGTACATCCTTTACATTGTAGGCATTTCTACCTCCTTTCATTTCTGAAGGAAAAATAAGCAAACCTTTATTTTCTGGACTGTAGCTTTTAGATTATTTTTTAGTGAAAAATGAAATATTTTGGAAGTGCAGCAAAAACATTAATGTTATAATTCTTATGTTATACAATGCAAGGACTAACAAGTAACAAAGCCTCAGAAATGCTTAGACAAGTTTCTCTTGTTAACAAAATCATTCATTTCTCAACTTTATGCCTGGAGAACTGTAGCTGTGGAATTAATTTGGAATGACCACATCCATGATACAGGAGCACCCAGAAGGGAGGTCATTACTACAAAGAACAACTTTCAGATTACCTTATGTTCATGGAGGATAGGTTTGTCTTTCAAAAGAAACCTTAAAGTGAGAAACAGAACATTATTTTCAGGTGTCTTCATAAAGAAGAAACCTGTGACATGCCAGAATCACACCACAGACGCCTTTGCCTTCTGCCCATCCACTCTTGGCTTCGCAGAAATAAAAATCCTCGGGACAGGTGCCCGCTGGGTCTGTCCCAACAGTCACAAGCAGGCTGTTGCCCACACTCACATCTCTGCTGCTGCTACAAATTTTAACCCATAAAGAGATGCTTCAGGTATCAGAATTTTGGCAAAGAATGGATAAGGGCAAATACTTACCTCGACCATTCTTCTAAAGTCACAGTCGTAGGTGGTACGTGACTAACAGGTGCAAAGATTAGTATGTACTTCCATGTAAGGTAAGTTTTATTTCTGCTGCAGGTAAAAAGTTCTTTTGGCTTGTTTACCGTACTTCACTACAAACCCCCCAGCAATGAAAACCATTCTAAAATTCTTCCTTTTCTGATATTGCTTAACTTCTGTCACTTGAACAACCAAGGCATACCCTTTCCTCCATGACGCAACAGAATTAACCATAACTACCTGTTATGCAGCAGTTACCGTTAAGCTTCGCGGTCAGGAACAATGTTTTAATAAAGACTAGACTAAGTCATAGAATCATCTGGGCCAGAAGAGACCTCCAAAGGCCATCTAGTCCCACCCCCCCGCAGTCAGCAGGGACACCTCCAACTAGACCAGGTTGCCCAGGGCCTTGTCGAGCCTCACCTTGAATGTCTCCAGGGAAGGGGCCT
>JAOTQQ010000012.1:56800898-56815315 GCA_026546715.1 Gallinago undulata
TGGCAGAATCACTTCTCTGGACCTGCTGGCAACACTTCTTTTGGTGCAGCCCAGGATGCAATTTGCCTTCTGGGCTGCAAGTCCCCACTGCCTACTCATTGCCAGCTTCTCGTCCATCAGTACCCCCAAGTCCCTTTCCTCAGGGCTGCTTTCTAACACCTTGTCACCCAGTCTGTATTGATACGGAGGATTGTTACGGCCCAGGTGCAGAACCTTGCACTTGTTCCCGTTGAGCCTCATGAGGTTTACTTGAGCCCACCTCTCCAGCCTGTCCAGGTCCTTCTGGATGACATCCCGTCCCTCAGATGTATCGACAACACCACACAGCTTGGTGTCGTCTGCAAACTTGCTGATGGTTCACTCCATCCCTCTGACTATATTGTTGATAAAAATGTTAAACAGAACTGGTCCCAGCACAGACCCTTGAGGGACATCACTTGTCACTGCTCTCCATCTGGACTTCAAGCCATTGAGTACAACCCTCTGGAGGCGACCATCCAACCAATTCCTTATCCACTGAACAGTCCACCCATCATATCTGTATCCCTCCAATTTGGCGAGCAGGATGTCATGGGGGACCATGTCAACGGCCTTACAGAAGACCATATAGATCACATCCATAGGTCGTCCCTTTTCTAGTGACATAGTCACTCCATCACAGAAGGCCACTATGTTAGTCTGGCAGAACCTGCCCCTAGTAAAGCCATGTTGGCTGTCCTGAATCATCCCCCTGTCCTCCATGTGCCCAAGCATGGCCACGATCTTCCCAGGCACAGAGGTGAGGCTGACAGGTCAGTAGTTCCCAGGGTCCTTCCTTCTACCCTTTTTAAAAATGGGTGTGATGTTTTTTTTAAAAAGACCTTTGTTGTTTTAAAAGACCTTTGTCTTTTACACTTGAGCAAACACAGCATGTCCAAAGCACTCCTGTCTATTTTTAAAACATTCAAGTAAATGCTTAAAAATATTGCTGTGTCTTAAGCTTGGGGATCCTTTCAAGCTGTCAGCACCAAGTTTTGGCCACCAAACGAAAATGCTTAATTAAAATTAATATGACAGGAATTATTAACTGTAACCTGAGGGTTATATGTGCACCTATGAAATAAAAAAAATATAAAAAATTGGTTTTATATTAGAATAAAGGGGGGGAGAGTTTGAAAATAGACAGTTTATTTAAAAGACTAAAACTTAACAAATTCCCATGTGTATTTCCTTTGCCCCCTGCCTGCTCCCCAAATAACAGCAATTTTACCTCAAACTTTTCTGAAAGTCTCCCGACACTGAAACTCCAAACCAAGACCCACAGTAAATAGTAAGCTACTACAAGTATTACAGATGCATATATTTTTACCAAAATAATGTCTAGATTATTTTAGTTTGATTCATCAGGCTACACACATTCTTTTGCTACCAAAACAGCAGTGAGAGAACATAAGAAGAAAGCAAAAGCACTGCTGATACAATCTGTACAAAAGGGAATTACATTAAAAAACAGATCACGATTCTGTCTTGGAGTAAGTTTGACTTCCACAAGTAGAAGCCTCTTCAAGATTTCACCACTTCAAATCCACTGGAGCTGGAAAATAGAACCAGAAATTTTCCAAACTCACTGGTGACAGACAGACAGAATGCAGTAGTAAAAAGCAAAGTCTGTATAGGACAGGAAAACCCAAAGTTACCTCCATAAGCAGTTACCTCTGTAACAGGAACTGTTATAGCAAGGTATGTACAGTTCATAGCATTTTGCAATTTTATCTTCTGCCAAATAAACATTCCAAGAGATTTTAGGGGATAGCTCCCCTCTTGCTCTTAGCAATTCTGTCAAGAAGTTACACTCAGCCTGAACATCCCCGAAAGACACAAGAATTGCACAGTTCACAAGCTATAACTAAGAAAACCTCTGTGCCACTCTGTCTCATCTGAAGTTAGAAAAAAAAAAATAACCACTTGCCTACATTTCTAATTATCTCCTGATAAAATCTTTCTTTCGCCAGTGCCAATGCCTTGCTGGCCAACTTTGCCTAATCCCATCTCACCCGTAACCATAATTCAACTTTGCACAGCACAGCAGAAATGTGTTTTAAAAAGCAACTAGTGATTTCAAATCATGAGCTGAAACCCACACTTTAAAGGGTTCTGATTTTCTGAATTGTGTGATTTTTAAAGTTATCACCTTATTCATACTTATACTGTCTTCACTATGATAGCTATATCTATTGAAAATATTTTTTTATTTACTTTCAGTTATTAATAAAATAAAAATTTATAAACTCAATACAGAAAAATGCTTAAAGGAACGTATTTGGCCTCAAGAAAGAGAGGTCACTTTTAGACTTAGCTCTCTGACATCAATAAATGAACTTTGTATTGGGGTGTTTTAAGTTGTTCTGGGTTGGGGGGGAACAGGACACACTGCATAGAAAAGGCTTCAGTTTTGAATGTTGAAATCTGGTATGCAAAGCAGACTCATTTCAAAGAAATCCTCACCATCTAAAGCAGAAGGTCAAGGATAAATTAAAACTTGGGCTCTGACGTGGTTGCCAAAAACTGTCATGCATAACGCTTTTCTTGGTGAACCATAATTACAGTTTACTTGTTAAAATCCCAGCTAATTGCATGAAATTTACTAAAAAGAAGTGACCTAGTTTATGAAAATACTGACCTAGCCTCAACTTAAAATTTTGTTTCATAACACTACAGACACCACACTCTTCAGAGAAACATAATCAGTAATATACTATATTAGAAGGTAAAGAATTGCACAACACAGAATAAGAAATCAGATTTTTAATGGGGTTAGCTCTTAACTTTTTTAGTGATTAGAGGCAAGGAAGGAGATCATGCCATGCTGAAGAAAGGGGTGTAGAGAATAACCTGTTTGCCAAAAATTCAGGATCGAATACAGTTCTCGGTCTTCCTCACTCATTTTGTCCCTGGACAAAGGCATCAGAAGGTGCTTACTAGCTTCTTGTAGAAGTAAAGACTAGCAGTAATTTGAGGAGATACCACAGCAGGGTGATAGGTGGAAGTGACAAAAGGAACTCTAAAATAACAAATCTAAAATTTGGCAAAACAAAATTAAGCCCCTGTTGAAAAGCATCAGCTGTGTAGGTGCCGACTATAACAATCAGAGCTAAGCAAAGACATGCCTTTCATCGCCATCGAAAAGGTCTAATACACACACAGTTAGATAATACTACATTTCCAGAGCCAGCAGAGGGAAGGAAGGAAGGAGGGACAAGCCACCAGTCACATCCTCTCAAAATACTGCTGGCTCCAACCTAGCAGGTCCACATCACCAAAAGCAGCCCATCTAAGATGTTAAGAAAGAGGTATAAGCAGATGCTAGAGTCCAGAAGGCTTTGCTAAAGAACAACTGCCCACAAAAAAAAACAAACCCAGAGTTCCAGAAATCCACAGAATATTTAGACAACTAGGTGTTGTGTTATGAACTGCTATAGTCTGTCACGTAATACTCCTTTAGTATCATGAAACAGTTCTTGTCCCTTCTCTCACTCTACAATAGGTAAATAATACAGCATATTAAACAGACAGAGATATCTATACAGACAGAGATTAAGTTAGGGATCAAACCAACTGAGGTCATGGCTAACTCATACCAAGATAGACTGAAAATGCAGATCCATGTTCTTAGCACATGCCTAACCCATTAGAAAAAGTTCTCATATCATCAAACTTCCTTTCAGCCAGAGAGACTACAACACATACTCATCTGCAGACAGACAGCTGGGTGAACTCCCCTAGAGAAAGTCACATATCAATCCAGATTCTCCCAAAAAACAAGGGGACAAGCAGCTACTGCTCCTGTGAATGCTAGCTGCCAGTGCTGTGTAGCTGGAGGAATAGCAAGTACAGATTAATAAGCCCAAAGTCTCAGTACTGGCCAACTGTCAGCTCTTCTCAAAGTTTTATATTAATTTACACTCTTTCACTTACCCACTTCTGTTCCAGGTGTCAGCATATTCCAGGAATTCTGGTATGGCTTTGATTTAGATTTGGAGAAATCACTGGTAAAAGCAATCCAACTCTCAGCACCATCAAGGAATACCTGAAGAATTACTAAAAGATGGAGTATTTTTGCCAACAATTTCAGCAACTTCTGCAACTCTACAGAATATGCCTGTATCCTCCCTGGGAAGAATTCCCTGCCTGGTCCCTGAGAACTAACATACGGCTGATCTGCTCGGGAGGTGCAGACAGGTTAGCGTTGGTAAGAGAAGTCAGCATTGCTGCCATGTCACCAACAGGGAAACCAAAGCAGAGGGATGAAGAAACACAACTGTTCTGCTGCCGGAGTTCAGAACATAATGTAATGACCCTGACCCTGGGAGCCATACTCTACACTGCTTTAATTATTAGGCCACGTAGAGCTGGTACATGGTTGCATGGAGTGCTCTGAAGTGCTATCAGGATCTCTGACTTTATGGAAGAAATATAAATATAGTCTCACTAGCTGCAAATGTATTAACCCAGTTTATGATCTCCACACCAAAACAAATGCTTTAAAAAAAAAAAAATCAACAGGAAACTACCAAAGGTGTGAATGCTCAGCTTTCAGGGCTACACCATATACTTTCTCATCTATGCTGTCTAGCTTGCCCCTAGCATGTTAGGAATATTCTGTCCCAATATAAGTTGAATTGCAAGTATTACAAAACCAGTTTTTAATGGAAGTCTTCTTGCAGCATTAACTACCATGGAAGTGAATAAGAGTTTGTCTAAGACAGCACAAAAGACTACTACAGTAGATACTTATTACCACCTCAGATGCAATCTGTTAATAGAAAGGGCAGCTTATTGTAAAACCATTTGTTCTTTAGAATATTTACCAACCAAGAATTGGCTAAAACAAGGTCAGAAGTCCTGTGATCTAAGGAAAACTTTCAGTTCAAACATTTTAATAGCAGAAAGCATTCAGGCATCAAGCAGACCTCTGTTCAGGAGACTGCTGAGATTGAGGAGTTTGGAGAAAAGATTCAATAGCACAATGTCACAGTTGCCATGCAATAATGGTTTTACTAGCATCTGCTCTTTCCTGTAATGCTTACCTTTGCAGATGCCAACCTTATTTCTCACATGCAACACCTAGAATCATAGAATGGTTAGAGTTGGAAGGGACCTTAAAAATCATTGAGTTCTAACCCCCACTAGACCGGGTTGCTCAAAATCCCATCTAGTCTGGCCTTGAACACCTTCAGGCATGGAGCATCCACAGCTTCTCTGGGCAACCTGTTCCAGTGTCTCACCACCCTCACAGGAAATAACTTCTTTCTGGTATCTGATCTAAATCTCCCCTCTTCCAGTTTAAAACCATTACCCCTCATCCTGTGGCTCCACTCCCTAACAAAGAGTCCCTCCCGCTCTCTCCTGTAGCCCCCTTCAGGCACTGGAAGGCCACTATAAAGCCTCCCCGGAGCCTTCTCTTCTCCAGGCTGAACAACCCCACACTCTCAGCCTGTGCTCATAGGAGAGGTGCTCCAGGCCTCTGATCATTTTCATGGCCCTTCACTGGAGCCATTCCAACAGGTCCATGTCCTTCCTAGTTGCAATGAAACTTGCAACATAACTCCACAAGACTCCAAAGTTATGTTTACACTGAGCAGAGTCATCCTCTAGCTAAAACGCAACACCTGTGGCGCAAATTCCTCATCTTGAGCCTAAAGACAGTAACTTGGATAAAAGAGCCCTAAAATGGAATCTCTGCTCAAGTTTGCAATCTTAGCCCTGATCCATCCTTAAATTCTTAACCCCTTCTACCATATGCTTCAGGCAACTATGCAACAAAAATTGACAAATTCTGTCCTTGATTTAGTTCTCTTCTTCAGGTCTTTTTGCTATTGTTTTTAGGCACAACTCCAAGGTTGTGCTTTACAGTCACACCATAGAGCTTTGCCCACAAGGTAGAGTGGAGATGGTACCCTAACAGTAATAAGCCACCATGATAGAAGTTAATTCCCCAGACAGTATTTCTGTGTTGTATTTGCCCCCTAGCAATTCTCTTACACTTTTGTCTCCACGTTTTGTTAAGCAAGAAGGGCAAGTAGGTAATTCGCAGCACAAACCCTAAGCTTATAAACAAAGATACTGTTCTACTATCTGCAAAATATTACCAGCAGGTTAAAAATCTAAATTAAAAAAAAAATATCTTACAAGCACTCTATACCATTTTTGCTAGTACTTAAGCTAAGTATGCAGGCTTTCCAACATTTTGTAATGGGTATTCAGATCAAAAAATTCCCTAGCTCGTGGGCAAATTTCATCCAGCTAATCTTCCTTGCACCCTCATGTCCAAACAGAACAGATTCATCTCAAAAGCATCTATACATCTATTTAGTTGGCCAAGGAAAATAGTATGCTGGATTCAGTCAGATAGCATCTCTCATGCATGTGATCACATCAGACATTTGAATGAGTGCTCAAGAAAACAGTAGCTAGGAATCCACTGATTTTATTGAAAACTAAAAATAGAGCAGGGGGAAAGGAGAGTGATGGTAGACCCCTCACAATGCAGCGAGCACAGCCACCAAGCTGAGAGAACTCTGGTATTGCATAAAGATTTGAAGAACCACATTTTTAACATTAACAATTTTACTTCTGTTTTAACCTCAGAATAAGCTTCCTCTTTCTGCACCACTCTCTTACAAATCCTTCAGCCTCAACCTCTCCACACCTGCATTCTTGGCTCCTCCATCTAGTCAAACTACCAGCCTTCCTCAAGATATTTTTTAGATGGTCTTAAACCTGAAAGGTAGAAAACAGGCATGCTGCAAAGAATTACAGCACATAGGCACACACCTCAGTTGATTTATGTTAATTGTAACTTGGTTTTATCTTCTATTCTCTTGCTAATCCTTCCTGCACACCAAGCGTTAGTAAGCATGCAAGTGTTTAATATGTAATTTTTATCAGTCTCTGTTTCTGCACTGTTGGTAAAATGTATCCACTGCACTACAAATAGTTGCCATCCTAAATTTCTTAAGATATTCCAGCCAGCCCAAGTAAAAAAAAAAAAAAAAAAAAAAAAAAAAGAGAGAGCAACTTTTCAATGAGCATGAGAGGTGCTATTTTTATGAGTGAATTGGGTTAATTATCAAACTGTGCAAGGCATTTTAATTTGTCTGACTGCATCTGTTTTATTTTAGGACTTGATCTATTGTCCTCATGTTTTAAAAATGTTACAGAATTGCAGTTAGAGTGAATACTCATTTATTTTCTGTCTGTAATTATTTATGCCAAATAAAAATAGCAGAGACAAAGTACAGCCGATGGAATCTTTTTCCCACATCTTGCATAAACATTCAAGCTGAGGGAAGGGATAAACAGCTGGAGAAATGCAACATCCTTCTAATAAAATGCAACACTTTAGACAATGCTCTTAAAGCTTTTCTTAAGCTTCCTTCACAGCTACCAGTAGGAACCAGAGTTAAAACATTTCTCTTCTGAGTTCTATTCTGAGTACATCACTTCACATGTGATGCTCAAGTAAATGAGAGCCATCCATTTTCCCTAGCACATAATAGAACCATAGAATTGTCTGGGTTGGAAGGGACCTTTAAGATCATGTAGTCCAACCATCAACCTAACTCCGACAAAAAACCATCACTAAACCATGTCCCTAAGCACTATGTCAACCCAGCTTTTGAACACCTCCAGGAATGGTGCCTCAACCACTTCCCTGGGCAGCCCATTCCAAGGCTTAAGAACCCTTTCCATGTAGAAATTTTTCCCAATATCCAATCTGAACCTCCCCTGGAGCAACTTGAGGCCATTTCCTCTTGTTCCATCGTCTGTGATGTGGGAGAAGGGACCAACCCTCACTTCTCTACACCCTCCTTTCAGGGAGTTATAGAGAGTGAGAAGGTTTCCCCTCGGCCTCCTTTTCTCCAAGCTGAACACCCCCAGCTCCCTCAGCCTCTCCTCACAAGACTTGTTCTCCAGACACCTCACCAGCTTCATTGCCCTTCTCTGGACCCACTCCATCACCTCAATGTCTTTTTTGTGGGAAGGGACCCAAAAAACTGGACAGAAAGAAGGAGGAAAAAGAGCAGAGAACACTGCAGACTAATAAAGCTAACATAACTCTAGCTACATTTAAACCCACCTTTACTTAAAAGAAAATTAAATCTTTTCATAGGCTTTATGATAAACTGCATGGCTGAACCTCAAGTTCTCTTAAAAATATCCATCTGTCTAGCACTGCACACAAGGGCAAGGCTGGCTGGGTCATGCAGCTGCACTAAGATCTTCAGTAGGACACACACAGAGTAACAAAAGAGTTGTCTACTGTACCTCCCTAGCAAAACAGTATTTCAGACTGGGATATGCCATTAAAGGAGCAACCTTAGGAAACACAGTATCAAGCACAGAGATCATACTGACTGCTGGGAAAATGGCTGTTACTATTCTATTTCCAAAAACTATCACTATCCACCTACATAGTTACTGCTACAATATCACTTCTATACAAAACTAAGTTTCATTCTTGGTAACTTAAATTCCTTCACTCCAAAGAACCACTTCATAAAATATCACCTTTTTACATATGCATAAATGAAACACCCATATGCCCCTATCAGCAAAAGTTCTATTAAAAGTTTCTCTTAAAACACACACATTCACCTGACAACACTTAAAACTACGCAAAAAACTCTTTATCTAACTAAAGAACTCTTAATTAGCTCTACAATATACTGTAATACCACTGTTTAACTTACACAAGGTTTCAATTATGAAGGTAAAAGCATGAATACAGGCATCCATCACTTATTTGCATACTGGTGAATTCTTATCGTGCATTCTTTTCCATTATGTGACTATCCTATTAGAGGATTCCACTTACTAAGTATTCATCCTGGGCTCTGCTGGGCTGTGGATAGATGAAGAAATAATCGACAGAACCATTCTGCAATTCCACACACAAGCCGGTGTCTAGAACAGCCCTCAGAGAAGGAAATGAATACACCACTTTTGAAAAGCAAGAAAATTATATTCACAGTGATTAAGGACAACAGTTGAGGAGCCTCAACTGTTCAGATGAGGTATTTTTTCATGGATATCAAAAAAAAAGACTTGGGAATCGCAGATCCCAAAAGACTGGAAGACAATAGCTGCTCTCCACAGTAGTTAGTCATACAACTAATTTAAGGCTCCAAAGAACATGCTGGGCCAATCATCACCTTAGAATTAGTTGAGTTCAGTTTCCCCAACTCATAACATTACCAGTGTAGAGTTTGCTTAGCTTCATTTCTTCATACATTGTCTCCTCCCACCATCCCCATCCAGAGCAGACTACTATTTGAACTTCCATAGAACCCATTCAGAAAAGCCAAGAGTAATCAAGATCCACTCCATGAAGAAGATCATAGAATGATAGAATGGTCTGGGATGGAAGGGACCTTAAAGATCATCAAGTTCCACTCCCCTGCCATGGGGGGACACCTCCCACTACAGCAGGTTGCTCAAAGCCTCAGAGATTGTACAGCAAGGTGATCATTTCAAACACCAGTAAGGCAGGGGTCTTTGTGTACCACCTATAGTTAATAATATCAAGATAACCAAGTTGATGCTACTGACAGGGATAGCATTAGATCAAAGAAAAACCAAGCTAACATAGACTTACAGGCTTTGAAAGCACCGTAAGATTTAATAGTCACAAAGCATCACCTCCAAAAGAAGACCTGGAGATTGTATTAGAGCTACAAAATCATGAGACAAGATGATTTACCATAAGAGACTTCAAGAATTACACCAATGTAATTTGTCAGGTGATTGAAGTCACTTCAGTGAGGTACCCAAATATCTTTGTAGAGAAACCACACCACATACTAAATGGCTCTTTACTGTCAAAGGTATCAAAAAAACTCATCAACAGCTAAAAATTCAGGCTTCACCAATGGAAATTAGAAATAGGACTTCTTTAGGGAGAGACAATCAACCATTGAAAATATTAAAGGCAAGCTACAAGAATAGCAGCAAATACTTAACATCCTGACATCTGCGCATCACACTCCATTTAATACAGAAAATAAACTCAGTATCTCCAAAAGACAGACTTTTATCAAATGTGCATTATTGGTCTCTGAAAATAACAAATGCATGAGTCAGATCAGATCGGCTCAAGATTGCTTATGTTCTTAAAGTCTGCTGCTTCAGTTTTGTCTGAATACAGAAAAATAAACTAACTTTTAAGTACAGATTTTTTTCAACTACCTACAGCCCAGTTCAAAATAGGAGGGGAATACCTGCCTTACTAAATCATCAATAAGTTTTCACATCTATGAGCTCCTACAAGATGTAATGTTTGAGTACTGGTCGTTCTGACAGTGAAATCAGATGAGACAGGCAGATGCAGGTTTTCTTTTATTTTTAAAAAAGCAGAGTCATCAACAACTAAAGCATGCTTTTGTGAGCAAGGCCTTTGAGCATGTGAATTTCCATCACAAGAATTTGCTTAGCACTGATTCAACAGACCACCATTCCTCAACACTGCATTTAAGAACTTGTTTGAACTAAGACTGCATCCCCCAGAGAATCAAGCAAAAACTCTTATGTCCTTTATTATTATTATTTTCAGTTTCTCTGTCCTCATTTTGCTGAAGGCTCCAGTATTCGAACACCAACACACAAATATATTCTTAAGATTAGCCAAACTGGACAGGAATTAGCTTCAAAAGATTACTGAAGACAGTTGTATTGCAGATTCATTTTTGTCTTCTCATCTTCTACGTAACACTCTGAAGCTTTGGTCTGTATACTCTTGGTTTCTACCCAGGACAAGGTACTCAGGAAAATATGAAGCAAGGGAAAGATGAAGAAGAAAAGAAAAAGAAGAGGGAACTCTAAGACAACAGGCAAGAGCAAGAAAGAACCTAGGTTTCTCCACATCTGCCTTAGAGTCCTAACACGGTTAAGATTCCCTCTTCGCAGGAGCAAACTGAATTGCTCACCCACTACACTTAATAACTAACAACAGATAAAAACTTCCCATCTGTTTTGACAGACATACCACTGTGAGCCAAGAAAAATGACCAGCAAGAAATCAGTCTGTTCTGCTCCACAGAAACACCAAGTCAGAAAAAGTGCCCTGAAACCTGTACAGGCTGTAAGTACTTGTCCTGTACCACAGGCACAGGCCCTGTGTACTTAAAGACCAAATTTATTATTAGGTTATTTTACCAATAACATCCTCTCAACATACAGTTACTTCCACTGCTATTTCAAAGTATTCAACAAGAGCAAGTGCAGGGTCCTGTACCTGGGAAGGAATAATCCTACACACCAGTACAAGTTTGGGACTGACCTACTGGAAAGCAGCTCTGCAGCACTTGGAGTCTTGGTGGGCAACAAGTTGACCATGAGCCAGCACTGTGCCCTTGTGGCCAAGAAGGCCAATAGTCCCTAGAGGTGCATTAAAAAGAATGTGGCCAGCAGGTTGAGGGAGGCTCCACCCTGGTGACTCCATCTGGAATCCAGTTCTGGGCCCTTCAGTTCACGAAGGGCAGGAAACTACTGGAAAGAATCCAGCAGAGGTCTACCAAGACGATCAAGGGAATGGAGCACCTCTCATGAAAAGAGGCTGAAAGACCTGGGTCTGTTTAGCCTGGAGAAAACTGAGAGGGGATCTCATCAATGCTTATAAATATCTACAGGGCAGGTGTCAAGAGGATGGGGTCAGGCTCTTCTCAGTGGTGCCCAGCAGCAGGACAAGGGGCAACAGACACGAGCTGGAACACAGGAATTTCCATCTCAACATAAGGGAAAACTTCTTTGAGGGTACCAGAGCACTGGAACAGGCTGCCCAGAGAGGTTGTGGATTCTTCTTCTCTGGAGACATTCAAAACCCACCTGGAGGCATTCCTGTCCAGCCTGCTCTGGGTGAACCTGCTTTGGCAGGGGAGTTGGACCAGATGGTCTCTGAAGGTCCCTTCCAACCCCTACAGTTCTCTGATTCTGTGAAAATTGAGTAGCCTGAAGATATAATGTTTCATATTGGATTGATGTAGATTATTCTTTTTATTATTATTTTATTTCAACTTTCAGCATTTAGTCAAGTTAAATACATCTAAAAATCCCCCAAAATCAAGCCATTATTCACATGTCCCAAGAATATCCTTTGATACCAGAACTTCCCTCACAGAAGTGCGCGAGTCTTACATTGAGGTCTACAATTCCCTTCGCTCTAACACATGAGAAAGAGAAAATACACAGCTGGATAACGCACAGACACATACCAATGTATCCCCCCTAACTCCTTCTTAACAACACCTGCATTCCCTTTTCTGTACCACTCCGTGTCTCGTTCTGTAGTTTGGATCATAATATTTTGTTCCATGGTCATACTGCACCTACTGCGTTAGTCCAGGTCCCCGATCACAGCTGCCAGACACTATGGCAATACAAACAGTAAGCAAAATATTTCTTTTCAACTAACTGGCAGAGGCACCTAAAAGCACTTATGCCCATAGCAGTCATGCCAGTATGGCAGAGAAACACCAGGGATGAAAATTATATACCTCTATTTTGTGTAATTTCAGTTACACACAGCACAAAAATGGTTTTCAGAGGGAAAAAAACATCTCCATTTGTTGCTTGCTGAAAAGAGATCATTTCATTTATGCAAAGGCAACAAGCAGTATGTGTGCACAAATAAGAAGGACATGAATGTGAATACAGTCACATTCTCACACTCGAGACTTACATAATCATAATCAAAGTAGGCAAAGCAAGAAAAATATCTGATACTATTTTAATTTGCATCTTAGCTTATCATCTGAGAGAGCAAGCCATCAAGTATAAACATTGTATGGTTTAGTCTCTAAAGCATTCTGAAACATATTAAGTACAATTAATTGCCTCTATCTATAATCAGAATACATTAATCTTAACATAAATTGTCATAACAGTCTTCCTGCCTCCCTCTTTCCTCCTTAAAAGAGCTGCCTTTTTTTTTCCTGTTTTCTTTTTTCAAATTAAGCTCAAGAAAACTCAAGAAATAAAAACAACTTCTATCATATAGCTGCCTACAGAAAGTAACTGGAACGAATGTACCTCCTATAAAAATTAAATAAGAATACATTCTTTTTCACCACAGTTTAAATTGGGCACAGAAACAACTTATTGCTAGATGTGTATTTCCATTTATAAGGGCCTTTTCTTACATTTACAAGGGTCAAGTTCAAGCACCACAGGAGATTCCTGTGTGAACTTTATCTGCAATTTGATCCTTGCATGGCATGCTGTCTAAGCATTACACTGTACTATGATTTAATGCTGGACACACGCTTCAGCAGTTACAAATGACGGACTATTTAAAGGCATATGACTGTGACCCAGAGAGGTACAAAAGCATCCAAAATAGCATTTTATTTCGGTTTTGGGAGGGGTGAGTCTGAGTCGGGATAGGGCCTGTAAAAAACATACTTTGAAAAAGATGTGGCTTATTACTAGGGTTAAAAAAAAAAAAAAAAGCTATTGACATTTTAGAAATAGGTTATATACATTCGATAAACAGCTATTCTAATTTAAGCTTAAGAGTATGAAAGCATATAGGTATCTCTCCATTTTTCCCCAAAATTTTCACAGCACTAGAGGAAAAAACAACCCCAAACCCCAAACACTTGCCAGCCTTCTAGAGCATGCTATTTAATGCTACTAGTTGAGAAAAAAGCACGAAGGCTCAGCGAAAACAGTCTCACATCATGTGTTTCGTTTCAGGCTGGGGTTTTGGGTTTGCCCCTGCTTTTCTTTTCGAATAAACAGAAGCAGTTATGCAGTCCTCTGTAAAATCCAAAGAAATTACACACACACACACACACCCAGCCCCCTCCAAACCTGCTCACGGTGACCCTGCAAAACACAACTGGGGAAACGGCTTGCCAGACAGCATCTGCTGCGGGATTCAAAGCCGCCTACGTTTAGGGCGTACACTTTTCACCTGGGCACTGAGCACCTTGGAAGAATTTCAGCCGGGGACAAGAGCTTTGTACCCAGGATTGAAGAAACACTGCTGATTTGGGGTTGGGAGAGGGTGAAGGAGGAAGGCAGGGTGTTGCGTGCACCTTGTGTCTTGGCTTTCAAACCAGCTACCCGGGCCGCCACCAGATCAATGCACCAGGGGTTTCGCCTCGTCCTGTTTTCCACCCGGGAAATACTGTAGTTTGGCTTTACACCCTCGGGTGTCACACCGTGGCGCCTCGACAGTTGTGTGCGTGTGTGTGTCCCCTCTTCCCGCACCTGATGCTGCTTGGTTGTCACGGAGGACGCCATATAGGGGCGGCTCTCAGCAGACAAAGCCTCTTCATTCGAAAAAATAATAATTAAAAAAAAAAAGGGGGGGCAAATCGTCTTTACCCATCAATCGCTATAAAAAAAAGGGGGGGGGGGGGGGGGCATTAAACACC
>JAOTQQ010000012.1:56815485-56831394 GCA_026546715.1 Gallinago undulata
CAGCATCATTCCCCCCACCCCGCCCCGGTGCCACCGGGAAACGGGTGTCGTCGCCGTCCGTCTCCCCCTCACAGGTTGCGGCCGCGCATCCTTCCCCCCCCCCTTCCCTCCCGTTGGCGGCGGGCGATGCAGCCCCATCCCCGCTCCCCGCCGCTCTCCCCTCCCCCGGGGAGAGACGAAGAAGAACGGGGAGGGAGAGCCAGGGGTTAATCCTGCGGAGGAAAGCGCTGCCGCCGCCTCGCCCGCAGCCCCCCGCCGCCCTTACATAACGGCAGAGCTGGGGATGGAGGGAGAAGGGTACAGCCGGTGGCACCACTACAACGGGAGCCTCCACCGCCGCACCCCCCTCCCCTCCCATTAACCGGGCAGAAATTAGGCAGCCAGCGCGCTAAATAGAGGGGGGGGGGAGATGTGCGTGAAGGAGGAGAAAGCAAGAAACAGCCCCGCCGTCGCCCACCCCCAAAGCGGGGAGGGGGGGCTCCCCTCAGCCCCCGCACCAGAGGCGCCAAACTCACCGCCGCGCTCTCTGAGGGGCGGCACGTCCCCGCCGGCCCAACCTGACGCTCGCCCGGTCTCCGGCGCTATCTCGGCAGCCCCGTTCTCAAGCCGGTGCGGCGGCTCCGGCAAGCACCGCCCTCCTTGCCCGGGCATTGGCGAGAGCCCGGGCGTCGCCTTGCCCGCCCCTCCGCCGACTCAGCCCCCATAGGCCGGGCGGGCTGTTCGGGCCGCTCCCGCTCCCCGCCCCGCGGAGCCTGAGGTAATGAATTAGCACGGGGGGAGCCACTGCTTTCTCTGCCTTAAATGGCCGGTTGCGGCTGGAGGCGCTGCTGCCCGCTCCTCCCTGTCCCGCTGCCCGGTAGCAGGTGGGCAGGGGCAGGGGCAAGTGGAGGGGGCTCCTCCCTGCCCGCTCCCCTCACCGGGGGCCAGTGACCTCCCCGCCGCGGCCGCGGCCGGGGCTGGCGTTGAGTTGTCCCCTGCAGCCCATGGAGGTCCATGGTGGAGCAGATATCCACCTCGCAGCCTGTGGGAGCAGGTGGAGGTGCCCTGAAGGAGGCTGGGACCCTGTGAAGAGCCCACACATGGGCTGGCAGGACCTGCAGCCCCATGGAGAGGAATCTGTGCCGGAGCAGGTTTTCTGTCAGGACCTGTGACCCCACTGGGGGACCCATTGCACCCTGGGGAAAAGACCCACACTGGAGCAGTTCATGAAGAACTGCAGTCCATGGGAAGGACCCACATTGGAGAAGTTTGTGAAAGACTGTCTCCCACAGGAGGGACTCCATGCTATCTCCTGTTGAGGAAGGGGAATGCTAGAGTGGCCTGGTAGGCACCTTGCAACTAGCTAAGGTCAAACCAACATGTTATCACGCTACCTTAATGAAGTAATGTAACTTTGGATTCATTTTAATCCTGTGTACAAATTAAGACCTTGCATATTTTAAAGCAGGAGATTGCGCAGTTCTTCCTTGTCTGCATTTATTTTCATTTTTTAACTCAAGAATGCTGTCACCGAGTGTTATGTCTGCCATGGACTTTTACTCAAAAAATAAAAGAACGTGAATGCCAAGGTGCATCTATGTTGTGGATTTCTGCAGCACTCAGAACACTTGCTTTAGATGATACAATTGCACTGTTACAATGAATTCTCTAGAGCTCCCAGAAGTCTTCTTTCACCCCCGCACAAAGAATTATTTTTTCTCAGTCCAGAAAATAATCTATTCAATTGTCCAACGATAAGACAGTAGTGCTCTGCCACAGAACAGGGCCTCACAGCAAATCTTGAGAGCAGTCCAGCCCTTGATTAGCTTGATCTCCTCTGGAAGTCCATTCCCTCAGAAGAAAAGAAGACCCTTGACCATGATCTTGGGATCTCACTATTTTATCCTAAGATTAGCTGTGTTTCCCCAGGGGGTTAGTGCAGCTGTGTTTGTGGGCTGTAGCTGTAGCTGAAAGATACCATCTTTTCTTTTGCATGACCCGAGCCGATGATTTGTCAGCGTGACCTAGTGTTTCACATTCTCTTTTGCTCTCCTAAATAAACATTTGAAAATACGATTGATCACACGCCGTTCTCTCTGACACGCTCCGGTCAGACATTCCCAAGCCACTGCAGCAGGAGGACATTTCCTTAGGATCCAGGAACGGAGCAGAGGGCAGGCACTAGCCGTACCCTGGGTCCTGCCAGGACTTTCAGAATGTAAAATTCCTACAAGCTAGTCTAAGGAGGAACTTCCTCACCTCTGGGCTGATGGCAAAACAGAGAGTAGAAAAACTAACCCCTCAGTTTCCATTTTCAGAGCCTCACCATAAGAAAAGCACAACCAGACTTCGTGTTGAATTCCAAAATATTACTGATTTTAATTAACACTGTAAGAAGTACACAGATCAGTTCCAAAATAAAACTGTCCATATTACCCTACTTCATTCTCTCTGTCAGCTAACGGGCCGGTTCTTCTTTCATTTCCAGGCAAAGTCATCCAGGAAGGATGTAGATCTCCTCCCTGTAGTTGGCACAGCTTCTTTTCAAGCTGCTACACTTCTGCCCATCCTTATTTCTATCATGTTTATCCTCACATGAGTTCTATTCAAAGGTTTCGGAATTTTAAAAGATTTCTTTGCTTTTTCCTCCTTCCTTTCCTAGTTCTCTACAAGGCGGAGAATTCTTTACTGTTTACGCAGCTCTTTTGCTAATGGATCGAGCCAAATCCACCAGAGCTGGAAAACTCTGTGTCCAACGTTATTTCCCAGACAGAGAGAAATGAGATGCAACACTGACAAAATGATAGATTACCTAAACTCCGGGTGCTCAGTGAACCAGCAGTTGCATCATATTTGGAGTCAGAGCTATTAAACAGTAAATAAAAAGATTTTTCAACTCACCAGGCCCGGGTAGGAAAAGGTAACACCAAGAACGCATAGGGGAATGGTGTAGGCATCACTGGTGGGTTTTGATCACTGTTTAGGGTTCTCTGTAAGTGAAAATTCATGCTGACCTCCCTTTAAAGTTTTTCATTGTTTGACAAATTACTAGTTATAATTGTATTTCACTTTATAGGTGTCTTTTTTTTTATTTCAGTAATCTATCTTGTGGACTCCCAGTCTGAATAACCGAGCTTTAAAAATGTTTTGGCTTCCTGTGTTGGTCATTAGGTTTCTTTAAATTCTAGGAATGTGCGCTTTCACATTCCAGGTCCTGAATATAAAGCTATAAAAAACCTTCCACACTGAATGGTTTCCTAAGTGAGAGTAGCCAAGCCCTGCAACAGGTTCCACGGGGAGGTCTGTCTTTGGAGACAGCAGAGAACTTGACTGAATAAACCCCTGAGCACTGAACTTAGCCCTGCTTTTGCCAAAAGTGTAGAATGAGATGATCTCAAGAAGTCCCTTCCAGACTAAGTTATTTTATGATTAATCTGCATACACCCTACAGTGTTTCTCAAGGGAAACTTAATTTGTATTATTGATAACAATTTTTTTAGCAGACTTCTCAACTGGCCTCTGAGAATGTTACTGTTTAAAGATGCAAAGAATTAAAATGAACAGATTAGCGTTGATAGTGAATTAGTGAAACTGAACTTATTTTACCACTGTTCAGAAGTCTTTCTTCATTTTCAAAATGTTTGTTTGTATGTACAAGATGGAGGGATTGGATCAAATTTATTTTAATCTTTTTTCATTTTCCTGTCTGTTATAATGAGCTTGGATATATGAAATCAAATATTGGAATTTTGTATTCTTAAGAAATCTGTTTGGTAATTAGTAGCAATTCTTATCATTCTTGTGCTGGTTATCTGCTCCATTTGCTCTTGTGCAATATTTCAATTTTGTATCTTTTTAACATTCTGATGAAGGTATGTATTTTAAGTAGCCCTCATGTTAATGAAAGTAATACTTGGAGAGATTTTATTTTAAATATTATCCTTATTGCTGCATTTCAGTGCATGTTTTCTGTTCCTTAATAAAGTTATATGTCGAGATGGTAAGGACCTGTGTCATGGAAACTGTGTGCTTCAGCTTTCCTATGGCTTATTATGAATGGTTGGATTTCTTTTAGTCTCTAATAACACCTGAAAAGTGTATGCACCTGAAAAATCTTTTCCATTCCTTTTATATGTAAACATTTTTGTGTGTGTGTTTGTGTGTTGAGATTATAGCTGGAGAAGTTTCATCTATCTTCTTCGAACACCATAGCTTTTGTTAACTGTGTTCCCACAAACATGCATAAAATGTTTTGGCTTTTGTGTGTGAATACTCTGTAATCTGAGGAGAGGAACAAGCAATGTAACGTAATATGGAGAGGATACAAGTGAAAAGGTGTGTATCCAAACAATAACTTAGTGGTTGGAACTGTTTGACAGTATTTATGATCTGTTTGCGCTTAGTGATACTCCTGAATGGAATGCAATACGTATCAACACTGAGCACAGATGTGGCGAGCACAGATTTTGGTTTAAAGGTCCAGAACCTTTAAACAATATATCCAAACACATTCATCCACCTTGCTGTTTATGCGTTAGTTTTTTTCGGATTTGAAAGTCTATCTTCTAGGTACAGGTTTTGATATTCTCCAAAGTGTTCTAGATGCTAGTGGTTTTTGCTGCCAGTATTTATGATTGCCTTGTTGTTTGGTATTTAATGAACAGAAATGCAAGCAGAAAAAAAATTAATTTTAACTCTTTAAAATTTAAAATAAAAGTAATTGTATTTAAATCATAATTAAGCTTTCCTTAATCCAGCACTCTACAGCTTTAGCATTTAGTCTTCAGGAAAACTGGACTATTTTAACAAAAGCTGTAACAACTAATTAAAAAGCTGTAAAAACTAATTAAAGTACGGTGCAGGATCAATTGATGTGGCATCTAATGTAGAAAAAGCTCCATGCAAGACCATACAGGAAGGGATGGTGATTTTTATTTTAAAGCTCATCTCACTTATGCTCACTTTCTTATACGTCACACATTCTTTCAGACCGATTCTTTCATACTCACATATTCAGAAGCACCAAGGTGTGTGTATCCCTGTGGTCTGGTGACACAAGAAGGAGCACTGGTTGCTAAATCCTCAGTCCTCATCGTACCTCCGGGATTATTCTTGATCAGTAACCACATCCTGGTTCTCTGGGCATACCTTTTGTACCTTTATAAGTTCACACTTATTGTCATTGTTTGGTTTTTCATCATGTACTGCCTCTGAGAATCATTAGGCTACATCACTAATTTACTAACTATCCTTCTGTCTCCTTATCCAAAAATAGTCTGTCCTTTGTTTCCCTAAACTAGATGCCTTGGTAAAGTGTGCCAACCTGCTGTTCTGCACCAGGGTTTGGAGTATGCGTGAGGCCTGACAGAAAATGGCTTAATAAAATAGCTGCTTTAATAAGACAGAATAAATAAGACAGAATGAAAAGTGGAATGTAGACAGAGAGTAAACCTTTTGTCCCTTCAGATGCTGAGCAGCACATGTGTGCAGCATCAGATGGACCCTGGATGGATTTTGCCACAGTACACTGTGCAGATCATAGAATCATAGAATGGTTAAAGTTGGAAGGGACCTTAAGGATCATTGAGTTCCACCCCCCTGCCATGGGCAGGGACACCTCCCACCAGACCAGGTTGCTCAAAGCCCCATCCAGCCTGGCCTTGAACACCTCCAGGGATGGGGCAACCATGGCTTCTCTGGGCAACCTGTTCCAGTGTCTCACCACCCTCACAGGAGAGAATTAATTTCTAGTATCTAATCTAAATCTTCCCTCTTTCAGTTTTAAACCATTACCTCTTGTCCTATTGCTTCCCTATCTCTCCTGTAGCCCCTTCAGGTACTGGAAGGGGCTCTAAGGTCTCCCTGGAGCCTTCTCTTCTCCAGGCTGAACCACCCCAACTCTCTCAGCCTGTCTTCATAGCAGAGGTGCTCCAGCCTCTGATCATTTTCATGGCCCTCCACTGGAACTTTTCCAACAGGTCCATGTCCTTCCTGTGCTGAGGACTCCAGAGCTGGACTCAGGACTGCAGGTGGGGTCTTACAGAGCAGAGGGGCAGAATCACCTCCCTTGACCTGCTGGTCATGCTTCTTTTGCTGCAGCCCAGGATGTGGTTGGCTTTCTGGGTTGTGAGTGCACATTGCTGGGTCATGTTGAGCTTCTCATCCACAAGTGATCCCGTCTGTGGAGAGAAGTACCTCCTTTTTCGTTCTTTGAGATACTAAATGATTTTCTTACAAGAAAACAGCTCTACTCTCGTTGACGTGAGAACTTCTTGCAGCACTGTCAGACACAGGCAAGGATGCGCAGGTGGCGCAGAGGCTGGTGCCAAGTGGGAGCTGCCTGCAGGCTCCTCTGCAGCTGGCTAAGGTGACCCTGTGATCATGGGACATGCACAGCCCAACCCAGCCTGAAGGCCACCCTGGCCGTGCAGCACAGCAGAGGCCTACCCTCCTCATCTGAGCTGCCATGGGGGTCACCAGCTCCTCTGCCTCCAGCGGCGTCCTGCTTGGGATCAACACACCAGCTGATCTAGGTGGTGTCAGCACTTGCAGTTGGTTTTTCCCCTCTGCTTTCTCACTTGGATATTTCCATTCATTCCCACCAGTCTCGGTGTTTCTGTTTCTCTGCGATACCACGTTTGTGTGCTGCTTCAGGAAGCGCGGTGTGAAATTCTGCCTCTTTCACTCAGTGCTTTTCTTCCCGTCAACTCAAAAAAGGTGTGAGATAATGAGTTTAGCCTCTGAAAGGTTTTACTTGGAAAAAAAACCTATTTGTTTTTTTTCCAAAAAAAGGATCCTTTTTTAAATTAAAATCCACCAAAAATCCAAACCACGGAGCTGCATCCATCTCTCCCTCTTGCCATCAAATTATCAGACTGGTGGCTCTGAAACTGGCACTGATCTCCCATACAAAAACTATTCTGAACATGAATAACCAGTGGAAGTGTTCCAAGACACTCATTGTGTAACCTGAATTTTTTTTTTATGCTTCTAGGTAGTTTCACTATAGAAAAAAAATGCCGGTGCAAAATTTAGTGGCTTCATTGCTGGTTTTGTTGGGAAAAAAAAAAAAAAGTAGCCTGTTTTGCACATTGTAAAACTGCCAAATATTTTTCACAGAAGTTTCTCTCCGTAATGCATGATGCTCTTTCAATATTTCATTTTGGTTTTTTTGCTTAGAATTTTTCTGCTTTACCCAACAGGTAGACCAATAGTGTTCTTAAAAAATATTTTCCACTGGTACTTAATAAATCAAAGTACTATTATTTTAAGCCAATTATTTATAAATCATTGGCTTACAGAGGAATATAACAATTCAAAAAGCCAGCTTTTGAAACCAACTATATATGTCAGTTGAGAGGGTAGCTGCTAAATCACATCTTTGAGTACATTTCAGTCAACCCCCTTAAGGACTTTGATTTCCTTAGAAACCTAAAGAAGTTGTCTCTCTGATTCCAGTTATTCTCACATCTCTCTGCCTTGTGAGACAAATTAATTTTTCTAGCTCAAGTTAGAAGTTCTGCTGCTGTAATTAAAGAATGTGGGAGTGTATCAAACAAATTTCCAATGTTGAAACTTTTTTTTTAATAATTTAGTACTAATTGAGGGGGTGTGTGTGTGTTGGGGTTTTTTTTCTCCAGCATATCAAGTATTATCCCGCTGCATCTCTGTGATGGAATCACAGCACTAGTTATTGTTCTTCTCTAAATAGGACATATATCCAACATATAAGCATAAAGCTGACCAACTATGTACTGCTTGCCCTGGGTAACTCAACTGACATGATTTTAGTGGTCATTTCACCATAAGCATTTAAATGTGATCTGAGGCTATTGCAGGAAAAGCCTTATCCCATGTTGGCGTCTGGTAACGCAAACAGCGTAGCCTTGTTGTTTGTTGGACATGACTTGCATGGCTGCTCCACATCCTCAAAAAAAAAAAAAGACAAAAAGAAAGGAAAAAAGGGGGGGGGGGGAGGAAAAAAAAAGGGGAAAAAAAGAAAAAAAAAAAAGGAAAAAAAAGAAAGAGAAAGAGCAAGGAGATAGCAAACCTCCAGTTTTGAGGCTCTGAATGTCCTTTAGCAATTCATACCTGATTTAACTTCAGTTTAATGCCTGATTTCTTTTCCTCCTTATACCTATCTACTCTTGTTCACTGCAGGAATTTTCCACTTCTAGAGCAGAAGCAGCAGAGCATGTTTCCACCTCTCAGGTGCTCCCGTTCATAGTCAGACACGAAATAATCTACCCATAGCAGTACTTTGACACATTACAGTATGAAATTGAGTGCTCTTCATTAAATAAATGGGGTGTGTATATATATATAAAAGTAATAAAAATGGAGTAAGTCTAAGCTAAACACCTTGAGACAAAGTTATCTTGATCAGCTTCAGCAAAATTTGACAGAGAGTACGTCTGTGCCTTTTAGTGTGAAAAGAACAGTCTTCACCTCCATTGGGTAGCAAAAAAGATTCATGTATTAGCTCTCACTATTGACCAGAAAGTACCCTGATTTTACTCTAGTTGACTGTTTGCTTTGTATTTCGTAGTTGCTTGGCTTTTGTTCGTAATAGATGAAGGCCTAAATTAGGAGTAGGACTCAGCTATTCACATACTTCTACAGAATGAGCACTAAGTGGCAAAATGTGACTTTAGACCTAAATCAAACAACACCACAGAATATGAGAACCTTTATTGCATTTGGCCCTTTGCTTCTTGTCGCATTGAACCATGTGCTCCCTAAGCAGTACAGAATAGATTGAGTTTCGTTTTATTTTGGTTTGTTTTTTTTTTTTTTAAAGTGACGTTTTCTATGGCTTTATTTAGTAAAAGTACGTGAGAAAGTAAGGGAATGGCGAATGAAAGGCTGACTCCTTTTATGTTAATGGTAAAAGCATTGGTTTCAGTGGGGCTGGAATTCACGTGTTGGTTCTAGGGTCAATGACAATAAGTCCACATGCAGTACCAGCACATGTTCACAGTGACGGGGTGAGCTCTGACAGAGCCCTGTCTGTCCTGATACCGCTAGAAAAAGCAAGTACCACCACTAAGACTGTAGGGTAGGCTTATATTATTGTCTCTTGCCAAGAAAAAAAAAGATGGTATGTTGGTAGCTGCTTGGATAACAATCACTTAGTTTTAACACAAATCTACCATCTCTTATCACTTCATTTCTTAATCAATGAACAATTGTTAATAGTATTCTGTTATAAAATGTCACAGTAAAAGAATTCTGATTTTTACACAAAGAAAATAGTTGTGGAAATGAGTGCCAGGAGCCGTCAGCGACATTTGAGATGGGTGAGTTTAAGAGATGTTTCATACGTTTTCATAGCTGCTGGCATGAAGGAATTTAAGCTAAACTGAAGCAAAAAGCACCCAGCTCCTGAGGTTCTAGTGGCTAATTGCTGCGAGTACCTGAAGGGCTGCTCCTGTTGGGTCGGCAGTCTTGGTAAAGTTTTTTTTCTTTCATTTTGACTTCTCCACTATCTCCCTGAAGCAGTTGAGAATGTAGGTCGCCAGAGGAAGATCTGTACTGAAAAAGTCTTGCGCTAAGGAAGTAGCTTGGTGTGGCCACTTCCATATAAGTGCCGTCAGGTTTTGTTCACTGTCTTAACTGCAATGCTGAATCTTCGGTATTAGACTTCTCTAATGCTCTGCAGTTCTGAGGTTCACTTCTGGGCTGCGTAGGGAAGAGTGTGACCAGCAGGTCAAGGGATTTCATTCTCCCCCTCTACTCTGCACTGGTGCCACAACTGGAATACTGTGTCCAGGTCTGAGCTCCCCAGTTCAAGAGAGACAGGGAACTACTGGAGAGAGTCCAGCGGAGTGCAACTGAGATGATGGAGGGATTGGAGCATCTCTCTGATGAGGAAAGGCTGAGAGAGCTGGGGCTCTTCAGCCTGGAGAAGAGAAGGCTGAGGGGAGACCTTATTAATGCTGACAAGTATCTAAAGGGCGATTTGAGGGACAATGGAGCCAGGCTCTTCTCAGTGGTTCCCAGTGATAGGACGAGGGGCAATGGGCACAAGCTGGAACATGGGAAGTTCTATTCAAATATGAGGAAGAACTTCTTTAGGGTGAGGGTGGCAGAGCCCTGGAAGAGGCTGCCCAGGGAGGTTGTGGATTCCCCTTCTCTGGAGATCTTCAAGACCCTCCTGGATGCTCCTGAGTGATGTGCTCTGGGCAGCCCTGCTTTGGCAGTGGAGTTGGACTAGATGATCCTCTAGAGGTCCCTTCCAACTCTGACAATTCTGTGATTCCATGATTCCTGGGCATTCCCCTTCTTGTCCAAAATAAAGGTGTGATTTATATCTCCTCCTGAGAGTATTTTAGGGCTGTGGATAAATGTTGAGCTAACAAAGATAGAGTGAAGTTGGGACTCCATGTGATGAATTGAATAAACTACCAAAAAGGGACAAGACAATGTTTTTCAACAGTTAACTCAGGGGAAAAAGCAAACAGAAAATGAATAAGGATGCAGCAACTACTTCAGTCTTTGTCCATTATATGAAATGATACAGAATATAGATAATTACAAGTGTATAAGCACTGTGGGCAAAGCACCACCTGTGCATTTCTCATAGGAACTTGATTCCCACAACTGTTTCACTTTCAAAGTCACAAGGAATCCATTTATAGATATTATGTTAATAGTTGCTGCATTATTTATGGAGGAATTAAATCATTTCTAGCAGTTTCTCAGTGGCTCACCCACGCTAAAGCTATTCACCAGACTAAGCTTACAAATAAAGTAAAATTGAGTTTTGGGTGAGAACAGACAGGGTTACATGGCCTGTCCTAGAATCAGCACCAAAGCGCACTTCAAATGGGAAGCGGAATTCTTGCTTGAAATGCTTTGTACTAACTGGGAAGAAAAAGCCATGGTCCTGCTCATACTAGACATACAGGCCAGAGCCCCTCAGTAGCCTGACCCTCTCCCAAAGGAATACTGTGGTCAATCCTTTATTTTTTGTTTTTGTTTTTGTTTTTTCTCCTTTGACTCGATTTCGAAGTGATTTGAAAGCACATTATGTCATACTGCGAAGCTGCTGTTCCAACAAACTGGCTGCCAGTCTGTGACAGCCTGAGTCCTTCCCCAAACCTAACAAAGCAGAGAATATAATCTGCTTCATGATGCCCTCAGCATACTAATGGTCAGTCATAAAATAAACGTGCAAATGCATGTTTATTACTTCCCCCACAAAACTCATTTTAAGCTAAAATAGTGAAAAAAAAACCCCAACCCGAAACCCACAACGACAACACTGACTGAGAAAAGGCGGCAACGCTTTTCTCCCACATAATGATTTGAAGGGGTTTGACAGAGCTCAACTAAGGTTTTCTGTCATTTCTAAGAAAAATGACTCTGTGGAGTCCAAACCACTGTGTGGAGTGGCACAGATTCATGACACTCCTGTCAAAACAGCGTAAGCACAGGTTTTAAGTGAAAAGGGGAGGCAGGAAGGGCAGAAATATCTCATGTGGAGAAAAAAAAGAGCGTGCTTCTGCACACAGATGTTTCTTCAGTTAAGCCCACTCTAGGGCTTCAGAAGCTTGTACAAGATTTATGCAATTCCTTCTAGAGCATCCCTTTATCAGTGGATATTAAAAATTAAATAATTCTTACAGAAGTCAACATGCTCTTCCCAACCAGTCCTAGAAGGATGGCCACAAATGTATCTGGGAAATCTATCCAAAAAAAAGGTGGGAGGTGGGGAGTAGAAAGTGAATTTCTATTTTCAGGTCTGCAAAATTTTCACTGCAAGAAAACAGCAAAATTAATGGAATATACTCACTTCTCAACCCAGTACAAATTCTCATCTTGTTTAGTCGGGTAAATGTTGGTGTCAAATAAGTCCCACTTCTTCCCCTTTAAAATACAGCCAGCTAACGCTCTGGACATTGTTTCAAGAAAGATGTCTTACTTTTTTTTACATGCTATTTTAGAGCTGTGAATTTGTTCCAAGATGAGGTACGCAGGCCCTGTTTTATCAGAAGTTAGGACAAACATGAGGACAAGCTTTCCCTAGGAGGGGTTGTGAAGCCCTGGAACAGGTTGCCAGAGAAGTTTGATGTCTCCAGCCCTCGGAGTTTTTAAGACTCAGCAAGGCAAAGCTGCAGCTCACCAAGGTGCCCAGACTAGCTAATCTCCAGAGACTGAGTATTTCTACAACCCTTTGGGAACAGAAAAAAATGTTACAAACAACAAGGAAACAAGGAAGAAATGCACAGGAAGAGAAAACCCAACTGAGAAACCAGGGAATTTTACAGGACTCCCCACAGCACCCACGAGCCTCCAGGAACAGATACGGATTCTCTCATGTCAAGGGTTTAGTTAGTTTGACAAACAAATTCCTGATAAGACTAGGAACTGGTAACATCAGCTATTTTTAGCCACATCTGTACAGACAGGAGCTCTCTTGGAATTGAACTTGGGAACTTAACACCTCTGTTACCACAGGATGTGACACGGGACTGCATGTAAGGAATTGAACCATTTTAAGGCTAAGGATTTTAGGGGAACTATAGGAAATTAAATTTTCAGTACCCTTTTTGCAGAACTTCTTGGTTTCTGATGGTGATTCTTTCAATCTCTACTTTATCAGAGGAATACTTTTAAAAGAGTCATGAACATTATAACATTAGGAATGTTTAGAGCATCTTTCTGGTAGAATATTCAGTTTGGTGTTCCTTGATACTCTTCAATAAATTCCTATCAAACCAATGATTCTTCTGGGCTAACTTAGCACTGCTGATGCATATTTTAAATTTACCTTCATATTGCAATATGGTTAAAATCCACATACAGCTAGACAGATGTTTGAAGCTCATTTCTGGACATTTTATTTTTATCTGAAACAGGAGACTGACAAGTTACTGATAACAGTGTAAGTTGGACACTGTGGTTGTCCATTAAACAGCTTTCCTTTCAAGTCCCTACTGAAATGGGACCATGCTGTTTGATCATTCACACATAGGTCACATTATGACTCTAGCCTATAATTCTTGTAATTCCTCTTTTCCAATAGTTTAGTTGCCTAAGAAAATGGGAGAGATAAATGAATAAGGATCAATAGTGCTCTCTAATTGAAATGGGCCGAGTATGACAGGCTCACAACTACAAATTTTATTAACAGTTTAGTACTAGCTGCCCTTTGTACCAACCACAGATTGCACTTAGTTACGTTACCCCAAATGAAGAAAGACACTTCCTGAAATTACAGCAGGTGACTGGTTGCATCTCCATTTTTCATTCCTGCCCTCACACTTGGACATAAGCAGAAAAAGAGAAAGCACAGCAAAGGAGGCATCACAAGCAAATGATTCTTAACAGCCTTTTCTAGAACACTTAGTACTCATGTAAAAACAAAAATAAACCTGAGATTTCTTTATCACAACCCAGGAATTTGGGGCCAATATGCCTCCCAGAACAAAGGAGCCATGGCAAGGTTAACTGAAAGGTACTGGTCAAAATCTCCTTTCTAAGATAGGATCTTTCAAAGGCTGCCAATTTATTGATGAAAATTCTTTATTTTAATGCCAATGCAATGAAAAATTGAGAAACACGCTAAAGCATTTTTAATCAAAATGCCCTATCCATCTTATATTAAATAGGCCTATTGCATGTATATTTCTCGCTTTATAAAAACCAGTCTTCTCAATTCAAGACTTCAAGTAGTGTGCAGGTCACTACAGTGAGCGATTACAACAAGCCAGTGGATTTACAGACTGGATTTACAGATTCATGGAAGCCCAGAAAGAAATCTAACAGCAGTTAAGAGTTCAAAGCCCTGTGAGATGTTCTGGTCCTGACTGCTGGCAGAAAAAGAAAGAACAGGGTGTCAAATGCAACTAAGCAGCCACGAAGGCCTATTCCAACCTAAACAATTCCATGATTATTTATCGCTTAGAATATAACCACCAGCAAGACTGATAAGGTCAGAAGAGGATTGATTCAGATCATGAACAACCAAGCACTGAAGACACGGGATCATAATTACCAACTAGAGAAAAATAAAAGCCCAAAAGAGTATTTTGGTAACTTGTGAACACTAATAAACTTCTGTTGTCTCTTTCAACCTCTACTTTCTTTTCCTCCAGCCACAGGTGTTGGTGTTACTTTCCTCCCTTTATTTGTTTTGATCTTGTTTCAATCACAGAGCATAGGGATTTTTCAAGAAAAAACTCTTGCTTGCTTTCTTCAGTGGTCCCCAGGGAAATGACCAGAGGAGATGGGCACAAACTTGAACACAGGAAGTTCCATCTAAACATGAGGAGGAACTTCTTTCCTATGAAAGTGGCAGAGCCCTGGAAGGGGCTGCCCAGAGAGGTGGTGGAGTCTCCCTCTCTGGAGACATTCAAACCCACCTGGACATGTTCCTATGCAACTTGCTTTGGGTGGACCTGCTTTGGCAGGGAAGTTGGATGAGATGATGTCCAGAGGTCCCTTCCAACCCCATATCATTCTGTGGTTCTTTGTGCAGCTCCTAGGATACATTTTGACACTGGCTGATCAGTACCAAAGAGACATTTAAGTTAACTAGGAAGGGGCAATTTTCTACAATCTACAAGCACAGATGAGGGTAATGAGACTTATGATCTGATTGTCCAGCAGCTACATGGTTAAATGGCTTTTATTTATTCTTTTTTTAATTCTTTATTTTATTTTATTTATTTTAATGCAATAAGCAAGCATCCAGCCTTGTTCTAAAGAGTAAACTTTTCCTTTCCTGCAAAGACATTGTGCTTAAAGCAGCAAGTTATCACACTGAAGGATGCATTTCCCTTAATTAGAGGCAATAAAATGAATGCAAGCATGGCAGATTTTCATGTCCACCCCTCCAATGAGTCATTCACAGGTTTAACAGTTCATTAATGAAATCCAACATCCTGATGGTTACATGGACTGCATAAGATTTTTTTTCTCCTAGCATTAATTTTCTGAGCCAGTTCTAATCAGATAAGCAATGAGGGTATAGTCTTTAACCTTGTTGCCAAGAAAAGCAAAGATATGCAAACTGTAACCATGGGACAAGGTTATACTCTGTGATATCAAGCACCCTAGCAACTAGGATCCACAAACAACAGCTGAAAAACACATTCTCCTTATTATTTCACTGAATTATTGTTTTTTACACTACTGCATTCATTTACAGGGGTTTTTCTCCTTCCCTCCCTCATGTAAACAAGCCTTGTTACAAAGCTCCAAAGACAACTATTTCAAATATAGAGGAACAATTTGGACTTGGAGAGCTGCCCTGTAACGATGCAACAGAACACAAGGCCTTATCTCTGTTGGATAAGGAATGATGTCAACAGTAGCTATGTTAACAAAGAGGTCAATAATGACTAGTAAACATAACCCAAACAATTGAGTAAGTAAAGGGTAAGCCACCAGGGGCTGGGGCAGAAGAAAGGCTATTACTTCTACAAGAGCTTTTAAAAAAAAATAAAATTCTTCACTACTTTGTATTAGGAACAGACAAAGCAGAAAAAGACAAGTTTGCTGGACTCCTCCTTTTAAATCATCGTAGAGAAATAATCATTCTCTTTATGTACGTTCCACAGCAATCCACTTCCAGACACTGCTAGCCCCAACCACTCAGCAGAAAAGATGGTAACACTGGAGTACTGTGTCCAGCTCTGAAGCCCCAACATAAGACAGACATGGACCTTTTGAAGCGAGTCCAGAGGACGGCTGTGAAGATGGTCAGAGGGCTGGAGCACCTTTCTTATGAAGATAGGCTGAAAGCGTTGGGATTGTTCAGCCTGGACAAGAGAAGGCTCTGGGGAGACCTTGTAGCAGCCTTCCAGTACCTGAAGAGGGCCTACAAGAAAGCTGGAGAGGGACAGGCTAAAAGGCTGGAGTAAAAGCCAAGACTTTGGATTCTTTGAGCATGGGCTGACTTACAGGTCACCAGGCAAGGTT
>JAOTQQ010000012.1:56831435-56917616 GCA_026546715.1 Gallinago undulata
CAGGGGAGTTGGACTAGATGATCTCTATGGTCCCTTCCAACTCCAAAAATTCAGTGAAATTCAGTGAAATTCAGTGATAGGACAAGGAGCAATGGCATCAACCTGGAAGAAGGGAGATTCAGATTAGATATCAGGAAGAAATTTTTCATTATGACAGTGGTGAGACACTGGAACAGGTTTCCCAGAGAAGTTCTGGATGCCCCATCCCTGCAAGTGTTCAAGGCCAGGACAGATGGGGCTTGAAACAACCTTTCATAGTTGGAGTTGTCCCTTCCAATTCTAACAATTCTATGATTCTATAATTCAATCCATTTCTTGATGTAGAAGGCAATGCCACATTCCAGTCATGGAAGTCATCCCACTAAGTTTCAGTAACAGCAACTAGGTCATAGCTTTCTAGCAGCATGGTGGCTTCCAGCTCCTCCTATTTGTTGCCCATGCTCTGTGCATTGGTGAAGGGGCACTTCAGCTGGGCTATTGGCCATGCCATCTTCTAAGCTTGAGTCACTGGTGTTTCCCTCTTGGCCCCTATTACCCTGGCTCTTCTCCATAAGACTTCAAGTGTGGTACAGTGCAGTCAGCATGTCCCAGAGCAACAGGCTGAGGGGCCTTGCTAGCACCCTGTCCCTTGCTTGTCACAAGCAAGCCTTGATGTTATTGCCCACCCCCTTCAAGTCTAGTTTAAAGATATGTCAATGAGACCTGCTAGCTCATGAGCAAAGACCCTCTCTTCCCATTTCACCCTGAAATCTCTTCCCACTACACTCAAGACTACATGTTGTGGCTTCATTGCCACCCATATGGAAGAGGACTAATTGGTAGTAGTCAGGAGTCTGTACCAGGCTAGGAAGTTTCCATGATACAAGGGGTAGGGCCTTGTGACTTTGGCAGCACCTCTGGTGAAGATGGCCCATCATCCATATCAACCATTGACTGGCCTTCAACATCCAAAGCCTGTTGTACAGAAGCACCTGGGAAGGTGGGATGGACAAGGAAGAGGTTTAGTCTGCCACCCCAAGCATGGACTTGCCTCCTGTCATTTAAGCTACAATTTTAATGCCTCAAGATCATTTCATGCCAACAGTTGGGACAGTCAAAGGAGGACACTGGCCACTAACAACTCATTAGGGAAATTAACACAGCAAACTCAGCTATTCATTTGGTGATGGTCTGGCTGTAGACAATGGCCTTTAATGTGAGGGACAGAGGTGAAAATCCATTCCCTCATTCCCACAGCAATTATTTCCCTAGAATGGATCACACATAGGTCCCTATTAAAAACAAGCAAATAAAACCATCTACCTCTAGTCCCACCCATTTTTTACCAGCACAGAAAGAACATTTCCCTTTTTATTCCTATTAAGGCAATGAAGAGCCATACGATCACTCCGTTTTTACATGAGGTTTTAATGAAGCTCACATGAGTCTGAAATAGCTCTTCTGGTACTTTAAGTCAAGCAGAGAAACACAGTATGTATCCACATAACACAGAAAATTGATCTCCTTGGTTCCATCGCTATACGTACGTGGAGTAGAAACAGTAGCAGGAAAAAAGGCAGATTGAACACTAGGATACTCTCAAAGGTGCCTGATGCCTCCGTAAGAATTTTGCATTTGCAAGTTTTCAGGACTTTGAAAAAACACTCTTCTAAAGTAGTTTACACTTACTCTGATTAAACTCTTCATTCATGGTCAAGTCTGTGATATCAAGAACAGCAAAGTTTATGGTTCTTGTTCATCAGCAGAATGGGAAGTAGGAGGCAGACTTAAGGTATAGTGAAGTGGACTAATTGCTCCCTAGCCAGCCAGGCCAGACCTTCTTACTATTCACATTGTTAATTAATGAAATGTGTTAATTTGAAAGCGTATTTCCACTTGCTCAAATCTCTTATGCAAATCAATGATCAAATTATACTTTCATTTTAGCGTGGGCTAAAATAGATTAATGTTAGGTATGTGTGCACAAACACACACCCACAGTGCATTACAATACCCTCCAGCCAAAAATGGAAAAGGACAAGACAGTTCTTATCTTTCGCAGCAACACAAGTTGCAGAAACAAGTTTGGTCACTTCTTTCCATAGGAATTGGTGATCTGCTGGGGGAGCAGTGTCCCCCTCTCCACCAGCGATGTGGAATTTCTAGATGAACAAAACAATATTGAACCAGAATGAAAGCTATGAAAGGAAGCTAAAACTACCTTTCCTCCCAGAATTTTATTAGCACTCCAGAAAATACCTATACAAGCACTCACTGCAGCTTCAAATTTAAAAGAACGTAACCTGAATGAAAGAGCGTTTACAAAATACTACGCTTGTGTTTTTCAGAATTAACACTTTTTCCCACATAAAGATGTTAATCTTCAATCAAAGATCTGGAGAGCAACCTGTTGATAATTGTCTCGTGCCTTTTTAACATGAGTGACAGCTTTAAATATGTCAAAACCATTTCTTCGCTAACTTGCTCTGTTGTAAAACTGAAAGTAGTTTCAGCGAGTTGAAAGATTTGTGTACTTTCCCCCAGAACTCATTTACCTGCTCCCTCACCTTTAGACAAGAAGCTGAGGCATCCTAGGCATTAGAACAAGGAAGGGTTGCTAATTCACTAAGACATGAAAGCTGAATGATAACAATCCAGGATGAGATGTCCAGTCTGCAGGAGGCTTTTGTTCCGGTTTCTGGATTGCTTCCATAGCAGGAAGTTGCTTCAGTTGTTGCTTTAGTTTTCTCAGAATCACGATAGCAACAGGAAAAAAACAAAAACAAAACAACAACAAAACCACAAAACAAACAAAAAAAAAGAACTTAGAGCAATTAAGGTTTCTGTTCTTATTAAAAATATTCATTGCTTTATTGTTTTGTGCAATGATCACAAAGTTATTATGAGATCGTGCACGTGTCCTACTAGGTTTATTTCAAAAAACTGACTCAGTTTAAGGAAAGAAAATACAGATTGCTATTTAAGTTTTTTCCTGTAGTACATAGTTTAAAGCAAAAAAAAAAAAAAAGGTAAGCTTCATATCTTTTGTCAAGTGTTGAAAGCAATTATTTTCTTCCTCAAACCTGCTGTAAATCTTATTTTCAAAAACAAAGTGCTAGTTTCTAGAAATAATAATAAAAAAAATAATCAGCACTTCAAAATAATTCTGCCATTCCTATCAGGAAAAACAATGTTTTCCCCATCTCTGGCTTCAGGCAAATTCCAGATTGTGTCCAAGTTAAACCTTGGGAAATATGAGAATTTCGGGGGATGAAAGAGGGAATATATTTGCTTTAAGAGTAAAATTTCATTCATTCTATTTAATGGAAAAGTAAGTACCAAATCAATTCATAGAATCTGAACTTTGCTGTAAATTTACATTTCTGTTTCAATATCAACAGTAAACCTCAATGCTATCTAAAACAAAACTAAGTATTTTTGTTTTAAGGCAAATAGCATAGCAAGGTTGATCTGCAGATAAGGTTGATCTAAGATCTTGTTTTTTCTTTTAGTTTTTCCAGAGAAAACTTAAAATAAAAATACCCTAAACCCCATGGTTCTAATAGTTTTTAAAACCTCCTCTTTCCCTCTCATTTTGAAATTCCAAAATCTCTCCTTCATTTATGGATTAGGGAAACACTGCACTAATAAATTAAAACCAATGCTATCCTAACTTATTACTAGCTATTATCTTTTTGTTAAAATCACTTCCCCAGTCCTGCCGGCCACACTATTTCTAATACAAGCCAGGATGCTGTTGGCCTTCTTGGCCACCTGGGCACTCTGCTGAGTCATGTTCAGCCAACAGTCGACCAACACCTCCAGGTCCTTTTCTGCCAGGCAGCTCCAGCCACTCTGCTCCCAGCCTGTAGTGCTGCAGGGGGTTGGTGTGACCCAAGTGGAGGACCTAGCACTTAGCCTTGTTAAACCTTATCCCATTGGTCTCAGCCATCGATCCAGCCACCAATTTGTAGGGTCAGCAAATATTAGACATCCCAACAAGAGAAAAAGTTGTCATACTTACCAGAACACTGATAGAGTTTCTAAATCTGAGCTTTAATGCATGACTTGAAATCTAGTTGTGAATCTTCACTAGGGTTTTTGACTTTCAGATGTTCAGAATGCAATCAGTGCCAGCTAAGGACAGTCACAGAATTGCTTGACAATTTGCAAACCCCCAAAGTAGTTTGACTTCCAGAAATACCTAAATGAAACAGACAAGACTGAGTGATCTATAATTAAATACTACTGGGTGGAAAAAGATCAGACACCGGGAAAAACTTTTGTCATGTTTGCTAGTATTCTCATCCTTGCCTCCGCTTTATAAATAAGTAGAGCAGTCAACATAATCAGTGCTAGAGCCCAACTACAGAAATATCGACCCACTACTTGAAAGGAAGAAAAAAACCAAGCTTTCCTCCAAGGGCTGTATTAGTCCCAATTCTACCTTACTTACAATTCTACCATGCTACTAACCACAACGGTGTTCTGCTGGATTCCTGTCAGTATTATCCCAGCAACTGTTTAGCAGAAAACTACAATGCATATCATTCAGGAAAAAAATAAAAAAGAAAAAAAAAAAGAGAAAAAAAGGTTGCAGAATATCTGGCAGAACTGTAGATTGCAAATGAGATGAATCTCTGTGTTACCATAATAATAGGTTTTTTCCACACCTGCTGCAGTTTTGACAACTTCTGCTGGGTTTTTAGTGCAATAAATTGCTTGAGTGCATGACGGTGCAAAGCTATTTTAAGTTAGTGAAGTTGCTGTGTGATTTTTAAGGGGAATTCACAGCAAATACTCCACGAAAACATAACTCAAGCTTATCAAAATACTGATATATACCTCCTGAGTATAGGAGGCTTTTAATTAGAAAAGCAATAATAGTTAAAAAAAAAATCGTCCTGGGTTTTTTATTAGAAAACAAAATATGTATCTCCGATCATTCTGTAAAGCCATACAAAGAAAGTATGCCTATATTTTTTCATCAATTAAAAAAGCATTAATGGAAATTATAGATATAACTATTTTCTTTTTAAAAAACCACAAAACACAAAGAAGAGAAGCAAAAGAAGAACTTTAAAATTGAGAATTATTGTAACATATCTGCATTATTCTATTTTCTTTTCTTAAATTCTATGGATGTATTACAAATACTGACATAAGATCCACTCACACACAGACCCCTGTAGGCCTTCAGGTAACAGCAAGTCCTTGGCGATCTCCTAACTTATACTGCTAGAAAATTACATCTACCTCATTCTAATTTGGTACAAATACCAACAAGAATTTCTGTGTTCAGCCACAATGTTATAACTTTAACAATTTGGATCATTCTTAAATCAAATTACAAGACCATCCTGGATCACACCAGGAATATTACTGAAGAGCGTCATAAATCACTGTAAGCCAGTTTGTTTACTACTAAAATTCAACAAAGTTCTAGCCCTTGTACACCAGAAAAGACGGGTCATGATCTGTTCTGAAGCCTTTCCTTAGCATTTCTGGCAGCTAAGTAGTGTGTAAGAACAGAATGCTAGAGACAGCCACCTATGTTATCTCAGTTGCTAAGCTATTGCTTGAGTCAGCTAACAATTCAAAGGCCAGTATAAATATTTATATTTTATTAAAATTGGCCAAGCCCTACGACAAAGGAAACACCTTAAAACAGAGGACCTAAAGGTGCAAATAACTTGAAACAGAAGCTACACATTGCTGGTTAAGAAAGTCTGTGCACACAAATTAGACTCTGAATTCATTCATTGTCATGACCCAAAGGATTTTAACTTTGTTTTAAAAGAAGTAATGAAATATTGATCCTCCAAAAATTATGCCATAATTTCATTCATCAGGAATGATATTACATGGGTTTTGTGTGTCTTACGTCAGGAGCAGTTTAACCCATATTGCATGAGTTCAATGGGATGGGTTTCACATTGTGATACTTGGCGGGTGCTTTTTTTTGTGTGTTTTTTTCTAGTTTTTGTGGGATTTGAGGTTTTTTTTGTTGTTTTGGGTTGTGGGTGTGATTTTGTGTTTGTTTGGGTGGGTTTGGGGGGTTTTTTGTTGTTTTTGTGTTGGGGTGTGGTTTTGGTTTGGTTTTGGTTTTGTTTTTTTTTTAATGTGGTTGGACTCAATGATCTCAAAGGTCCCTTCCAACCACTAAGATTCTGTGATTCCGTGATTCTGTGATTTAATTACCAAAAGACAAGAAAGCAAACCCCTCAGAAATCTGGCTGTAAAAGCACAACAAAGAAGAAAAGAACAACAAAACAAAGCCTCCAAAAATATTACAAGTTTCAGATTGTTCTCATAGCACAAAAGAAGGACCTTTGTTAGCACTTGATTTAGTATATAATGGCATTAAAATGTATTAATTGGAAGATCTGCTACTACTTCCAAAAGGTAGAACCTGTCTGTGGCTGATAAACTAGAGTACAGCGTTTGCTATCCAGAGATTTCAAAATGCACCCCTGTGTTTGTCCACTTATGGGTACAGATACTTAACTTCACAGCTGTTGACATGGATTAACCAAAAAGACAAAACAAACAGGTAACCTAGAAATGGAACTTTCTCTAGCACTGTGTGGTGCCAACTCAGTTTGGCTACCCATGTACAATATGCAACAAAAAGCACACTACCCAATGGGCAGATGTCCAAACACATCCAAGGAATATACAAATCCAGAATCTTCAAGAAATCTTCAAAGAAATTTGAGGATCTGCCGTTTCACCTCCAAGTGTCAAAAAGAAGGGACCTTGTGAACTCCAACCTCTCAATTTTACAAATTCCAATTTTAGTTTCAGCATTTCCTTTGCACAGCATGTCAGAAAGGGGAGATTCTCCTCTGCTATTTCACCATTTACTTTTTTTTCTCCTCTCTTTCACTCCTACACTTTTTATAAGATTATCAATCACTTTCCACAGCCTTCCTGAACTCACTGCTTGAATTTTGCAATCCTTTAAATAAGTCAACCTGCATCTTTTTATTACCTTAGGCACCTGCTGCTCTCCTTAGATGGAAGCCAGGCAGTGAAGAGAAATGCCATCTGGTTGCTGACAAGAAAAATTGTCAGACTTAATGTGAAGCCCAAGGCCGATCCCGCCCCATTATCCTGTTGCAGGCTCCTAATACAACATCTTGTCCTATTCTCTCTCTTAACTAATTTCAAATTCTTTTGACCAGCTTCCTCTTACTGTTGATATTTTGGCAATAGGTAGGACAGAAAAGAGAATTCTAGATATCTCCTAGAAATTTTGCCTTCCTTTAAGTAAAATCATCTTCACTGCCATCAAGATTTTGTTCGGTGTTAGCAGAATAAAGATCAAGCAAGATACAAAATGTATAAGATACCAATTTCAACTCTTTTACAATATAAATCTTGCCAGTGGACATTCGATAAAATATTTTTTCTTTATTAAAGTAGCATTCTTAAGTTGCATGAAGAAAAAGACAAACTCAGGTCTTTAAGAAAATATCTACATAATAGATATAATAGATATTTCAGTAGGCTTAATATTTTAAAGAATGAGAAAGTACATATGAATTTTTATATCTGATATGCACACTAAAAGAAGTATTTTCCAATTTTTCTTTATATAAATGAAATATATACATGAAATTACAAGCAGTTGGTTTCAGCTTTGTTCTATTACATCCATTCAACACTCAGCTAACCTAAACTTAGTTCAAACTTCGTATTTCTTTTGCAACCAAGCTGAAGGTAAGATCTAAACACATTTCAAAAACATGTACTTTAAGATTTGCATACTTATTATTATTTTCTTATATCTTTCAGAAAATGAGATGGAACAAACAGTTGTATAGCGCAAGACAAATGCTCAACGAGTGAAGGAGGTACATCCTAACAGATGCCTCATCAAAATATTTCACATGGTGGTAAGGAAACCCCACCATCTGTCTCACCAGGATGTGTTCAGAACAGGCGTAGGACAACTGTGAACCCCTGGGATGTAAACCCAGCATGGGTTGTGCTAATCCATGTGCTTTTCACAAGGAACTAAGTCTGGCTTAGCAACTGTGTTAGTTTAGAAATACCAAGCCTGTTCCCATTTGCAGGACTTGAGGGATCAGGGAAAAGGCAAGGTTTTGAATTCAGAACTTACCTGAAAAAGAAGCAATTCCATCAGATCACTTTTCTTGTGCTTACAAGTCAGTTATGTAGCCTCTGCTTTTTCAGGGACTCCAAAACCTGATGATGAGTTAATGAACTATTTATTCTAAAACAAGTAGAAATCAAAGTAGGTTCGTACCTAACTTTAGGATATTTACAGACAGACTAGAAACAAACTGGAAACACAGTAAGAGCTAGAAAATCCTGACATTTACATGGAAGGGAAGTGAAAATTTCTAAACTGATTTATTTATAAACTACTGAAAAAAGGCTGATGGTATTGTTTGATTTGCAGTGGATGTGTTTAACCCTGCCAAGAAGTGAGATATTATTCAGAAGACCACTGGAAAAAAAAAAAAGATTGTAAAACACACACCAGTAAGTCCTGCTTCCACACAGTTATTCAGTCACTTAGAGTAATCATCAAAGTTTGAAATACACTTATTACAAGTACTTGGCTTCCAAGCGCTCAGCTTTTGGCTGCCTGAAAAGGAATGGGGAAAAAAAAAAAACCCCAAACAAAACCCCACAGTTAAAATATTTTAATTTACTTTAATAGACAAACATCTTAGAGTCTCAAAGGCTTGCTTACTGTTTACTGTATTATCAACCTGATAACAGGCTTAGAATCCCGGGCTGTTTTCCCTTTCAGTTCCTTACCTTCATTTCAATCAATCCATATTGATGTGTTTCTCCCTTCTGCCTCAGTGGCAAAGTAGGCACTCTCTTACTAAGTCCTTATAACACTGACTAAATCAGGGAAGGAAGTTAGAAAAGATACGTGCAGGAACTATAGGAAGCTGAAAAAATGCACCCAAAGCAGGTAATATTTGGGAATTTGGCCTTAGTTTAATAAGTATGATAAAAATATGACTAAATTTGAGCAAGTTTCAAAGCAGACAGAAAAAGGTACTATCTTAATAATGCAACGGCCTAATTCTACGTGTGGCAGCGTGACAGACTTAAGAGTTTGTAGGGATCCATAACATAGATAGAAACAGTGCTTTAACCCGTTTTGTTCTTTGAAACAGCAAAACTATTTTAAGAAAAGCACTTCTAAACTTTTAAAAGCACAATACCTTGTCTCTGCTTATGAGTTTATGAATTCTAGTAAAAAGTTGCTCTAATAAAAGATATGGAATTTTAAACGTATAATGACAGTACATGTAGGAAATGTACATGTAGTACATGTATAATGACAGTACATGTAGGAAATACTAGCAATTCTTTTTACTATGGCCAAGCTACCCCCCAAAAAATTAAAAAAAAAAAAAAAAATCAGAAAACCCCATTCCGTCCCCCTGAACCCCAGAACTTACTTGTTTTCTTAATCTAATAATTTACACATCAGCTTTGCAGAGATAACGATGCTGATTCTGTATGACATGTTTATGCTTATTTTTGTCAAAGGCTAGTACAGGATTATTCCTGTTTTTCTTAGCACTTTTTGCACTGTTGGGTAAATTGTAGCAGCAAGAAGGTGAGAAAGCAAGGTGATGAAGAAAAAGTAGGCCAATGACTTGGGTCAAAAACAGCTAAGAAGTCATTGTTTTAAGTAAAAACTGTAACTCAAAGGAAAACCAACTGTGATCAAGTATGTATCCCTTCTAACAGTTTTCTATAATATGACTTTAAATGTTTTGTTTATTGGTAAGAGCTTCAGTAGCATAAGGTGAGAGGGAAAACAACAGCTGGCACAGCTTATCTTCCTCTTGTTCAACTTAAGAGTTATGTTCATTTTGCACCTTCCCCTCTCAATTGACAACCATGTATTTTCAGTTTTATGAAGGGAGAGAACTTTTTTTTCAGATTTTTTTATACTTACTGACTGAAAGCTAAATATTACTCCTGACCCTTCCTCAGATTTTAGGTAGCATATTACACGCCACAGAATTTTGTGAATTAGAAATCTAATGAATAGTATTAGGAACTAATTAACCCCCCATTACAATCTCCTTTCTTTCACCTCTTTGAAGCCTCCTGCCTCAAATCAAATCCAAATGTAACAAGATCCGTGTACCTTCCTCAGAACAGGAAATAAATCTGCAAGTCTGAAAAGAATCTCAAGCTCCACCTTCTCCCCAGCTCAGCAGAATTGCATCCTAAGACAACCATTCACAACGAAATGTTCACCTTCCTTTCCACTGTTTTCTTGGCTGTTTCAATATAGTCATCTGAGGAACCTTTTTTCCGCAAGTTGCAGTGTGACCACCATGGCTTTCTGTGAAGCTCCTCTATTAGCTTGTTGCTTTCTTCTTATGCTGAAGGACCGAAGTGCTAGGTTGGTTATTGCCAGAGCACCCAGAGTTTTAGTGCCAATCTTATTCCAGTTAATTAGTTGCAGAGGTATAGAGGACTAGTGCAAATAGCTAGTAGAAACAGGTTGATTGCTTTGCACTGGTTGACGTGACATTCCACTCCAACCTCTAAAAGTTAACCTGCTACCCACCTGCCTAATAGAACCCAAATAAAAAAAGCCCCCACACCTGGACCATCACTCAGGAAAAAAAAAAAAAAAAAGATCTGTCTATACTAGGTTCAAACTAGTGGACACCTCTTGCCCTGGTTAAAAATTGAAGTGTTTTACAGCCAGAAGAGATATCGCATGTGCAATGCTGAAAATAGTTGCCACACCATGTTTTTGTTTTGTTACCATGACAGCAATTACCAATATTTTGAAGAGAATGACTGCTCACTGACACAACAAAAGGACAATGGGAAGGTGTTTCCTTCACCAGACCAGGAAGTCTCATTGTGTGCCCAAATGCAATTATTTCCTGTGATGTTTAGGCAAAGTTATTCCTCATCAGAAACAGAACAGCAGCTAATCTGGTGAAAAAAACCTCCCTCTCATTCTGAAAGGAACAATGCAGAGATACATCAGTTTTAGGACTTTGCCTCTTCAAGTGTTTGTTAAAAGAGGCAAAAATTTAAGAAGAAGAAAAGGAGAGTCTCAATATTTCTTATATTGAAATCCTTCTGACTGCTAGAACATAAAAACACTTTGCCAAATAGGTGACAAATGCCTGGTTTTGGCTGCATTTTCTTGTATACTTTTATTAGTGTCAGAATCAAAACCTCTTAGTACATTCTACCTCTTTGGTATGTAACAACAATATTTTGAGAATGGCATAAAAAAAAATTTTAAAAATCAGGCCTCACAACAGTTAGTAGGATACTTCTTCCTAGCTTAGAGAGAAATGGGAAGACCTCTGAATGGACAACCTGATCTGCCATCTCATTCAAGAATTCCTGAGTGAGATGGGTTTACAGATCTTTGTGTTCCTTTCCTAGATCTCTCCTGCATTGTAAATGCAATTTGACTTGTATTAACACGTTTCACAGTCAAATCATTCACATCCATATTAACTTGTAGATTTTTACAACATTTTCAATACAAGGCAGACATTAATATATAATGAATTTGACTCCTTTCATGCAAACTTACATAAAGTATAGGTTATGTGATATACAGTATTGTGACTGTGGCTACTCTCAACAAAAAGACTCATTAAATGGTTGTGGGACACGACATAGTTAAAGCACAAGTCCTCAACTGATAATACAGAGGATGCACATGATTGACAAAACAGGATTGCAGGAGTACCAGAGCTTCAGCAAGGCTGTTAATTATTCAGGTATAAAGACATGGTATTCATCAGCATCCTGTTTTTTTTTCCAGTGTATGTTAAACTTTTCTTTCTTTTTCAAAAGAAGGAAAAGAAGGGACACTATTAATAGACTATTTTCTTAAACTGACTGCAAAAAATTTAGGCATAAAACCTACAGCTGAGCTGACTGCTCAACATGTGTTTCAATAAGAATTACAGTGCTGTCATAAGAGTGCTCCATTCACACTATAGCATTTCCTAGCAACAATCTGTGTTTTGTACATAAAAAAAGAGGATGAAATAATGCCTATCGGTGGTTTTTTTTTCTCATTATGCTATTAAACCTCCCTCTCCCCTGTGAAAGGAAGAGAGTCTTATTTGGACACAATGCAGAACTTCAGACCGTGCTCTGCGATATACTGAATTACTGAAGAACAAGCAATCAGATTACAAGGTGTTTTATGTTATCCCAGTTGACCCTTCTAAAAATAAAGTTAGCGTTAGTTCATAAATTCACTGATTTTTAAGCCTGCAATGGACAGAGTGCCCCATAAGCAAACAGGGAGCTGGGCATTCTGCTTTTCATAGGGCTGTTTCCGACAGGTTTTTCTCTGCAAAAATAGTATCCTATCTATAAAGAATGTTTCATCAAGTCTTCTATTTTGAATAATAAATCCCTACTAACAATAGCAGCATACCTGGATTGTCATACGTTACTCCTGCAAAGCAGCACTGAATGCATTCCAAGGACACAATGGCAGCCTAGAATAACCTGCTTATGGCATTACTGTAGGGTACCCTGATGTCTATCAGTAGAGAGACCTGGAGCACGATGTGCACTCATGGAGACGTATGGAGTTTTGCTCTGTACATTCGTTTCCTTTATCAAATATACAGAGGAGGAACTTCATGCTGCCCTGGCTTCTTGCAGTTTCTTGGAGAGCAAGACAACCCCTCACCTGCAGAGTAGGTAGTGAATGCATGCACAGTAAAGAACGCTTTTTTAATTTATGTAAAGATACACTTTCTTCCTAGCATATTGTTTTCAAGTACCTGAACAACACATGATTTAAAAAAAAAAAAAGGCAAAAAAAAAAAAGCCTGTTTCACTAGTTCAAATACTAGTTCAATACTAGGCTCAAATACGCCATGGTCCAACGGAGGGCCACAAAGATGATCAGAGGGCTGGAGCACCTCTCCTATGAAGACAGGCTGAGAGAGCTGGGGTTGTTCAGCCTGGAGAAGTGAAGGCTCCAGGGAGACCTCATAGCAGCCTATCAATATCTGAAGGGAGCCTACAGGAGAGCCAGAGAGGGACTGTTTACGAGGAAGTGTAGCGACAGGACAAGGGGCAATGGTTTCAAATTGGAAGAGGGGAGATTTAGATTAGATATCAGGAAGAAATTCTTTCCTGTGAGGGTGGTGAGGCACTGGAACAGGTTGCCCAGGGAGGTCGTGGATGCCCGATCCCTGGAGGTGTTCAAGGCCAGGCTGGATGGGGCTTTAAGCAACCTGGTGTAGTGGGAGATGTCCCTGCCCATCGCAGGGGGGTTGGAACTCGATGATCTTTAAGGTCCCGTTCCAACCCAAATGATTCTATGGTTCTATGATTTCTCTGTGGGAGGGTACCTTCTGTGACTAAGATTGATCCTTCACCTGCAATGCATTCTCTCCTGCCTGCCAAACAAATTGTGTCTCTTCTCTCTCCCATGCCTCACATCCCTTTTCTTCCAGCCACCACCTACCTGAAGGATCTTTCAAACCATTACTAACTATAATATGCACATACACACACAGAGTTAGGTACACACATACCCTCCCGCAAGATGGAAATGAACGTAAACCCAACTAACAAACCCGGTACTACAACATTCAAGTGAGTGTTTAATCTCACTAGGAATTAATGTCATCCCTCTGGAGATGCCCTAGCCCTTACTTACAGCATAATTAGTGAGGTGGGTGGGGATTTTTCCTTCCCTCCCTTTAACTGAACACAGATTAGCATTTATAACAAACTATATCTCAAGTAGGATGGTAAAAGGTGAGAAAAAAAAAAAAAGAAGAAAGAGAAAACCCAGCAGTTTTCCATCCATGCGGCAGTAATGGTATATAGACTAAAATGCTACTGCAGCCAGGTGGAGAAAAAGCAGCAACAAACTCCAAAAGGAGTGGCATGGTAAGGACCAGCCACTCACTCTGGAATGTTGGGGTGGAGAAATCATGTTATTTCTGCTGGTCAGCTGTTCAGGTCTTGTCTGTCTTAATCTCTTGTCATAGCAATTCATCTGCCAGAAAGCAAAGAACTACATGCCTTTAAAAAATGTCCCTGTGCTTTTTCTTTACTTTTTTTTTTTTTTTTGGAAGAGCAAAGGAGGCATATTAGGAAGATTTTTAAAAATTTATTCCTAATAATTTCATGTAAGTTCTGTCCCTATACTTGTGTACCTCAAAGAAGCCAGTGAAGGAAGGTTGCTTCACGCTGAATGTCTGCTTATAAAGATGTTTACAAACATGTGCAATATGTTGTCAACGCTCCCTTCACTGCCACTGATGATGGCTGTGCCAAAGCATGATATTAATGACAGCAGTCAAAACCAAATTTTACAGCTGTGTAGACAATTTTTCGTTTCCAGTGACATATTCCTATCCTGTGGAAAAACAGAACTAAGCTGATTTCTGTTGCCATTGCTCTCATCCTTACTTCCGCACAATTTTTGATCCAGCAGATATCAGAGGAAAAATAAGTTGCAAATCAGTCTTCAGTGTTTCCTTAAAATCCATTGGTGCATTTAGAACAAATGCATTTCAGTTTCTCAGTTCTTACAGAAACTCTGGATTGGTTTTAAAAGAAACAACCAACAACTGGGAAATTTGACTCTTATTTCAAAGGCAGCATCAGGAACCTGAATTCAAACTGATGGCAACTCGCATAAAGTTCGTTGATATATGGTGCCACCTAGCTAGAAGACTTTATGCCTGTCATGTATTACAGATTTAAATGTGCTGCCATCAACATATGGTCCTCTCCTAAATGAGCTAAATGTGAAATGTCTGCCAGATAAATGTCAAAAAAATCCCTTTGTAGTATACCTGGGATTACAGTTAAACAGAGAGGTAGGTATGTGTTAAATAAAACTATAGTACTGAGTAAAGTTTTTCAAATCCCTAATGTTTATATAAGACCATAAGACTACAGGCCATTATTGACTGTTTCAAAGCCTTGCAATGTATTTTAATATGAATTTACAACCAGCATAGACAAGAGTGAATGAGACATGGTTTAGGATTTTTTTCCCCCCTTCAATTAAGTAGCAACAGAACTGGCAGAATTGCTTCCTAAAGCTTTTCTTGAAATAAACCAGAATAATTTCTGACTGGTGTTCCTAAGGTGTCAGTTCTGGGACAAGTGCTGTTCAACATCTTTGTCAAAGACATGGACTATGGGATTGGGTTTGCCAATGACACCAAGCTGTGTGGCACGGTTGACACACTGGAGGGAAGGGATGCTCCTCCAGAGGAACGTGGACAGGCTTGAGAGGTGGGCTCATGCAAACCTCATGAAGTACAACCAGACCAAGTGCAAGGTACTGCACATGGATTGGGGCAATCCCAAGCACAAATACAGGCTGAGCAGAGAATGGATTGAAAACAGTCCTGAAAAGAAGGACTTGGGGGTGTTGGTGGCGAGAATCTCAACATGAGCTGGCCATATGAGCTCACAGCCCAGAAAGCCAACTGCATTCTGGGCTGCAGCAAAGAAGCAGGTCCAGGGAGGTGATTCTACCCCTCTACTCTGCTCTGGTGAGGTCCCCCCTGGAGTACTGCGTCTACCTCTGGAACCCCCAACGTAAGAAGGACATTGACCTGTTGGAGAGAGTCCAGAGGATGGCTACAAAGATGACAGAGGGCTGGAGCACCTCCCCTACGAAGAGAGATTGAGATTGGGGCTGGTCAGCCTGGACAAAAGAAGACTCTGGGGAGACCTTATAGCAGCCTTCCAGTACCTAAAGGGGGCCTACAGGAGAGATGGGGAGGGACTCTTTGTCAGTGAGTGGAGCGATAGGATGTGAAAGAGGGGAGATTTAGTTTAAATATTGGGAAGAAATTCTTTCCTGTGAGGGTGGTGAGACACTGGAACAGGTTGTCCAGAGAAGCTGTGGATGTCCCATCCCTGGAATTGTTCAAGACCAGGCTGGATGGAGCTTTGAACAACCTGATGTGGTGGGAGGTGTCCCTGCCTAGGGCAGGGGGGCTTGAACTTGATGATCTCTAAGGTCCCTTCCAATTCTAACCGTTCCACGATTCTATGATTTGCAAAATGTGACAGCATATCACTGGCACAAGGATAGGCACATACACAAACAAGGAATAGGAGTAAGAGATTCTCTTTAAGCTTCAGAATCAGTAAAAATGTATTATTACAAACAAATCAAACTGAAATAAGTCACTTCAACTACATTTTAAAACTCCAGGAATCTCTGTGTTTTTTTCTGGACTCTGCAAACTCAGTGTGCAACCTTTCTATAAAATACAGAAGAATAAGATTTTTCAAAGAAAAATGAAAGCTTTTCTTGAGGCATTTAGTGTGCCCAGTCATGTGTATCACTACGTTCAGGTTACAACAGGTTACAAGTCAACGTCTGCCATTTATGGAGCAACACCACAGTATGCAAGCAAAAACATTTGTATTTGCTTCTGGGAAGAAGCTTTGTCTTAAAAGCATTTTTTCCCTGGAGAATGTAGGCCTGTTAAAAGGATTATCTAGCACTCTTAGGACTGCAGTTAGAGATTGCTGTGCATAACTGACATTGTTTAAGGGGCAGACAGGCTGAATAAATAAGCAAATCTTCCCCAGGCACAAAGTGCTTCCTGGTACGGTAAAGATACAAAGAATATGCAGCCTTTTATACATCTGACCCACAGAGCCCATAAAGGACGATGTACAGAATTTCAGGAAGTTTGAAAGCATTCTGTCTGAAGCTCCTTATGAAGATATCCAATAAGGATTTCAGTTTTCAATAGCATGCACAGAAGTTTAAGCAAATCCCAAAACAAACCTGCACATTCCTCTAGAGGAATATTTTAAACATTGTACTGTGGAATTTTATTCAAGAGCTAAGGTAGGCAGTAAGTGTTTCAATAGAGATTTCTTCACCAACTGTAATTAATACTTAGAGTGTGTTACAGGAATCAATTTATACTTACTATACATTTGTAAGTATGAGAAATCAGAGGCCAAAACCCCATTAGTTTTAAAGACACCTTCCAATTAAAATTCTTTTAGGGAGACCAAACCAAGGCTGTGTGTCCATGCAAACACTTTCCAACAGTAAACACCACCATGGTGCAGCAGATCATACATGTTACTTCCAAGAACCCACAGGTCATGATGAATCAGAATGCAGAAGCAGCAATGCCACCCAAACACGTTGCCGTACACGCAATTTCAACAACCCCCAAACAGAAAAGGTTAGCTGTATGCTTTCTTCAGCACTGCTGCGACTGATGGGGAAATATATGTGCAGCAGAAGTAGCAATTTAAGTTATTAACAACCAAAAACTTAAAGCACAGAACGTTTGCACTTCATCTGGCACAGATTCCCTTTCCGCAGGCACTACTAGTCCTTGAGCATCCTCTAAAGCTCAGGGAACAAGAGCAGTTAGAAGAAATTGGAGCAATCTGACAAAACAAAGCAAGTCATATTTTTACAAAGTATTCCTTCAACACCACTTATCACTTAATGAACTTCTGATCCAAACAAGGTTTAGAACAGAGAAATCTGAGTGTGGAGAGTGAAACATAATAGTAATAGTCAAGTACAGTATTGAAAATTGAGTTATGATCTATCTTCTCCATTCCTAAAAGGGAAAGAAATATTAAATCAAACAAATCCTTCTTCTCTTTGTAAGGCTTTAATTCTCCTTGTCAAACAGCTGCTCCCTAACATTACCTTTTGTTTTCCCCATCTGTCATGTGGATAGAGTAGCAAGATGGGAGATCTCCATACCCTGATGCAGACACCAGCATACGTGCAAAGAACACGAACGCTCCCTTATGTGGACATTCTCTCTGCATAAGGATTCCTCAGGTGATAAAACCGACATGGTGCAATGTCTACAAAGAATTAAAGGAATATGTATTTGCAAATGAAGCTAAGCAGAACATGCATCACTTTCCTGGGAGAATCCATGCTGGAAGGACATGGCACCCTGCCTCTTCCCAGGCAGGACATAGTCATTTTGCTTTTACTGCTTATTTCAACATTTCTTCTTGTAGCACCTGCAAGCTCACTACTCACACCAGTAAGAAGGCCCAACTCCTCCTGAAAATTGTGTGAGTGCAGAGGAGACTGAGAGCCCAGCAGAAGAGCTGGAGGTGGGGATGGCAGAAGCCTCTGCTGACCTGGTGCTGGGCTGCTCTAGAGACTCAGTGAAGATTCCAGAGCTCCTGTGATAAATGAGGAAAATGCTGCTGAAGAAAGATCCCAGGACTATGCTGCTCTCTGAGTCATCCAAAGCACTGGAAGGAGTTGAGACCATCCATCAACATGAGATGCATCAGGGGGGTTGCCTGAAGGCTCCTTTACAGCAGGAGCAGAATTCCAGCTTCAGGGCCAAAGAGCAATCACCACCCAGCTGCACAGGGAAGCTCAAACACTCACTTCCCGCTGAGCTGCAAGTGGATGTTTCTAAACACACCTCTGTCCATAGTCTCCTTTGCTCATGATTTTAAAAACAGATGAACATGAAAGAAAATAGGGAAATACCTTACGCTACGGACTTGTGCATCACTGAGCCCAAGCATGAAAATGCCACAGAAGGGTGGTCTCTCTTTTTCTCCCTTTGAGAACCCCGTGTTACTGTATTTTGACTAATTAAACTTGTTTTAGTATCATTTCAAGCTTTAGTTTTAGTATCATTTCAACTTCATTGTTGGTAACAATTATTTTGTATTCCCTTGTATTTTCCAACCAGTATCTTTACCTATCATTTTATTCCTTATTAATTTTCTGAATACCCTCTATAAGGAACCTGGGACTAAAGAGATCTTTCCTTCTCTCTTTAGGCCATTTCAGTGTCTTCAGATTAAAAGATTCCAAATCTCCACAAAATTCAAGCTGCTGAGCTCTGTAGCACGGTAGGCCAACTGGATCCTGTATCCCATTACCAAAGTTGGCATTCCTGAAAAACTTTGTTGTGAAGAGTAAATTTCCCAGTTTGATTCTGGATGGGTCTCGGTTAAATGTGACAAATATACTTTCAGTTCTCCCAGAAACAGAACATCAGCTTTGGAATATGTTTACTATATACAAGTAATCAACATTCCTCAATAATTCATGTGATGAGTACCTTGGCTCTGCTACGACCTCTACCAGTTCTCCTCCTGCCCATTTTATTTGTGCTATCCCAGCTTTTCTCGATCGACACAACATATGGAATCTGGAAAAAAAATTTAAAAAATAACAAATAGCTTGCAGACCAATGATTAAAAATACACTCCAACATTTAAAGCTATAACAGATAAACAGCACCATTAGCCAGCAAACTTGCTATACAACCAAGTATACTTGGTATACAACCAAAACTTTTCACCTCAGGATGAACTGCAAAGAATTAATTTGATACAGTTAATTATATCAAAGATGACAGATAGGCACAGATGACAGTAAGGCACTTACCTGATTTATCAAAATCTGTGTTTCTGTTCAGTATTAAGGCAAGACACAAGGACAACGTACTGCCAGTCTGAGGGTTACACTGCAGATTTCATTCCCAGAGAAGCACAGCTCAGATTCTCTGCAACTGAGACAGCTCATAATGATAAAGGCATAGCTATTTAACTGCCTTTATAATTTATATACTGCCTTTATTTAACTGCAAAGCTGATTTCAAGAGCTCCCATTTCCTGATCCTCACTCTTTATTTACAGCCTTTAGGATGGGTCACTGCTCCATTAATTGTTCTGCAAAACAGCAAACACAGATCCCCAAGAAGTGAGGTGAGGGAGGAGCTGGGAAGAGGGGGAGGGAGGGGGAGGGAGAGGACACTGTCCAGATCACAAACACTTATTTGAACAAACAGATCTTCCTATTTAGACTTCATCAAGCCCTTGATATCAGCTGACAGGCTTCCTCAATGGTTTCTAGAAATTCAGTTAATTTTGTTTACAGCTACATGTATGATGAAAGCCGTGCATAAAACCTCCCAGTATTTCAGACTTATTAAAGATAAGGAAGCAAATTTTCTCCTGGCAAGAACAAGGTATTTGCAAACATCAAAGGTGGGTTTGTGGTTTTATTAATATTTATTTACAAAATATTGAAAATTTGTAACATCTGTACAGCTCACACATGTCAATGGTACAAAACCCCAATTGCATCAGTACTGAATTATAAGTTTTATTTTAAAATTACTGAAAAGCACACCTTATCCAGCATTTTTTTCTATCCAAGTAAATATACATACCAAATTAAAAAATATAATTATTATATTTTCGTTGTGTTTCAAGACACAAGGGATCACAAAAGCATCCATCTTTTTTAGATCCAGGGTAGAATTCTCATTTTAATGCAACTACCAAGTTTTGTTACTCTCAAATTAAGTATTCTCTAGAGTGATTGAAAGATAAAAATACGGGGAAACAGAAACAACTTCTACAGATTATTAGATGGGACCACAATTCATGCAGTTCTGTCACTGCTGAAATAAAGTATTTCTCCTCAAAGATGTTCAAGTTAAGACCGGAACTGAACTAGTACATAATTCTACCAGAAACATTTCATGGCTGCTGCCATGATACTGGGAAAATTACCACTTTTTAGTTGCTATAAAATACAATTTTTTCTAACACATTTGTTGTTTCTCAGTCAAGATTCACATACCTGTAGACAATGACCTCCCTCAACAAACAAACCAAAAGCAGGTGTTGGTACATTGCTAACAACATGATGCACTAAGTAGGTATTAGGTTTTTTTTTCTTTAATCTAGCATATATGATAATATTATACAGGAATCCTCACAGAAAAGAGGACAAATTTGAAGTTTCTGCCATGGACAAAAACATAATATAATTACAAGACAAAATACATATAGTACATATCAGATTAGTTCGTAGTGGCATTTGAGGTTTCCGGAGACTGAAGAAATTCATAGGGATCATGAACCATGTCTTGCTGTTCTCCAACGCTCAGATGAGAGGGGCTTCCTGTACAATATGGAGAAAAAATAATAAAACCTTCTAAATAATGGAGAGGTATTTATGCGCATACACAGCATGGTTATTTCACATGTTCTTTTTGACTTTTAAAGCAAGACAGACATTTAAATGTATTTAAGCAGGAGATTTTGAAACAGTATTTACAAGATTCTTCACTAATTTAGATCCTTTTTGAAAAAGCAATTATTACGTTATTCTGAGTTGAAAAATTATGCAAAATGTAACTGAGTATCATCAAACCAACGTCTCCCATCTTTTTAGAAATAGCACCAAATTTTTAAGCGATATGTTACCCTATCATCTTGCCTTATCACTGAATTTCACAGTTGACAATGGAAGGCAGTTGCAGAATCCCACCTCTTACTTGCTCAATATAGCTATGCCGAAATACAATAAAGGTTACATGCTCTTTAGTATTTCAAAAAGCATAAATTCCAAGTGCATATAGGTACTTCACAATTACTTCAATCAAGAAATAAGTAACTACAATTAGTGTCCTTAATTCTACAGGTATGCACGCATATTTAAAAATTAACACATAGATGCATACAATTGTCTAGGCTGGAAGGGGCCTGTAAGATCATCTAGTCCAACCATCAACCTCGATCTGATAAAAAACCATCACCAAACCATGTCTCTAAGCATTATGTCAACCTGTCTTTTAAATACCTCCAGGAATGGTGCCCCAACCACTTCCCTGGGCAGCCCATTCCAATGCTCGATAACCCTTTCAGTGTAAAAATGTTTCCTAATATCCAATCTGAACCTCCCCTGCAACGTCCGTGACCCAGGTAACTTTACCAAGATGATGTTGGTCTCTTTCAGAGGTATTGGAGAGGGAACTCAAGTTGGATGACGGTCGGGATCCCACTCTGTCAGCCTGAGCTTCATGAAGGTCCTGCAGCAGCTTAGTTGTTTCATCCAGGTGTAAATGGTTATCATCATGATCAAGCTCCTTCTTCACTTTCCCTAAGGGCCACCAATTACCAACCAAAAACCATAATTAGCACATGTGGATTGACTCATAAATTACCAAGTCACTGTAGAAAAAAGCACACCTGAAAAAAATTATCACAAGTGTTGTCTATTACACAAAAGACCTCAACTTTGCATTTCCCTTTGCACTTCTAAAAGACAACAACTGAAGATCTGTTTGCAGTTTCAAGAAACACATGTTGAAATGAATTTGGCAATATTGGAGAATGAAAACGAGCAGCATGGGAAATGGCTGAATCTGAACTGACTCCCAGTATTTAAAGAGCTATAATAGCTTCATTTGTCTTCCTCATCTTTTTAATTCCAGACATGAAATAACACACTTAGTTTGCAGCAAAGAGGAACTCAGTAAAAAGATTACTTAAATACTTAACTTAAAGTACTATTAAAATAAACATGTAATTTATGGAGGTGAAGAAATCCCCATTACAGAAGGTTTTAAGAACAGTATCTTTTCCAGCTATACTGATTGTTTACTAAGCCAAATAAAACTGTGACATTGGAAAGAAATGGAAGTAGGTGCTAACGTGTAATGCTCTTTCATCTGAAGTTTTAAAAAAAAATCCTTCACGTTTAAACAGGAAGGATTCTCTTTGAGCTGTCTTCAGTGCAGACCTTGCTAACTTTGCAAGAATTACACTAAGAAATAATGCCATAAACTCTCTCTGGAAGCTAAGTAATCTAGAAGTATGATTATTTAGAGAAAGATCAAAGAAAAAAAAACAAGCAGCTTTCAATAGAGCAAGAAATTCATAGTACGACTGATATGTCTAAACATCACCTACAAAACATATTTAATCATTTTTCACTGTACTGCAATAAAATTAGTGTGTGACTCCATAATCAGAGCTTACAATTGCTTTTCAAATACTGCACCTATGGGACAAATTTGTAGATATTTTTTTCTTTATGCTTTCAATTACCTCAGTAATATTTTATAATAGATAGTTTGGCATTTTTACTGTCTGTATTAAAAGTATCTTAAACCATAAGTAATATTTTTTTGTGTAATTACATTTTTGAAGCCATTTGACCAGCTCAGAAGCCTGCAGGGGGAACATTACTTATAGTATTTAAAGAAGGATACCTATGAAAGATGTGTATTTGAGACAACAACCCAACACTTTTATATCACTGCCTTATTTGAAGCTAAAATATTTCCAACACACGAAGTTTCTTCTGCTTTTTGCTTTGGGACATTCCAAGTGGCAATATAATTGAGCTTCACATACTTACCTACTCTCCCAGAAAGGCAGCATGTGAAACAGTAACATTTCTGAACTAAAGCTCCATGCTGATCCTTAAAATTTACGTTACTATGAACACATAAAAAACAAGCAATGCTATGAAAATTGTGAGGTACAAATACTTCGGTTTCTTCAGCGGTACAGGAAGAGTTAGCGTGGCAAGCACGTGGATGTCTCATAGGAAAAATAGACCAAGGTGTCATTTATCATATACGAGCCCTAGCCTTTTACCTACATCAAACATAGACTTACTACGTATGAACACTTTCTTATTCTTAGCAAATCCAGCTGTTATTTGCCTAAATGGTACAATTAAAACATAATTGGTGGTTTGTATATTTAATTACTTACCTAACGAACTTAACATAGAAATATCAAGAGAGACATCTGAATATGGTTTCATAGAGAGAAAGTCCAAGTCAGAAGCGTTACTGTCTCCAGCAGACTCTCCAACCTGTTGCAATGCAAGAAACAAAGTCTAGCAATAGTGCCAATCTGTGTCATGGTAACTTCTTAACGTTTAAGGTAAATGCATGAATCTGTATTCTCAAAACCCTGCTCTACAACCCTTAAGACTGGAGCATCCATAATCACCTTGGCTAACCTGCAACTCGCAGGGCAACAAAGGATCTGCGGGGCAGTCTAAGATCAGCTCATTCCCGTCCCATGGCAGAACCCTGGTGAGGGGAAGCATTATTGGTATCCCTAATTGTGAACCACTCCCAGATCCCCTTTTCCCTCACCTTTTCAATGCAACGCTGGATTTATTGACATTTTTAGTATGTGAGTAATAAAACCAGTAAGGTGGGGCTCTATCCACAGTATCAGCTGGAGCTGGTCTCTCAAGTCTTTTTTATATACACTTGCATAATGTAATACAGTCTGCATGACAATTTCACTTTTTCCCTAACTTTTGCAATACTGCTAAGTAAAGGCAAAAAGTAAGAGACCAAAGCAAAAGTAAGATGCAAAACACATTTCGACATAATTCTCTGAGACTGTCTGTTCCAGCAGAAGGAATAAGACATGCGGGTAAATACACAACCAGGTATTATCTTTTAGAAATATGAAAAAGAAACTTAGCACTTTCATGAATTAACTTAACCAGTCACCCTCTAGAGAAATACAAACCTTTCCACAAAACGTAAGGAATGTTTACAGAACTATAAATTGTATTCATTGCTATAATATAATCTATATAATTTTTTATTTGTATTGCCATGGAATACAGTGCATATCTTCTGTTGTCACAAGTAATTTGCAAGACAAAACCTTTACCACTTAAAGAAAGATTTGATTAGTGACTGCAAAAGCATTAGATAGGCATTATTTACCCATAATTTCTACAACACATTTTCAATGGATGAGGGAAAACTGATAAATACTACTTTTTTTTTTTCCACTTTCACAGCAGATCAAACCTCAAATATTCATCAGCAGTATTCATCAAGCATCTTTCAGATTCTTAAGTGGCCCTTCTGCCTCTGAGATTTAGTTATGTATGCTGAATTAAACTAGAGAATACAGAACAACAGGACAAATAAAGGGACTAAAATAGACTGAGTGTCAGGGAATCCATATTAAGTACTGAAAGCTTATTCTAGACACTGTAACTTTAATCTTCTACCTCAGTGCATGCAGATACTTGCACTGAAACAAAATTAATTTCTCAATCCTCCTTTCAGTTGGTTGGTTGGTTTGGGGTCTTTTTTGTTTGGTTGGCTGGTTCGTTTGGGAGTTTTTTTGTTTGGTTGGTTTGGGGTTGGGGTTTTTTGTTTGGTTGGTTTTTTTTGTTTGTTTGTTTTTACACACAAACCATTTTACCATAATCTGTTTGGAAGAATCTGGACAGGTATTACGCAACTTCTGTTCTTCTTTTATGAGAACTGGCAGAACCTAAAGAATCAAATCATATTTTAGATCTTAGCATTTCACAGCTTATACTTAGGTTTCCTATGAATACTCTTAATTTGCTTAGATTGTAGGCTACCACAGAACACTCTCGTGTTTTATGATTACACAGATCCTTCACAAAAAAATTAAAGACTAGCTCACCTCTAATGGCTGACCATATACATTTGCATAAACAATTTACAACTAACCAGGACAGCCTCTTTAGGACTAACCTAACAGCCTCTTCTTTATCACATACTCCACTTATCAAGCTTTTCTGCATTAATGTATAGAACAGATGCACAGTAAACAAAACTAGGACTGTGAGTGCTGGAAGCCCAAAGAAGATCACTTTCTCTCCTTTAAATGCCAAGACACTTTTTCCAGTAAAACAAAACCCAACCAGACTGAGTAACAGGGTAACTTACTTTAACTTCATCCAGTGGTTTTACTGGGATGTTTCGCCTCTGGAAGGGAAGAATAGTAACAATTACTTTATTCACCATAGAAGAAAGACGTCTCTCTTGTACAATTTCAAGCATAATCAAACTTCACACACAAAACGAAGCTAGAGCCAGCTAACTTTTTCACATATCTGTAATGCAACTACAACATAACAGTTAGTGTTTTAAAATATTTTAGTATTATGCATTTTAACTAATCTTTGAGTCCCCTTACACTATTTATTCAGCCCATCAACTTTATATTTGAGTCATTGATCTTAGCCATTACTTCAGTAACACCTGATTGCAAATCATTTAAGGTTGCACTTTCAGACACTGAGTCACAGGGCTGCCCAAACACCACTCAGACAGTTGGCCCCTTCTACCCCTGCTGTGCTGCATCCCCCCCCACCCGCCTCTTCAGTTCTACAGTCACACAGAGAACCACACTGGAGAACTGAACTAGCTGGAGAAAAGATTATTTCTCTGCTGATTAATTCAGTGCCTAATTTGGTTGCAGGAAGCCTGCACTTCTTAAATTGACAGTGGAAAACAAAGCATCTCATACAATATTAAAAAACAGAAATGCATCCATTCTTATTCTGATGAATTGAGACATTTCTGTGCACCAAGGACACACCTGTTTTAGCTGATGAATAGTTTTGGAATGATCTCCACTAGTGATCTGGTCCAGAAGATCATCTACTATTTTCTTGCTGTAATTTCCAGCGTCCTTCACAAACTCTTGTAAGCTAATAGGAAGAAAGATATAAGCATTACAAGAAATGTTTACTTTTGTAAAAAGTATTTCAACTTACAGTATGGTCTTCCCCAAATATGCTGCATTACACCTACATTTTCCTTGTTCTTTTACACTTCTATGCTTCTTCAGAAAAGCAATTAAAGCCTTTCAGATAAGTTTTTCTTATTTTATTTTTTTTAAATGGAAGTAAATGTATGTGCAAACTTGGTTTTTATAGCTACCAGCAAATTTTCCCTTGACCTATCATTGGTAGTGGGTTAAAAAACCCCACAGAAACAACACAAAAGAAAAAAAGCGTGTGATTAACTCTTTCCTTCCAAGATCTACAATTTAATGAAAAAGTGGCATTTTCCTTTTCTAGCAGCTTTAACTGTTTTGAAGTCACTGAAATCTATTACTTGCATATCTAAACTAACTTACTGCTGGGGTTTAAAGCAAAATGCTAAATCTTTAACAACCTACAACATCTTGTGGTCAAAGATCCTAATAACAAGATCCTTAAGAGCCTTGCAATAAACCAGGGTAACTTAAAAGTGCAGATGAAAAAAAATAATAAATACAACACACATACCCCAAAACAAAACACAAATCGCCAACCAGAATGAAAGCTAGCTTCAATTTTTAAAGTGAGTTATTTTTAAAAATAAGTTTTAGAAAAAGATATCAGGATTGGAAAGCTCTTAGTTGATGTTTAGTCCAAACTTGCTTTTCATAAAATTGCTATGAGAAGTTAGTCCAAACTTGCTTTTCATAAAATTGCTATGAGAAGTTAGACCTTCTTCTAATAAGGAAAGCACTTACCTTAAGGCACATTGTATCCCAGTTTCATCACCATATGCTGAGTACAGGAGTTCCATTTCATCTGATTTCAAATCATGAAATATAGAGTTGTTTTGCATGGAAGGTGCTGTACTAGCACTGGTAAGAAAGGTTACTAGGCAGGTAGAAGAAATAGATGACAAACAATAAACACAAATGTAAAAGATCAGTGGAGGAGGGAGATAAGGGGTGGAGAAAAAAAAAGAGCTTTTGTTTTCTGAAACAAATGCAGGAAGTGCAGTGGTGGTTTTTCTCCAATTGAAATCAAGAGCAGTATCTCAATGACACTTGCGGATTCTAGAATCAGTGAAACTATTTTAACCATATAAATAAACAAACTTAGCCTACTGGAAAATAAAGGACTAAGTTAATTACCCCACTCCCATGAAAAAAGATTCATACCCTGCCACCTTTTATATTTCTGTTTTTTTTTTCTGTGTGTCTACTTCACTGTTGTTTGCCAGTCAGTTTCTGAAGAGCAGATTAGAAACGATAAAAATGTCAGTAATAGTAGAAAAAAAATCCACAGTTTGTGAAATCCTTGTCATATGATATAAAACCACAAATGACCAAAAGGTTTTTTCCCTCAACTCTAAGTGCAGTTGCTCAGAAATTTTTTCCTTCGGAGAAAATGGAGTACCATTACTGGAAAGCATCTAGTGTGGCTACAACACTAGGGCAAAACTCCTAATTATGTGATGTTTAATAAGGAAAAAAAGTTAATTTAATTAAAACTGCATTCTGCTGTAAAGGGAATAATTATATATCATATAAATAACCAAGTGAACTTTATTTGGAGCCAGGTATAATCTGAAATTGTTCTATATGAAAAAACTGCTCAAACACTTCAGTAATGCAAAGTTAAAACACGTTCTTTGGCATTTACCTTTATTTCTTCGTTCATCTTTAAAGCCCAGTGTAGTAAAGCCAGGTAATAATTTGCTTGACAGTGAACTCAGATCCACTGGATGAGTCTCTTCCTCTAATAATTTGATTTAAAAGAAGATAATATTAATTTAGAAAAGCATTTCATGTTTAAAATTTATTTATGGTGAATATTTAGATTTTGCTATTATAAAAAGTTGCAGTTACCATAAAGGCTAAATGTCTTTTAATCTGTACATTTTTATTAAGTATAAGTAGTGTCATTCAGATTCTCCATTTCAATTTCGAATACATGATGTAAATATGTTTCCATCTTTTATTCACAAGATCTAGGGCTCGCGTAGTCATTTCACTTTCAAAGTATACAGCAGCATCTGAAATTGTTTTGCTACCTGATTCATAAACATCAAGATCCAGATATTGTGAAGCAATAAAAGCAATTTCTGATGTTGACTAAGTGGTAGTTTGTCTATAGAAACCCAGACAGTGCATGAAGAATCTTGTTAAGACAATTACCACTATAGCAATGTTTCTTTCTTCTAAAGTTCTGAGAACCGCTTAATTAAAACGGCTCGAATAATTTGGAATATGTTTTTAAACTCAAAAAAAAAATAATCCCAACAACATTTAGGACACTTCCAGTTATTTTAAATCTCTCTTGCTGTTAGGGAATCTAATGGTAATCACATGGAAAGGATAAGACAATATAAATTATGTTATTTTATTATTATTTTATTATTATTGTTAAATTATAACAAAAACCCACAAAAAGAATCGAGGACTTAAAGAAAAACAATTAAGCAAAACCTAATTAACTTAAATTCTTAGCCAAATTTCAGTTTTAACTTAGGAAATAAAAAAAAAGGTACAAGATGATTCCGTACATTTACATAGGACCACAGCACTTTCGTTCCCCTTTATTTTCCCTAGGGTACTCGGAGCAAAAGCCTGTCTTCCAAGTTCTCTACAAATTTGTAGCAATGTATAAGTGCTTATAATTAGGTATTATTTTACCTTCTTGCTGTTAGCATCAGCAAAAAAAGAGCACCTGAAGAGTGAATATTTGAAAGGTAAAGAGAAATATCTTATATTGGACATACTACATAGAACTGTCGGGGAAAATGGTTTGGGGGATAATTTATTTTTAAAAAAAACAAACAACAAAGCCTCATCAATACTAAACAGGATCTGTATGTACAGTTAAGACCTCAAAATCTGCTAGAAAATTCAACATTAGAAATGTTTGCCTGAAAGATTATGGCACTTACCTTCTGCTTCTGGATCAGATGAATTTACTACACTAAATAATAAAGTCCCATCTCCGTTTTTTTTCAGATAACCAATCTGTAGATAGAACCACAAAGATACAGAAGCAATCATTCAAAACAGTCCACTCAAAGAAGAAGTTGCTTCTAAATACAAAGCTCCTTATATAAATATAAAAAAATATAAAATATAAAAGGCTTTTTAGCTGTATTCAGATTCTTCACTCCAGTATTCCCTTTTTAAAACAGAAAAACTTGAGTCGCAACTATTTATCACTGCCTAGAAAATACTTCAGAAGACTTCAAAGTTCCTGTGTCATATATACAGCTCCTTATTCATCTTCCTAAATCAGATCTAAAGGTTGTGTCCAAGACAAAAACAATTCCATAATAATTAGGATGGAGCCAGGCTTTCTGACTGCCAAGCCTAGAACACTCTTTTTAGAAGCAGAACTCTAACTCCTATCCACAATCTGTTTATTTTCAAATCTAGACTGAACCGCTTGTTTCCACAGCTCACCCACAACCTTCTCTAAATTAGAAGTACTTTTGTGAACACACTATCAAATTCTTAAAAGAGGAAGAAGTGCTGTGACAGACCTACCAGCACACACAAATACAATGCTAAAAAGACAGCCAGAGATGTGAAAGACAATAGAATACACTGGGGTCTGTGAAAATAGAGCCAGAACCGATGCAACAAACTAAGCTGATGTCAGAAACTGACGACACATGAATCGCGCAAAAAAGTCTGTAACTTCTCAGTAAAGACAGAAAATGAAAACTATGCGCTCCCTAAAGAAATATTAGTAAATAATTCCAAGTAAATAGAACAACAAACCTGTCTCTTATTTTGTCTCCCCCCCCCTCCCCCCCGCCTCTTTAAAAGTTTAAAACTCTCTGCATACATAAGGCCAAAGCTAATGTTGGCATATAGTAAAAACAGAGGTGACAAATGCTGGAAAAAAGAATGAACAGAACAATACCTTCAAGTGATGGCAAAAGTTGACAATAGTGGAACTCTAAGAAAATGTGTCAGTACTGCCTAGATTCAGTGGGATCTGCAGCAGGTTGTCTAGCTAATTAATGGCCTAGACAACTAAGAGATGCAGGATGTAGGAACATCCTGATTCTTTTTTCAATTGCAGTGTCACATACTGCAGCATAAGACAGAATGAGAAATGAGGACAAAGTATAATGGTGGATATAAGACTCTACACGATGCAAGGGAAACAGTAAAGGAACCTGTAGCATTCACTCCAACCACAGCGTGAAGTCATGAAGGAATCCACCATTATCACACAGCTAAGAAAAAACACAGCCCATAAGCAGATAGCACTGAGAAAACTGCACTAACAGGATCACTGAGCTATTATTCCTTCTAAGGTGTCCTTCCTTCTGCTCTTGGAACAGCACAAAAACCAAACAAATGGAATCCGCTTCCGAATCACATTCAAAACGATTAAACCCTTCATTAACGCTGTCTAAAAAATTCCTGAATTCCTTGGCTTGCAGGAGTGAGGGAAATCCTATAACCTTTCAAGCTACACCAAAGGGTTTTTTTGAGGTTGCAACAATAAGAAGAGTGTGATGCTATTTTAATCACTTTGAATGCTAAGGGCTGCAATTAAGGAAGCCAGATTCAAGACTGAGCAACGTATCACTGTTTTCTGCAAGAGAATTTCTAAGTACGTTCAATGCACAATACTAATTGAGATCCATTTAGGACACCCTAGAATAGGCTTCAGTGGCAATTAAATGATAACAGTCGTATCAGTATTCCACACAGAGTATACACCCTACAAGTTAGTGTCTCACAAACCACAATACTGCTTACTAAGATGAAACAAAGCATTCAACAATCAGACATAGAATGGAATCGTGAACTTTGTCGTGCAGTAGACCTTGCTGTTGGGTAGATATCGATTGATCCTATCCCGAGCTTCATCTGCTGCGTGTTCCACTAGTGCCAAGACATGTTCTTCAGCAGTGCTATCTGTCAGGCTGCACGCATTCCCCTCAGGTTCAAATATGCAACTAAGAAAGAGAAGAGGAGCAGCTGTAGACATTAAAAGCTAAAACAAAACAAAGGGCTGAATTCTGGGATTGCTAAATAGAGTAATCAGTCCCACTCCTCTCCCAGTGTCAGTCTACTTCAGATTTAAGCAGAATTATAATCGTATTATTAAACTGAAGTTTTGCAGCAGAAGCTGACAACTACCAAACTACTGAACTTCCAAAAGGTAATTGTTTCTGTACCTTGATGAAAATAAAGGAAGTACTACAAAACAGAGATTGGGACTAAAATTGCATTAATACAAGGTGAATGCTGTATAAGTCCTTAGTCTCCCACATGCATGAATATGCTGTTTTCACAAATTCCAAATAGAAAGATGCAGAAAAAAAATTACATGGTGAGGGAATGGAGACTCTGTAACTCTAATATGAGGAAAAGAAAAAAAACCTCTAATGGCTGCATTTACGAGGATTATCTCATTTAGTTTCTTGTAGGACACTGCTCCCAGTCTAATAGGGAGTCCTGTAATTCCTATGTTTGTTAATATTGGCAATTAGTATTCCTAATCAGTATCAATCACACCATTCCTCCTCATTGAAATTACAGAATTTAACATTTATCTTTCAGTAAATCCCTTTTCATTAAAGCACCAGAACAATAAAGAATAACAAATAAGCATACCTAATATACAACAGGACATATCATAGTTTTTATATAAAATCAGAGAAAGGCAGTATTATAAGGGGAAGTGTGAAGATATCAGTAGGATATGGCAGTCTTCATTATATTATATATTTAAAATAAACTTTGTACATCAAAATCTTTCAGGGCATTATATGGACATTAGACACCAGGGCCAAACACCTTAGGTAATGGGTAGAGCATCTCCTCACACCAAATCCATTTCTCTCTCCTGGGGTATCTTCTTCCATTTGCTTAGCTAAGAATTTCTCTCTGTATAGAGATTCAGATCCAATACACAAGAAAGTTTTGCTATTAAAGACAATAAAAAGATCACAGGATCATACTATGATGAGACAAATGTGTTATACGATTTTTGTTTCATTGAAAGTTTAAGAAATTGTGTACACAGCAGGAAACACCTCAATAACTAGCACTTTCTATCGCAGTCTACAGAATACTTAATGGACAAGAATTTTGAGAGAATGTTCAGAAGGTTGCAACACCCTGGACAGAATGCTCAAAATCTACTTAAATATTAGGATGTCCAAGTGATCCAGTCACTTTTAAACTACAGTACAGAAGTTTAAACTGCTTTAACACTTTGCAAACATTGACTTCAACTCTTTCTCTGTTTTTAACTGTGAAATATGAAAGCAAAAATATCTGTGATTCTCCCCCCAAAGCTCTTACTGTACATCAAAAAGACTAGCACCTATCCTACTGATGCCAAAATACAAGTGTTTAAAAGGTCGTTAATTAAAAAAAACACAAATTAATTCCAACTACTAAAGGTACATAAATGTTGAGAACAGGAAATTTAGACCACAACTAATTGCAAGGAAACTGGTATTAGGATAAAATTAAAAGTCAGTTATTTATAACTATCTGAGCTGTATGTTAAGGTAGATATTAAAGACTAAGCAGTACTATATTGCTTGGCAGTCTCAATTTCTTGCTCTATTAGCTATGTGTATGTGAAGATGAAAGTGCAAAGTATAAAGTTACTCCTGTAATGGAGTTTACATAAGAATTAATCAGAAGAGAAAGTCTATTATTCTAGCCACCATAGAAACCAAATCATCATATCTTTTAAGAAAAAACCAACCAAACAAAAACCAAACCACCTCCCCCCAGTCAAGCCTTGTTTATAGAAAGGCACTCTCAGTTAATTCTTAAACAAAGAACAAATTACACTTTGATAATTCTCCAAGATAGAGCAACAGGTATATCTCTGTATGCTGATATTAGAATAGTTCCAGCCAAAGAAATTACTCAATTTAAGATTATTTCTGAAAATACATGTTGCAGTCTCTTATTTCCATGAATCACAGAATCACCTAGGTTGAAAGGGACCTTTTAAGATCATCTAGTCCAACCAAAACAATGAAACAACTACATTAAAATACTACTTCTTCCACCAGACATTAAACAGGATTACAAAAATGCTTGAAGTGTAGCAAAAAATGTGGCCAATTAGAACTCACTTAAAAAAAAAAGTTCACTTTTAACAAAAAATGAGAGCACATGAACTTGAAATATCAATTAATATTTCACTTTTTTTTTTAATTCAGATGATCAGATTATTTAAGATAAGACTAGTAATGCTGTTACTGTTTTATCTTCATAGAATTCCAGTTGATAAAATGCTCTACAATTTAAATTCGACACCTATCCTAGGATGTCTATGTAAGAACACTGAACAACATAATTTGCTTGTAAATCACCGATTCTGCTAAAATCATAAAATAGAAAATAAAAAAAAAAGGTTTTAGCTATAAAAACACAACTTTGTGACACAGGAGCGCGTATTAGCTGGAAGACAGCTACTGCACTAGCAATAGCTTTTTCAAAGTAGCTTACTAAAATTTAATCTGGAATATGTTATCATCTGCTCCAGAAATAATCTCCTGTACCTCTATATCCAGATAAGACTAAAGTTAAATAAAATCATTTACCGATCTGGGGCCACTTTGCCCTCCCAGAAAGATCCCGTTTCAATTTTGATACAGTCAATCATTTGGGGGAAGGGAAGAAAAGAAAAGAAGGACACATTTGAATTTATGACTACGTTAAAGATGAAAGAAACATTTCAAACCATCATGGGAAGAAGCTACACATTATTTGACATAAAGAAGTATAAAAACATGTTACATATTAACTGCAAGCATTTTATCAAATATGCAGTCATTATTTGAATTGTTTCAAGTTGGGAATCGCTGGGTTATTAAACTACTTCTATAAATAAACAAATTAATGAAACTGCCCATTTATCCACAAGGAGAGAGGAGGTTTTTTCCTCAATTCTTTGCTGCTGCCTAATACTACAAAAGCTGCAACAAGCCAGTAAGCATGCCCATTAAAACCTTTACCTAATAACTTCCTTATTTTGCTTTTTGGATTTCTTGGTAGTCTCTGCTTGTACAGGAACAACTTCAGGGACAGGTTCCTCAACTGCTGTATCTTCATCACCCAAAAGCGCTGCCTGCTGAGAAAAATCCATGTCCTGCATAAACGACATGCTGCGCTTCAAAGCTAACAGCCGTTCCTAGAATCAGAAAGGACAGAGCGGCAGGGACTTAACCTTTCCCTCATAGCCAAGATGCTATGATAATGGGATGGGATGGGAATGGCCATGGCCTTATTTTGTTCTTAATGCCTCGTTTCCAATGGCGATGCAACATGATTTGGTCATGGTAGCATGGCATCAGAATTTCTGCAGCCCAACTATCAAGAGAGAAACAAACAAACAAAAAACTGCATATGCAAAGACAACCGCCTATTTTACACAACACTTACCATAATTGCAACACATGCATGCACACACACACACACGCACACACACAGAGCAGCTGACCAAAATAACTTCATTTTACAAGCCAACAACTGTATCTGAGTAAAAAATGTGCTTGCACACACGCATTTGTGAAAAGCCTGCAACCTCCCCTACACCCACCACCTCCGAAAACGAAAAGCTTTCTTGTTCATGCAGAAATACAACTTAAATAAGATCCTGTTTTAAAGTTTCAAGCAGAAGCAATGCTTTACCATCGGGTTTTATATTCATGGATCTTAATTGCTTCCACAGAAGCCAGTGCAAGAAGCTCCTACAGACTTCAGTGGTGCAAATAAGGTTGAGAAATAACAGTACAGTTATAACAACAATGCTATGAAGTCCTCAAATATAACAGCACTAACAGCCACTGCTATTACTCATCACAAATGGATGAAGCAACATTTATCACTGTTATTAATTATGTTCCTTTTAAGTGTGACCAAAAAAAAACCAAAAAACCCCAAACAGTTTCTGCGTTTTGTTTTTAATAGGTTTCTTACTTTGCTCATCATCTTAAAGCCCGTGTGCAGTATCTTCTTGGCTAGCTTGTAGTAAACAGTATCTGGTCTGTTGTAAGTCATTGCATTATCACACATCAGTTTAAAATCTGCCTGTAAAATACAAAACAAAAGAACAGTTAAAATTTCAAACTCCTTTGTTAAATGACTGGAAGATACCGTTCCATCATGGCAGCTCTGTGAAGAACAAAATAATATCTTAGCAACAGGCCCATGGATGAAATGCAAGCAAAAAGGTTACACAGAATTGCAAAGGTTTGAACTCTTTCTGATTCCTCAAGATGTTTAGTTTTGTTTGGAATTAACTTTTTGGTTATAAAAAAACCTAACCTTTTCCCTCAATGCCAAATACAACATTTCCTCCTTGTGATAACAGACCAAACAGAAGAAATGGAGAAAATCAGGAAGGCACCAAGGTAATTACTTTTTTGTGATTTTCCCACCTTCAAAATCAGAACTGAATTGAGAAATTCAAGGACATCAGAAAGATACAGAGTGTCTTACATATAATTTTAATTCTAGTAATTTAACCAATTCTTCAGTCACTTGCACTTTAATTAAATAAAAAGAAAATAAAAGAAACTTCAGAGTCTTCTAGACGCTCATTGCATGGAACAAAAGAATCTGATTTCGTGTTCTCCTTCGAATGGTTATCTGTCACAAATAATTTCAAGTAATTCTCACTAATGCAACATACTCTGCTGTAAACAGAACCAAAAAAAATTGTTGAAGATTGCAAAAGCTTTTTTAGGGTGCCTTTTTTCTGGTCACATGCTAGCAATCTGTACAGTAAAGCACAGAAAGCATTATTAGAAGCTTTATGAAACACTGAATTCAAGAGGACATTATATGCCTCTGAAAATCTCTGAAGTTGGCAAACCCATAACCAAGAATCATGCAGTAGTCTTTCCAGGCACTTCCCAAATTGGAGGTGACATGGAGAAGCAAGCTATGATCTGAGAAGCAGATAAAGCAGCCCATCTGAGCTGTCTATCTAGTGATGGCTTTTGAAGTGCTGCAGAAAAGGACAGAGTCTTTTACATGTCCAACTTTGAAGTAGACCCTTTTTTCAGCAACAAAACTGAGGAGTTTTCTGCAGCAATTTCCCCTCTCCTAAATGCAGCAAATGGTTCTTGTGGCATCTACACTTAAGGCAGGTGATTTATTGGCTTGCAACTAGCCTCAGATAGCTATAATAGGGATATCAGAAACAAAAGATAACCCTTTAAGCAGGCCTTGTTTTAGAAGTTAAAAAGCTATAGACTTCATTTCTGTATCACACAGGATTACAAAGACATAAGCATAATTAGGTACACTCATATGTCTAGAAAGGGAGTCCAACCTCTTTGTAAGATGGACAGACTTCTCACAACCATTTATTGCTCCTCAGAGTACCAGTAGAAACCAATTCCTCCAGAAAAAAAAAAGAATGTGTCAGTCTAAACAATAGAGAAATCTTCCTTTTTTGGGTGTTTTTTTTTTGTTGTTGTTTTTTGGGTTGTTATCCTGCCAATTTCATTATTACAACCTTGTATGTAACTAAGTAGAGCCACAGAGCTCCCATTCAAGCTTCCTTTTTAAGTTGCTGAATAAGACAAGCCAGCAAGCCAACAGAATTTACAGACCCGACAGCACTGCTGATGGCAATGCTATTATGAATTCTTCTTTACTATTTCCTATAAATCTCTATACCTTTTTGGAAAAATAAAGCCTACATAACAAAACAGAATAATCTTTGCCAAAGCACCTAGAGGAAATATAAGCCATTCCCTCCTCACCTTGCTGGACTTTTCACAAGTAATTAACCCCAAGAAACAAGCCAATGCTCTCTGCTAAGTCTACTGTTAACCCCTCTTGAAAATAGTAATACTGAAGACAGCCAAGAGAACTTCATGAATTGGTTAATTAAAACTCCTTTCCTTCCATAAGCTAGCAATATTATTAAAAGATTTCTTACTGCACTATGTGTAACACAACAATGCATCCTATAAAGTATTGCAGCAACAGCAATACATAAAACAGCTAAGGCAAGTTGCTAATAAAGTTGCAAAGGAAGTTTCTGCCAAAAGAACATTCCACATGAAGTCATATAGAAATTAGTATAATTAAAGATAATAAATAAATAAATAAATAAATAGCTGTTATTGAATCTTATACAAAAATCACAGAATGACAAAATGATATGGGGTTGGAAGGGACCTCTGAAGATCACCTAGTCCAATCCCACTGCTAAAGCAGGTCCACCCAGAGCAGGCTGGACAAGAACATGTCCAGGCAGGTCTGGATGTCTCCAGAGATGGAGACTCCACCACTTCTCTGGGCAGCCTATTCCAGGGCTCCACCACCCTCAAAGTGAAGAAGTTCCTTTTCATGTTTAGATGGAACTTCCTGTGTTCAAGTTTGTGATCATTTCCTCTTGTCCTGTCACTGGGCACCACTGAAAAAAAGACTGGCCCCATCTTCTTGACAACCACCCTTTAAGTATTTATAGGTGTTGATCAGATCCCCCTTCAATCTTCTCTTCTCCAGGCTAAAAAGACCCAGGTCCCTTAGCCTTTCCTCCTAAGAGAGATGGTCCAGGCCCCTAATGGTTCAGTATATCCAGTTTTTCTTGCAGACGTGTCAAAATTAGTCTTTTAATCAATCTAAGCAGGTTGAGAAAAAAAAAAAGGAGCTCCAGGTTCTTCAACCACCTAAGTCTCTGTGATAATCTTACTCGTGTTTAGGTCTAGCAGCATGAATTCCATAGAATTTTAGAGCATGCTCTTGGTTTCCACAGTAATTTGTAGTCGAATCTGACAAATTTAGAGATTCCACAGTGAAAAACGAAACAAGAAACCCATTCTAACACACAGGATATACTAAAGTGCTCAGTTATGAAAAAAAAGGATACTAAAATAATTGTCAGAAACACTTCTATAGTTAAAAAGAACCTTCAGTTTCTTACTAAAGAGTTCTGAAATAACTAAATCTCTGTCAATTCACCTTGAATTCAGTGACTGATTTGTATTCATTAGCTGCAATTTTTTCCTTCATCGTACCAAAATCCATGGGGTGCTTTATTATCATGGAATATCCAGGAGCAATGGCATCCGTGACTGGAAAAGCAAAAAACCCGTGAGGATCTTTCCTAAAAATAAAAACAATACATTTAGATTTATAACAGTAAACAAAATGATCATCAATTAATGGTATAAAAAGAACAGTACTACTTAAAACGAAAAACCACTAAAAGTACTCTCATAAAATAGAAGCATATTTGAAAATTTTCCTGATAAATGCAAGAATTTTGATTACACATACATAGACTTTTTTGGAAAAAAAAAAAAGTAGTATTTTGTTGTTGTTGTTTTGGTTTTTAACATGAGGTACAGGGTTAACATCGTACAGAAAACAATAAAATAAAACGCCTGACCAAATTAAGAGTTTTATCAAGTAAGCAGGTATAAACTTGCTTTGATACCTGACAGACGACACATAATAAAACAAAATTTCGTAAGAACAATTCAGACTTTTAAATTATTAAAATTAATAACTGGTTTTCAATTCCTAATATAAGTCATTAATATTTAATGAATACACAATGGCAACATATCCTCTGTCCAACATACTTCCCTGCCAAGAGCTAGAATTGCATAGCTGGTAATAACTTTTCTCAACTAATCTTTAAAACGGGTCTGATGTGGTTGCAAATGCTACCAAACATACCACAGCCACTTTTTAGGCACTGTTTTCAAACAGAAAAACAGTAAAAGAAGTTGTGAAGTAATACATATAAATAGGCACTGTCGACACAGCTATAGATAAAGTATGCTTTATACCTTTGAAGTTGGCGAAGGAAGTGTTCGAGTAATTGCTGGATTGGTGTGCTCTCATTTTCAGCTGCAGTTTGAGACAGAAACACAGGAAAGTGCAATGAAACAGACTGTAGGTATATTTATTTATTTAAAAATATAAATACTAAAGAGAAAATCTTAACTACAAGTACAGCTTGTATCAATCTGAAGGTCAGTGAGACATGGATTTCAAAGCTGAAGAACATCAGATTTCTAAGCATACAGCATGCTATTCCTTCTCCTCTACTACTCACTGAGTTTTAATCGCACTAAAACTAGTAAGCATTACATCTGATTTAAAGCCAAGTCTAGCGGTCATAAGAAAATGTATTAATAAGGTGAAAGTAAGGCGTTTTGATTTTTACAGGAAAAGAAAATTGAAACTTGGTTGCTCAAATGCTGCAGCTGGGAAATCCACATTCTTAGAACATGTTATCTGTGCAATTTTAATGCTTTTTTTTTACCATAACACCCATGCACTTAGCTTCTCTGAAACTTTTCAATCAAAAAGAAAAGCGACAAACAGTTGCAGATTTGCTGGCAAGAGATGTACTGATTACAATTTCACTTCCTGTACAGATTAAGCAATAAACACTACACGCTAATTACCTGTTCCATGCACATGCTTCAGAGAGACTGGCTTTAACGTGAAGTTTTAAAATCAAAAGCAGCAGCATGCTGCAATCTAGAATTAAAACTCCAACTCCTCATGATAATAGAGAGCTATTTCCTTTCTTAACGAGAATGGATAAGTTAATTTATATGCTTTTGAATGACATTTTCCGAGCAGATGAAAGCGCAAGCCTTGTCAATATAGATACCAGTTTTTAGCTTGTCAGTTTTTCAAGGCTCCAGATATAAAGCTTTTACCAGAAAATTTCAGTTACCCCTATTAGGTGACCTTGACAGCTGATGGACACCATTCCTCAATTAAATATATAGTCATAACTCAAAAATTCCTCAATAAATTACTTCACCAGTCAACGGGCAGTGTTTCCAATACAAGACTCAAGGGGGACTATGGTCTTTAGAGATACCCTATCACAACTTACTGCCATACTTTCGATTAAAATAGAGACACTAAAACCCCTCATAGGTTATAAAAAAAAAATCAACCACATAATAACAGCTAAGCAGTCTTCACATTATTTTTTCCCTTGAACCGAGCATAATTTAGTTTCAGACATTGTTAGCACTGTTCTGTAAATACAGAAGCAATGCTATGGAGAGGAACTAGGGGAACATCGGGCACTTTGTTCTAGCTTTATTCTGCCAAGTAACAGGACATCCTTGGCAAGTTCAGTCACATGAAAACAAACCTACTAAAAACCAGACACACCAAGAGGAATATTGATTTTTCAGACAGCAAAAAGTTGAAAAAAATGAAGTCTCTAGATTTTAGTAAATCCTTGTGGAAATTATACATTTTGGTACTTTTGACAAAAGCTTTGTTATACATGCTTTCAAATACACCCAAGATGATCTAGTTTTTCACACTTCTCACCTGGTTGAGTTCTGCAAGCTCTGACAGGACGATCTGGAGGAGGTTCAACCTCCACTTTTTTCCCAGGATCAAAGTCATCAGTTTCTCCTTCCGTGTCACACTGTTCCTTCTCCCTTTTCCTCTTTTTCTCTTCCTAGCACAGCAGGAAGACAACAGATTTTAGAAGAAAATTTGAATGTGTAACCACACATATTAAAAGGTTACAGACTGTGATTTTTTGTTTGGAATACTCAATCTATATCTGAGTCATAATATGGTTTAAACAATAGTGCATACACTCTCACTATTTCAATTTTCTTCTCTGATTAAAACGAATACTGCTCACTTTTTGCTTCCTTGCATTTAATAGACTACTGCTCTATCATTAGTTACTGTACTTTTACTGAAAAGAATGTTAAACTCTGAAGCTACTTGTACGTAAAATCACATGATAATAAGCTACACCAAAGAGCAAAAGAAGTTAAGTTACTATTCAGTAAAGAACAGTCTGTAGCTCTGCTTTGATCAATGTGTTTTTGCTGTTTGGTGCGCTAAATAAGAATCAATAACGTACACGATAATTTAGGAAGCCTACAAAAGAACCACAAGAAATGCTCTGTAACAGTGGTGGTAATTAACGATCTCTTCCTGAGCTTCAAAGCAAAGGCATGCCTGAGTCATTCCTATAATCTTACCGTCATTATTCACATTCGCACAGAAAAGCCTATATTCGTTAACCTTCTTTAGACTATAGTTTTGTTACTTATCTATCCATTAGCTACTGTTGCATGCACTAATAATGAAGTTCCGTGAAAAAAAAAAAATAAAAATCCTACCCCCCCCCAATTTAGGAAAGGCAAAACAAGTAATTTAAATTTATGCTACAAGGTCTTGTCTTAAAGACAGTTGTAATAAGGACATTTCAATCCCCAGCCATACTCTTAACTGAAACATTTGAAAATGTTTGTACAAAGAAAGTTTTCAACTGTCTGTCCCGTATTCAAGAGCTTCTGTATGATTCTACAAGATATATCACTTACAAGTAATGCAAGCCTAACAAATAAATCAATTCAAAATGACCAATCTTAGCCATACACACATACAAAGTAATACTGAAAACTGTCACTTGAGAATAGTAAAACTACATGACAGAAGAGAATTAAAAAAGCAGAGAGGTCAGAGAATGATTAATACACAAAAGAAACATTAGCAAAATGAAACTGTACAGGGAACTGTACCATCAATGCCTTCTCGCTGGTTTCAGTCTTACTCCTAAAGTTTCAGCACAGACAACTTAAGGTGACCACACAATTGCTACTAACAAAGCCACAAGATCTTGCACACAGGTTATCCTAAACAAGAGCCAACAAAACTATGGTCCCACTGTACTCAACAGCTCAGATTTCAGAAAGCTGTTTTCAGTAAACCCATCAGATTTCAGCAAGTTGTTTTGGGTAAACACGCTGATTTCAATGCCCCATAACTTGTCATATCTCAGGAACAGAAATGCAATCCAGATTAATCTGAAAAGCTGCATCTCCCTCCTCAGAGGGTAGTAAGACAGGTTTCCGACCTGTCTGAACTACAGAACATCCAACTTAAAAACAGAAGTATTCATACTTACAGAAAAAGCAAACGGGTAAGAAAACAAGCCATTACAAGAAGTGAGCTTTTGCTTTGTTCAAAAAATCACCAGGATATCCCTTTTAAATGGGAGAAATAAACTGACATACAAACACAGGCTTCCGTTTCTGAAGTGCTGTCTCTGAACTATAAGCTTCTTGCAACACTGATTTTCTTGTTTGTTTTTTTAAATGGTTCTGGTAGTCTGTGCCAGATTTTAGATCTGTTGAACAACCATGAAGAAGACTGGTACATCTGAATGCTAAAAATCATAGCTTACCTTTCTTTTTCTTCTTTCTTCATCATCTAGATGCTTTTCTTTTTCCTTCTCGGACTTCTTTTTCTTCTTTTTCTTCTTTTCTTTATGTCGTTCTCGCTCATGATCTGATCTGTCGTCATAGTAACTAGAATCATGCCCCGACCCAGAAAGTTCAGTCACTTCACTTCCTCCAACTTTAAGCACCAGCTTTAAAGGTTTTTCCAGGGGCTTATCCACGTAATCTAAATTGAAGAAGTAAAACATTTCATAAGCGAAAGTGATAATGTATAGCAATTACCGATGCTTCTTCTTGAAATACTGTTTTCAAGATTCTGCTGCAGTTTGAAAAGATACACTATGTATTTGGAGGGAACAATAACGGCACACTAACAAATCCAAGTTATGGAAGCTGCCCAGCATGTTTCACATCACGATTTTCCCACAAATGTAAGGGACTGACTCCTCCGGCTCCCCCTGAAAACATCCCAAGATTCAGGTGAAACCAAGCGCCCCTCGACCACCACAGAGAATCCATCAGTAACAGCCGTTCGAGACGCGGTGATGCTTACGGGGGGTGTCTCAAAACACCCCCCAAACACCGCTCCCCCCCAGGCCGCCTTCAGACGCGGCAGCCTCCCGCCGCCTTCAGGCCGCCGCCCGCTTCCCCTCTCCCACCCCCCGCCGCTCAGGAGCCCCACAACCCGCCGTTTCCCTCCGTCCCCGCCCCTCCCGGACAACGGGATGACGGCACCGGCGGCCTGTCCCCAGGCCGCTCGCACGCTCAGACAAGGGCCTCACGCTCCGGGCGCTCTGCTGCGACCCAGCCCACCAAGGGGCGCCGCCAGCGGCCATAGGGAGGTGGGGTAGACGCGTCCCCGCGTACTAAGATGGCTCCCCGCCCTGTCTCCAACCGCTCTGTACCACCCCCGGTTCTTACCGCTGTAGGCAGTAGCAGAGGTTGAGCGCCATTCCGCCTTCTCTGCCTTATGCTTCTTGTGCTTCTTCCCCATGGCAGAACCGGGCCCCAACAGCCGCCGTTTCCCCTCGGCTCCCCCCGCGCCGGAAGCGCTAAGGACAGAAATAGTCCTTCCGCCTGCCGCGGAGGAAGATCCAGGTCAGGGCGGGTCGGGGGCCGGCCCTACGCTCGTCAGCCCGCCTTTTTTGAAAAGGCGGCCCCCCAGTGTTTCAGGTACTCTTCCCGCTCGCAAACGGGTCCTTTTTCGCTCTCCTGCGTGGCTGGAGGCGCAGCCCTCAGGGTGTTGAGGGGGTGAAGGAGCCGCTCCCCTGGCGGGCGGTGGCGGCGCCCCCTTCTTGGGGGCCGCGTCTCGCTTGAGGTGTCCCGGACCCTGCTGTGGAGGCTCGCGGGGTGGGTGGGTGGGTGGGTGGGTGGGTGTGTGTGTGTGTGTGTGTGTGTGCGCGTGCGCGTGCGCGCGCGCGTGCCTGCGGTGTGAGGAGGGGGCTCGCGACACACCCTGTGGCTGGAGCCGCCATCTCCTGAGGGAGAGAGGGAAATGCCGGTCCCCGCCATGGGTAAGGGGGCACTTGGATGGGGGCAGGTTGACCGGGAAGGGACTGGTTGTGAACGCTGGCTGAGAGCTTCCTTCTCCTTGGTGTCGCTTTCCTCCCCCCTTACCCCCCGCCTCAGGAGCGAGAAGGATGGACGAAGCCGCCGGGGATTTGAAGCAAGCGCTACCGAACGTGTGTGACAACGTGCAGATACACGTGGAGGTCCATCAGAAATCGAGCAGGTCTCTCCGATCAGGGCTTTTATTCGCCGCAGTCTGTCTGCCTGCGCTGCCTTTCGGCCTCGCGCTGTGCACCCCCAAAAACGCCTGGTGCGCTGCTCTACCTGCAGGTGTCTCAACCCGAGATTGAACAAACCCATTTTTCGGCTCTCGTGTGGTCCGGTCTCATGATCAAGTTGGTGGCCATATCCTGGATTTGCTCCAGGGTATTGTTGCCTCTTGTTACAGCAGAACCCGAAACTGAACACAGCATTCCAGATGTGGTCTCACAGACAGCTGGTAGATGGAAAAATCACTTTCCCAAATGTTTGCGTTCTTGCTATCACAACCTAGAATAATATTGGCTTTATTTGTATCAGGGGCATGCTACAGACTCATCACCAGCTCGCCTACCAGTACCCTGGGTCTTTTTATGCAAAGCTGCTTTTCATCCAGTTGGCCTCTGGTCTGCCCTGTTGCCCTGGTCTGCCCTGATGGAGGAACAGGATTTCATGTTTACTTTTGCCAAACTTCAGGAGGTCCCTCTGAATGGCAGCCCTGCTCTCTAGTGTACTGACAGCTCTCCCTGCTTTGGTGTTATCCATAAACTTGCTGCACTTGGTTGCCATCCCATTGTCCAGGGCATAAATGAAGATGTAAAAACAGTGTTGGTCCTAGTATTGACAGCACCACCCCTCCCTTTCCCCATCTGACTAACTGGCAGCTCTGCTTAATTGTTTTATCACTAATCACAACCCTTTGAGCTGAGTAGTCTGGCCTTGTCCACTTATCCAGTCCTCATCTTGTCAATCTGGCTATCTGGAAACTGTGGGAGAGTGTGTCCAAGGTTGCTAAAGGCAAGGTGTAAAATATCTACTGCTCTCTTTTTGTCAGACTTAAAAGACAAGGAGGTGGGAATTTGCATTGGGAATGCACATCACTGAAATGACAAAATTAAGTTAAAGGCTTTCTGAAATTTTAAAATTGTAATCCTTTTTCCTGCAGTTTGAGTCTCTTCTGGACTGGAATTCTCTTTATAACGTCCCCAACCTGAGATATCAGCTGTTCTCAGGCATAAAAACATTATAGAGCTTCCAAGCTAAGCATACCAAATTCAATCTGCTAGCTCAGCTGTGATATATGAAACACAGTTGGATTTGCATAACTGACTTCCACTCTTGAATTCTTCTAGCTGTGTCATTCCAGGTCCCCGATATGTCTCCAAACAGAGCAAATAGCGTTCTTTGGCTTGTGCCTTTTAACACACAAAACCAAGTATCAAGCTTGTTGCTTTTGCAAACAAACTGAATTTGATAGATTTTTGTCTATGTTATGGAATGTTATGGGAGGGGAGAGGGGGTTGAGTGGGTTTTGGGTTTTTTTTTTGTGGGGGTTGGGTTTTTTTGGGTAGTTTCTTTGGGTTTTTGTTTGGGGGGGTGAGAGCTGTTTTCTGTGTAGGCTTAGTGTATGAAATACTTTCTTATAAATGCCATAAATAATGCTGGTTTTTTGTTGTTAGCACGGCCAAGAAAGAAGATATCAGGATGAGTGTCTTAAAGCTGTTGAACAGACATAACATTGTGTTTGGCGATTACAAGTGGACAGAGTTTGATGATGGTTTCCTTAACAGCAACGTGCAGTCCGTGTCCATTGTGGATACAGAGCTGAAACTGAAAGACAGACAGGTATTCACAGTCAAGAATGTACAGTTGTGTTCATGTGTATGTGGACTAGTGATAGTCTACTCTCCTCCTCTGAGGAGGAACTTCTTTACATTGAGGGTGCCAGAGCACTGGAATAGGCTGCCCAGGGAGGTGGTGGAGTCTCCATCTCTGGAGACAGTCGCATCCCACCTGGACACGTTCCTGTGCAACCTGCTCTGGGTGGACGTGCTTTGGCAGTGGGGTTGGACAAGATGATCTCCAGAGGTCCCTTCCAACCCTGTATCATTCTGTGATAGCCTAAGCGATACAAAGTCTGTAAGACGGTGTGGCATCTTTTATTAGTCTGACTGGTATAACCTGGAAAAGGTGGGTAAGATTTTGGGCCTCCACTCCCTTACCTCTGAAACATCAATAGTAGGCTTCAAAGCTGAATGCCGTCTGAGAACCAAACCTTTCTTATGTTATAATTAGATTTGAATGAGAAATGCAGTGTATTAAAAGTCTTTTAATGTCCATTCTAGCCTATTGACTTGAGCAAAAGCAGTCTCTCTCTTCATATTTTTCATCTGAATGAAGAAGGACCAAGCTCTGAAAACCTGGAAGAAGAAAACGAGGATATCATTGCAGCAAATCACTGGGTGCTACCAGCAGGTACCCATGCAATGTGTCTTGAAGGTCTAGAACAATTTCAATGAAAGAAAACATTGAAAAGGCCAAAAGTGTTTATAGGGTTACTGGTTAAAGGTATTATTTGTATATATTGTTTAACTTAGTCCTTTGCTGATGGAACCAATATATTTGGGCTTTCTTCTCTATGGTTTTGACTGAACTACTATGGGTGATAACACGTCATTTATTTTTGTAGTGCTTGTGGATGGGTGGAAGTAGCTGGTCTTGTGGAATAAAATATATAGTCATAATCAGAAACATGCAAGTTTTTAACCCTACAAGCTGCATTCCAAATGGTTTTTTTGAGATCCACAAGAAACTAATCAGTTTAAATATCTATTTTCCAGACCCCACTGCTGGCTTCTAGGCCCCAAGACAGTGCTGCTCTTATATTTGGAACAAACTAAAGCGATGTAGAGTCCCCAGAGTGTATTCTAAAAAGAACAATAAGGCTTTGCTTTAAAATAGAGTGTGGCCTGCCTGTTACTATCTTGTGCTTTGGGAAGCTGGATTCTGCACATGGAAGGAGAACTACAGGTGTGAGCTTGAGCTCAAAGAGACAGTGATTCTAAGATATTTCTTGCTCTTTCCATGTTGTGAAAAACCCAGTTTTCCATTGCATTTCTCTTCAGGAAAAATTCATTCTCATACTTTGATATTATTCCCATATTATTGTGATTTATAATTGTTCAGTCATTTTTGGTTTCTTTGCTGAAAGCTAGAAACTAACTGCTAGAAATGTTTGATAACCAAATCACAATTCTAATTTTTTATACGTTGTTCAGCTACATGTTTTTTTTTGTATTTTTCTTCCTCTACATATTGATGTTAAAAATTAAAAAAAAAAGAAAGTAAATGATAAAGTTAGGCTTAGGACCCTCCTCCCACCCCAACTTTTCATAGCTCTTTATCTTGCAAAAACATAGGTCCATCTCCTAGAGAAATGGAAAAGAATTATATTTTCCATTTTAAGAAATTAAAAAGATGAATTTCTCCTCACAATCATTGGAGGAAACAGAAGTTGTGAAACTGCTAAATTTGTCTGTTTGAAAGTAGTGTATTATAGAGAAAAATAATGCATATGTTTCTTTCCTTTAATTGCTCTCCTAAATTTGTTCTTAATCATTAATTTTAATTGAGAATAATTTGAAAACTGCTTTGTGCTGTAATAGTAGATTACCCGTTCCTAGACTCATTTATTCTAAACAGGTATATAATATATTGGTTTTGCAGCTGAATTCCATGGCCTTTGGGAAAGTCTTATATATGACAGTGAAGTAAAATCGCACGTAAGTTGAAAATAAATAACAATTAAAATTGCTTGAAGAGAAGTAAGAGTTGAAATGTAGCCTGGTGGAACTTTGCAGCATCCCATGGAGCAGTTATTTGGAAATCACCGGCTCAAGAAACAATTCTGATGTCTGCTTATTACAATTCTATATTTTGAAAGGTAGTGTAGTCTTAGCCATGTGGCAGAGCTTTATATTCTTGTTAAAATCTCTCTATAATTTTGATAGTTCCATACTTCTCTGATATACGCTTAACAAAAGAAGGCAGAGCTGACATTTTGAGATTAAACATCATATCTCAGATGTATATCAATATGTAGTACTGTGAAGTCAGCTTTGTAGATGATCTATTTCCTTGTGAAACTGGGTTCAGTGATGCTCATCCTGCAAATTACAAAGAATTTTTTCATATGCGTTGGCTTATTTTACAGAAATCAGAAATTTAAAAGCTGGAGGTGTTGTTTTGGTACCAACTTAAAATTTCTCAGAACTTTTCACTTTTGCTTTAGATATATTCATCGGTCTGCGTGATGAAAACATTAAGGTTCTGTAGAATGATAGAGTAGAAATTCATTTTAGTAAAATACTGCACCTTGTTTTAAGGGTCATTAATTGCACATTTTTCTAGAAAGGGGAGAGAAAATTGGTGGAAAAATATAACTTCAAAGATGCTTGGAGAAAAATGTGTGTGGCATTCTTTAAAATCAGTTCTCTGTTTCTCCATTGTGAAGGTCCCCAAAGATCTGTTGTGTCTCTGGTGTGGGTTTTTTTTATAGATAAGGCAACTTTGGTGGCTTGCTATTGCTACAGTCTTGTTACCTCGCAGTAAACTAACTGAGGAAACTAAATCACTTAAAGGTGTTCAACTTAACCTGTGATGGGCTAATTTCCACCTGATTTCATCCCATTAATTGGTCCACCGTGACCATAGCTTTATGGTTTATGTTCCATGGGGTCATTTTCTAGTTTGAAGATTCTGTGCATTCATCAAAGGTTGCAATGATAACCGCCAGAGGTTATAGAACTCTAATACTCTAACCTGAAATTTAGCAATTGTCATGTGAGTATAAACGAGAAGTGATTCAACTCACTTGCTCTTATGACAGCACTCATTAAGGTGTTTATTGTGCTTGTTAAAAAAATATATGCTTCTACCTGAAGTTTACTAATTAATAACTAATTCATTATCTTGTTTATAATACCATAGATACAGTATTCTCACTTAAGTCTTTATAACTACCTATAGTAAAGCAAAGCATTCCAGTGATTGTACTGCTTCATTAATAAGGTAAATATCAATTAACATACCAACATTTGTCTAATTTATGGAAGTACTTTCCAAATCATCTGTGAAATGACAAGACTGTTTAATTAGAGTTACTGATGTACTAAGTAACAGCAAGTTGATTACTGTTGTCTGTACATGTATGTTGGTAGAAAGAAGTGGTATCATGTTTGTAATTGTATTTGCTGCTATGTTTCTAATTTGTATGTCTCTTTCTCCTCTTCAATTAGTTACTTGATTATGTAACGACAACATTACTGTTTTCTGACAAAAATGTTGACAGCAACCTGATCTCATGGAACAGAGTTGTTTTGCTGCATGGTAAAAATTCTCTGTCTTAAAGCAACTAGATTCATTGTCCATCTGTTTATACTTCCTTTCTGAGAAAACTTGTATTGTACTTCTGTGTAGAGAAATTTAGATGAAATGTAATGGCAGAATCAAATCAATTTTCACATGTACTATGTTTTGCAGGAATTTAAATTCTAAAATTTATAATGCAGTGACAACAATTCTTTTTTTAAATTTTCATTTTTAACTGTTACTATTCTTTTTTTATGAAGTGCAAAAATAATGCAGATACCAAGGACATTAGGAGCCATATATTAGTTACAGTTCAGTTGTAGTATTAAAACATTTCATAGTTATTGCTTTATAAAAACTTTAAAGGTTCGAAACTGGGAAGTCAATCTGTGTGTTGTGTTATTAAGACTGTGTGTTCTATTGACAAGTATGAAGGCTATTTCAGACAAGTATTTCAGGCTGTTCACAATATATCTATGGTACATATATTTAATTTTAGTAACGAGCTCATTATTGTGATCACAAAGAGGTCAATACTGGGAAACAGATGCCTGTTGTAGTGCAAAATACATTTATGCTATAACGGCAGTATAGCATATTTGCACCTGTGGCTGTTGAGTAGTTTATGGTGTCTGCATCCAAACTATTCCAATAATTATACTAATAATGGAACTTTGAATTTATATAATTTTCAGCTGTAAGGCTGTAGTGGAGTAAACAACCTTCTTGAAATAGCCTGGTGTTCACAATCCTTGTCTCCTGTGTTTTTATTCTACAATTAGTGCTGTAATGAAATACAATAGTTTAAAAAGCGTTATATGTAATTAACAATCTGATGCAGATTTTGTGTAATGTATGGATTTCATTTCAATCCAGGCCCTCCTGGAACTGGTAAAACCTCTCTCTGTAAAGCATTGGCTCAGAAGCTGACAATACGACTTTCATACAGGTGATCGTTTTTGGCTTTTTTCACTTCAGTTTACTATTGTTAATTGTTCTTTTTCAGTAGACCAAAGATATTTGTTTTCAAGTAACTGGTGCCAAGTGCTAATGTTTGTAGTTCTTTTATAGTGCATCTGGCTAGCAATAAATTTCATGTCATAGAGAGACTGGTTAGGATATGTTAATGCCTTTTAAAATATGTAATTATTTATGCTCGGCATGTAAAACAAATTCCAGTAGTGATATAGTCATTTGTTTGTGCTCAGGATCATAGAGTATCAAGCCTGTTGTTTGTATGTTCGTGTTCAAGAAAGTCTGTTTTTAATAGGTAGTCATTTTGTAACCAAGTTGTTTTCAAATTGGATTGTCTGAGTGCCACAGTCTGCAGAGGCCAGTCTGTGTATCAGACAAATAGTAAGGGTTAGCGTTAAACTTCATAGCAAATTAACACATTTATACAAAATACTAGACGTACCATAAATAATCTGTAATTATTGAAGTGATCTGACTCTAGCCCAAGGTGAATTTGTGATAAACATGGGCTGTATAAAGTGTGGTTGAGATATTTTGTCCTAAGGATATCCATACACCCCTTAAATAAATAAGCTTCATGCTTTTATATATGTTCTTGCTATCCTGAACAAAGTCTTACACAAACAGAAGAATGAAGCCATTAGCATGGTAACTGTTACTTAAACTATATTTAAATAAACATGGATATTATGTATTTAAAAGTAAGTAATTTTAAGTGCTGCTTCACAGAATTCCAGAGTTGAGGTGGAATCAATGAGACTTACGAAGTTAATGATGTCACTGACTCTTATTTACAGTAGAGTTGATACTTCTTTTTCCCTTCATACTTTAGGTATAGATATGGACAGTTAATTGAGATAAACAGCCATAGCCTTTTCTCAAAATGGTTTTCTGAGGTATGTATTGATGTAGCTAATTAAGTAGACTTTGTGTTTTAGAACTTAGTGTTTCTGTTGAGCTTGTTTCATAAAATAACTGTGTGCACCAAAGATTACTTAGAATAATTAATACATTTGAGAACACGTAAACAGAAGCTACATTAGAAAGTTATTCTGAAAAACAGGTTATTTCCATTTTTAAATATGGTAAGGCTTGGAAAGTTGTGCGACAAGGAAATAATTAAATGTATGCATATGGTCTCTTTATAGAGTGGTAAACTTGTAACCAAGATGTTCCAGAAGATTCAAGAGTTAATTGATGACAAAGATGCTCTTATATTCGTACTGATTGACGAGGTATGGTTCTAATAGTGTTGATGTACATAAAATGCAGCAGAAAGTAAATCGATGGGAGGGAACTGTGATAATGCTTATTCACAAAGAATAATAAAAGAATGTTTATGCTTTTTTGTAAGTTACACAACTTTGTGCAGAAGAATGAATTTTAATCTTGAATACTGCAGTCTTGAGAGATTTGGGAGGAACACAGTATGACTTAGCAGGCAAATTCCAGCTGAAAATGAAGCAAAACCTTTCTTGGTGGAAAATCCCTTGCTGCTGTGTGCTTACAAATGGGGTGTTGTTTTAAACTTCAAAATAGCCTAGATTTGTATTATTTGTACTCTTACTATGTCAGAAAGCTCTAAAAAGCATTATTATGCTTCAGTTCATTGTTTAGATTCTCCTCAGGCTTGTATACATAAGCAACTTAATAAGTATGTACTTTATTAGCTTTGTTATATTGGAGTTCTTATGGGGAAGCTCATTCTAAATTCAATATATTCATTATTCTGTTGTATTTATGTACCCCCATCCCAAAATTTAATTAAAATGAAAAAAAGCCTCCGTTCTGCTGTCTAAACCAGAATTTCTCTCACTGCACTTTGCCTCCTTGACACTCCTTTCCCTCTCCCTGTAAATTCCTACTTAACGAAAGATTTTGAAGATGAAGCTTTAGATACCAGACACAAGGATCTGAAGGTGTATTCTCTGGGTTATTTGCTTGCTGCCAGCACTCCAAATGTGCAATTTTTTAGGGGATTTTTTTTTGTGTTCACTAATATTTTGTTGTTGTTGTCTTGTTTAGTTGGTTGGTTTGGATTTTTTGTAGGTAGAAAGCCTCACGGCAGCCCGCAGTGCCTTCAGGGCAGGCACGGAGCCTTCAGATGCTATTCGTGTGGTGAATGCTGTACTGACACAAATAGATCAGATAAAAAGGTAAACTCATACTATTGCAACAGCAGAAGGTAATTGACAATTTCAAGATTGCTGCTAAATCTTAATTCCCACTAAACCAAATCGTTTAGTGGGAATTCTGTGTTAATGGTGCCAATTGTGAAAAGAAATAGGAATAATCCAACAGAATATTTTGCGTATAACTGAGTGAACAACCAAATCTACAGAAGGTGTATTTCCTTTAAAGCTAGGGAGAGATGCAGGACAGTTGGTCATGATACCTGCTTTGGAGAGACAAGAATAAGATCAATGAAAAATCCATTCATTATTTACAGCTTCTGGATGTCAATCTAAAGCAGACTTGCACAACATGTGCCTTAGATGCAATCCTTAACGATTCTTGGTCTGCTTTGTGTGCTGCATTTAGTGCAGACTACTATCTCTTGCTTTACTCCTGCCACTTCCCTCCCCTTTTTAGGCATACTTGGCTCCATTCACAGAAAGAAAGGTGCCCTAGCATTTGGCTCTCTCTTGTGACTAAATAATCGTAAAGTGGCTTATTCATACATGAAAGTTCACAGGCTTCATCTAAAAATAGCTGTTTGAGAGTGTTCTTTCGGTATTTCTTAGAGCAAGGAGATGTTACCTCACTTTTAAGCTCACTCTAATGTCATCTGCAGTTAGAATGTATCACATTCCCAGTTAAACTATATACTTTATACTGAATTGAAATGGAAAACATGTAGATTAAAGGTTCAAATTTACAAGTCTTCTTTTCATAATCTTTTTGTTTGTTTGTTTGTGGCCGAAACTATGCCAGTAGGCTCTAGGTAGTTAATGTATATCACTTCTAAACTGAGGTTGGAGAAACTACAGACGCTGGTGAAACAGCTGAAAGAGACTATGCATTGAAATAGATCAGTGATAACTGGCCAGGAGCTTCAGATCTTTTAACATAATTGCTGGCTGACAAAAGGGATGTGTCTGCTTATTGCATGAAATGGCTTATGTCATAAGAAGGAAGGTATCGATTTGCCAGTTGCAAAATTCTTGCATGTGTGACCTAAAAACCTACTTTTATCTTGAAGGTATCCCAATGTAGTTATCCTGACTACTTCAAATATTACGGAGAAAATTGACATGGCCTTTGTAGACAGGGCTGACATAAAGCAATACATTGGACCTCCATCCACTGCAGCAATATTTAGAATATATCTTTCTTGCTTGGAAGAACTGATGAAGGTAATATTTTGAAAGCAAGACGGTAAAATGTCCTATTTTAATAAGTTTGACATTTTAATCATACTTCTTAAATAAGAAAAATATACCATTTTCATTCCTTCTCTGTGTTTCCATTCTTACTGTAGAGTTTAATTTTGAATGTCTTTGAGTTTTTCACACAACAGTGTATTAATCTTCTTTCTAGTGTCAAATAATATATCCTCGACAGCAGCTCCTGACACTCAGAGAGCTAGAGATGATAGGCTTCGTAGAAAATAATGTGTCACGGTTAAGCCTTGTACTAAAAGAAATCTCAAGGTAAGATTCAGAAATTCTACATTATTTTATATGTGTGTGTGTGTGTATATATATATATTTATTGAGTTGTGAAATGATTACATCAAATTTCATAAGAGCTAGAATTTTGAAACCCCTTCCCCTTCCCTCCCCTAAAAGTGCTGCAAGTGACCTGCTGAATTGTGAAGTCTTTTAGAGCAACTCATGGGAGAAACAAAAAAAGGAAATATCTTTTAGGAGTGGATATTTAGCATTTAAGCTGCACTTGTCTCTCTTTTACTATAGAAGAAGTGAAGGTCTCAGTGGCCGGGTCCTGAGAAAGCTTCCTTTCCTAGCACATGCGCTTTATATTCAAGTAAGTTTATTCTATTCATTATAGTTTGGCTTGGTTTTGAGATGGGTGGGAAGACATTTGGATGCTGCCAGGAGGAAAAGATTTGGCCTAAACTCTGCTTTTAATCTAAATTGTACCGTTTCTGCAGTTTTAAAGATTGAAACAATTCTGTGCTGCTCGTAATTTAAAATGAGATTGAGGAAGACATGTGGGATTGTCCTGTCCAACAGCATTTTTCTTTTAATAAAATGTTGTGACAGACACTGATATTGGTTCTCTGATAATTTCTGGCTGAAAGAAAACTCTCTGCCATTTTATAAATAATATTAATTTGTTTAAAAACTTTTTTGAAGCAAATCCACATAAGAGTGATTTGACTTTATTGCGCTATCTGGTTTAAAAGAAATTTGCATTTTTATGTTTTGTAGCATTTTGAAAATTTTGTAATATGGAAGTCAACTATTTCTCTTTTAAATCCTGTGATTTATATGTAAAATATTATGTATGCTTATTGCTGTAGCGTGTCTAACAAAATGTTCTCTTATTTTCAGTCCCCCAGTGTTACAATGACAACGTTTCTTCAAGCTCTTTCACTTGTAGTAGACAAACAATTTGAAGAAAGAAAGAAACTTGCGGACTGTGTGTGATGTGCTGCTGTTTTATAGTTGTCTGTATTGTTAATGCTGAAAACTACATATTTTTCATACAAACTGTGCAACTTCAATGCATTTGCAAAAAAGATTGTCAATACATTCCAAAGAAATGGAGTGCCTAATCTAGTTTTTAAATATATCCAATTAATAAACAGTTAAGAAATTTTACAGCATATTTTTCAAAAGCTTTATTTGAAATGCCAGTAAGAGAACTGTAGAAAAATTCTTGCTGAAAGTCAGTTTTCATCTTTTGCAGTTATTAAAAGTGGGCAGTTTTCCACTTCTTGTTTCTTAATCACTAACTTTCTATCCATGCATCAGTTTTTATGCTTCTGATTTCTTTTACATTTGTAATAGCATTAGAAATTCAGTCTTTGGATCTGATACTTCTGTCATAAATGCACTATTTGCTATTGCTTCTGAAATACCAAGCATGAAACTGGGAAGGATTCAAAGTGTTCAGTGATGGCCCAGATCTTTTATACTGACATGTCTTTATCTTGAAACTTATTATCAAGAATTACTTTTTTAATTACAGCAGATTCAAAAGTTTAAAATTAAGAGATCACTTAATTGTATTTTGTAATACTCCTTTTTATTTTGTGATGTTGCAAGGATGTGAACCAGAGCGGACCATGTTTTCTCACTGAAAATTTACATTAAGAAAGGTTCTTTAAAATCCATGAAGTTTGCGTTTGTTTTGTTTTATAAACATGACATAAAAGTTACATGTGGAAAAAAATATTTGGTACTGCAAAGACAGTAAACATAAATAGCCAATTCCTAAAGCAACAGAGTCAACTTTTATATGGTAAAAACATACCCTATATAATACAGCTTACGAGATTGTCACCTCTTCTTTTTTCTTTTGTATTTACAAGTATTTTACCTGCAGTCAGCTGAAAGAAAGAAATGTAAGGGGAGTTTCCAAACCAGAAGTTTATTTTTTCTTAAATGAAGCTAAAACAGCAAGCTGGAAGTTGATGATATCCAGTCAAAGAACGCCTCCTAGCTGTTGGTATTGGATATACTTTTATGAAAGTGCATTTTTTTTACTTCCTAGTTTGTATCTTTTCAGTCAATGTTATACTATACATGAATGAGATGAAAGACTTTGATATGAGCTATTTTTATTGAGGAACTCCATAAGCTGTGCATTAAAAAATTGCACAGAATTTCAGTTGCTAGTAAATTTTTATTATGGCATCTATATTTATGTAAAGAGAGCCTTTTTGTTAAGTCTGTCTAAATGTCTATTCATTATATTATTTCTGAAAATAACGTAATAAATATTATTCCCTATTCACTCCCCAAAAAAAGAAGGGAGGTGGGAGGGAAAAGATTGGAGCAAAGTCAGTCGTTCGCAATTGTCTATTTTTCCCACAATCATTGTTTTGGAAATACTGGTCCATGCAAGAAACTTCCACAAAAGCCAGGTATAGAAAGACTACAGAAAGGCAAAATTTTATAGAGACTCTAGTCCATGGTGGATTTGTGGCTTTTAAAGTAAAGAGATTTGGAGACTTAAAATGAGGATTCATTGGATACAGGTGTATGTTATTATGTGTGTCTGTCTTGGTGATCCATGTAATAGATTCATAGAATCATAGAATTGTCTAGGTTGGAAGGGATCTTTAAGATCTCCTAGTCCAACCATCAACCTCACTCTGATAAAAAAACATTGCTAAACCATGTCGCTAAGCACTATGTCAACGCATCCTTTAAACACCTCCAGGGATTACTTCCATGGTAATGCAAAAGCCTGTAATTATCTTCTGGTCTGAATTTGAGATTCCTTAAGAACTGTAGAGGTTCTACAAACCACAAGGTCTCATGTACATTTTGTTGGTGGTATATGCATTTTCTCTGCTTCAAAAGCAGACCTTGCTAGTGCTGCATGTTTGGTCTTTCTGTAAACTCATTGATTATATTGAAGCTATAAAAACTGTGAAGATAGATATTCTAGGTATTTCTAATCAAACTAGCACACACTAGTATTCTAAGAGTTGAACAGAATTGAGAGCCCATTTTTAGTATGTGCAATTTTGCTAATACATGGATTTGTGCTGTGGCTCGCAATAGTTTAATCTTTTATAAAAATCATAGTTAACTAATTCTGATGAGTGACTTATTTTAGGTGGTAATTCCAGAAAAAAGACTCACACAGAGAGGAAGGCTTATTTTTCCCTGGGCTTCAGCTGTGGGGAAAGTACTGCCCTGCATTCCTTGCATAGAATTGACATTTTGGGTTTTTTTTCTCTTGAGAATTTTAGTGCAACACAATTTTAAATTCTAGAGACTTGGCAGCTGTATCTTTGAAGATAATCACCTTGAAACAGGTTGTGTTTGATTTGGAGGGAAATATTTTCCACTCCTTTTTGTTGAAGATACATTCCTCTATATTCAAGAGTACAAAATAAATGAAACTAGACAAGAAAAAATGTGGAGTTGTATGACATCCTTGGGATTACTGCATTTGGCTGAAAGAGGGTGTTTGGGAGTTTCTAGACTCAACTGTTTCTTTTATTTAATGACCATAACTGAAGTACGTATGTTTTCTGCAGAACAGAAACAGATGGTGATGTCAGCCCACATGGAATCTTATTGACTTTTATTATTTTTTTTTTGCAAACAGGTAACAATTCTATTTTAACAAAGGCAGATAAAGAATGTTTGTTCTCTGCTTGGATTGTCTTATGGATTTCCAGGACTGCCATAAGGAAGGACACGCTGGGTATGATGAGTCCTCGGAGTAACCTCCTCCAGTCAGCGCAGGTCTATCACATGCTCAAAAGCAGTAACTACGGCTGTTCTTTTCACAGGGAGACTCAGTGGCCACACATTAATCTTCTGTTTTCTTTCTGTGATCAGTTAATGGTTCTGTGGAGGGAATAGTCCTCTTTTCCAGGTACAATTTCAGAACAATTTTTTTTTACTTTCAAACATAACCATAAATTTAAACCAACCATCTTTTAGCACACACACAAAAAATAATAATTTCTACTTTGTTGTTAACAGATTGCTTCTATTTCTGCTCAAAGCCACTAGATGGCAAGCATGAATCCTTGAGTTTTAGGAAGTCATGCAAGAATGGGAACGCTGAGTCAAAGTTTCAAAAGCCCCTAACAAGCAAGACTTACTTTGCTGCAGTGAAAATCCCTCTTCTAAATGTAAGGTTGGCGGTAATGTAATGTAACACCATAGAATTTTGCTGCTTAGACATACAGAGAGATTCAGAGATATATAAAATGTTTTGCCAAATAAAAAGAAGCTGTTGCGGAATTTGATCCAAAGATGAAAAGCAGTGAGTTTTCCATGCTATGGCAGGTTATTTTGTGCTGTATCTTAACCATCCCATCCACTGAGTGATGGGTTTAGAAAAATATCTGGGATCTAGGTCACTATAAGCATAGATCATGACATTTTGAGCCATCTGAAATAGCAAAGTATTTTTTTTTTTTTTTCTGCTTGGAAAAAGCAAACGTAGACCCTTTGCCAAGCTGAGCACTGCTTATTTTATGAGAAACTTCTGTGACTAACATTTTTCCAAGCAGCTGAAAGCTTTCATTTCTGATACAGCTTCTAGGACATGATTTTCAAAATTGGAGGAGAGGAGGTTGAAGAGGGGAGGCTTTTATTGCCCAATTTATCCACTGGAAATTATGCAAAGACAGTGATTTTTCTAAAATTAATCTTAAAGGTTAAGTAACTGTCTAAAACTTTGGACCTGTGGAAATACTCAATTCGTTTCAAATTGCTTTCACGGCTCACTGCCAGCATGGTGTTGCTCTTCATAATTTTTCAGTTTAGAAAGGGATGAGAAGCCAGGGTAGGAGAGTCAAGGCCAGACACTGGGAACAGTTGGATTAATTTAAAGCAAGTTTCTAGAAATCAATAGAGGATTCGTGTTTATTTCATTTATTTATATGTTATATACGTGTTCATTAGAGTTGAAGAGAATAAAGTTTATGTGGTCTGCTAAAAAGTAAGTGTCAGGTAACTTGATAAAGGATGAGGACGTAGATGCATTTTTAAATCAGGCATCTGGGGTTGTGTGTCTAAACTGTTGCATGTGAGACAAAATAGCTTTGTCTACATATTTTAATGATGGTACATTGAATTCTCTAAGTGTCATCCCTGAGTTTAAATGAAAGATAATTAAGATCGTTAAACAAGTTAATTAAAGAAGCATTTTTTTTCACTCAACTTCAAGCCAGATGAAGTTGTATGTCATATATAATGAAGCTTTATTAAAACAATGATTGAAGGTCCACTGAAGTCTTCTGGGTAGACTTGAGTAAATAAAGCTGTGGTGTTCTGTCCATTAAGAAGCACAAAATACATACTTTGTTTGAAATAGTCGTCTCCTTTTACTTAACAAAAATTACATTGAAATCATAATCCTTCCTTTTGTTTTTATCATTTTTTTTGTGCCATGTAAAGAAATTTGCTATTTGCATCTTTGCTCTGACATCCTCTGAATGCAATGCTGGACAAGTTGCTTATGTTTCAGTCACCCTGCTTTTCTTAGCTGTGATTTCATCTGCCTTCCTAAAGTGTGCTCAAAGGACAGAATAGTCAATATTTGCCTATATTTCATTTGTCTACTAAGTCATTCAGGGAACAGTGTGCCAGGAAGGAGGATGCTCGGTGGTATGAATGGACTGCAGAATTCTGCAGAATTGGTACCACTGGTTGTCACTACCCTGCATTGTGCTTCACTAGTCAGGCTGCCATATAGTGTCTCCTCTCTGTTCTGCTGAGACAAATTCTCTGGGAAGCAGTTTTAAATGTTTTACCATCTCTATACAAGTTGGTAGGGAAAAAGCATTTCCAGTGGAATGCCCAAAAGAGCACAATACTTGTAGTCATCGTAAACACCTTTTACCCTTTGCTGCAGATCAGCTGATACCAGAAAGCAGGATGCAACCTGTTTTCTTCCTCTATTTTCTTCCTTTTTAAGTCTGTGGGGATTCTTGAGACACTAATGTAGTAAGTAGAGGTTGGTTAAAGCATGTTCCTTCATAACCAGTTGCTGGTTTGGCCTACCGTGCTTCTGAACAATGGCATGATTCAGGCAGGGACCACAGTGTCTTTTCTTCTTGCTGCTGGTTTCAAAGTAGCCAAGTAGTTTACAGGAGTTCAATTTATAATGAAAGGCTGAAAACAAGAAAACAATAATGTCTGAAAAGGGATCAAATCCAAAATTCAGAATTTCCTAACTGGTGTCAAATTCCAGAGGGTAATTTCAAAGTTCAGCCCATAAACAACCAAAGAAAAAACCCAGAATAGGTCTGAGAGTGACACAAAATAAGGTAGATTATTCCAGTAGACTTCTTAACCTTTTTTTTTTTTTTTGCTATTTTATATTTTTAAGGCATTTACATCTTGCATGGATGAATTTTTATTACCCAGAAAACAAAACAATTCACTCCTCTTTCTGACTTCAGTCTTTTTTCTGCTGAAGAGCTGCCATTCGTGAACAGCTGCTGTTACAAAGAGCCGCTGTTTGCTGGCATTTATGAAGAGATACAGGTCACAAAAGGCTGCTGTTTGCAAAGAATTGCCATCTGCCAAGTGCTGCCTCATAGAAGCTCCTGCCTCAGTTATGTCACAGTTCACGTCACAGGCACGTCACAGTTTGAGGTGGAAACCTAGAGGGTAAATTTTTGAATCAGATTGTGTATAGGTTTTAATATCAAGACTTGTTTCTTCTCTTATGGGTTCCTTGAGTAGCCTTTCCAGCATACTTTGTTCTGATGTTACATTCTCCCACTGATTTGTTTTAACTTTGTTCTTGACATGTCTATTTACATGTTATTTAAAAGTACGCATTCCACTTACTCTATGTTATAATTTCCTAGATCTCCTAAATTTGTGTAGGAATATATATCTTTTTTTTTTTTTTGCCTTCTTTTTAAATGACATTGGATTTTTCTTCTGACTGTTTTCTATTTGACTACTGCCTTCTTCTGCCCTATCTTTCTTTCAAGGCTGGATCAAAATGTCCTCAGCAATATGCAGCAAGCCAGACTGGGGAACGTGTTGTTTTCCAAGCAGCTTTCCTTTCCCCCAGATTTCTTCCGTTATGGTATAGAAATAAGCAGTAGTTATATTAGAACTGTAGAAATCTCTGTACAGTGATTTGCCCTGGGATTCCATTTTACGTAATCTCAAGCGATAGCTTGATGCTGCATATTCTGTCATGCTTTAAATTTCCATTCCCAGCCGACCATTCCTGTTTCTTGCAGCAGTCTGTTATCTCCTCATTTATACCCATGTGCTACTTGTAGAATTCTGTGGAAGAAGAAGCAAAGAGCTGTCACGGAAATGTCTTTAAGGATTTTTTGCTGCTGGAGAGAACGATCATCAAATGAATCCATCTGAGGTAATCATTAAATGGGGCTGTTGCCTTACTCCACTCGGTAATCTTCTAAGAGTATCCCTAGACTAGTACTTGGCCCCTGTAGCAATCCAGGTGTGAAGCAGTTAAAAATCACCCTGCTCCCAGGGAAGGTCTTCATCCTAAAACCACACAGTTGTGCTCCTCTCCAAAAGGGTCTGGAAGAGCACACTGCCATTTTCATTCTGCCTCAGAAGCATCGGCACAGCAAATTCTGCTTGAGGGACTGCAGGAAGGCCATTTCTCACTTGAACACAGCTCAGCATCACCTTAAACCCACCTGCAAACATGTTGGTTTTGTGTCAAACCTTGATGTGAGCATTTTGTCTGGCCAACTCTGCCTACTTCTGTTCCACTTAGTCCAGGAAATGCTTGAGTTTCTAACAGAATCTAAATAAATGACAATGGAAGAATTGTCATGTGTGCACAGAGAAGCTAAGGTGAGTTTCCAACTATTAACTTTACTGTATTGCTTTTGTTGCTTACTGTTTCTTGAATTACCCCACTGTACATCCCTTCTGATGTTACTGGGTGAGTTGTACAGCCTTTTTTCAGTGTTTAAACACCCATGGTATCACCACTTAAGTGCCAAGTTAAAATTTAGTTTCTAGGAATGCCGAAGTCTGCAGCCTTGAAAGCATATTTACAAATGAAATATAAAAAAACCCCAACTTTAACAACATTTCCTCTCACCAAAGGCGTATAAACATGGCTGAACTGAAATCTTAAACAAACAAAATTATTTCTTGAACATTTGAGGAAGGTTCTTGCTCAGCCCAAGGAATTATGCAAAGCAGACACCAGGACTGATAAGAAAAAGGGGATGGCAGTGCATCAGAAGCTGTACAACATCATTGGAAAGAGTAGGACAAAAAATCTGCACAAGTGAGTATTTCTTTGTAGAAATAAATACTGAGATCATTTGTATGAATAAATACTGAGGTTGCTGATACAAAGGAGTTTTCATATAAAGGTGATGATTAGGCAAATAACCCATTTACACAAGCGTGTGTATGAGTCTCTCTGATGGGGGTAATCATACCCTGCAAATCAGATGAATGACTGAACAAGATTTTTCAATGACAGAGTGTGCAGCTAATCTATTTTTTTTTGAGTAAAAACTCACTAACTTAAAGTTTGGATAATTATAATTATTATCCTTTCTCAATAAAAGCATTTGGAAACTTGACAGAAAAAGCAGCCTGAAAGCAAGGCTGGAGTCTTAGGGGGAATAGTAATATTACTTTGAGAATTTGTGTGGGAGGTTTAACATTTGTTCTGCTTCCCTCCTGTCTCTCAGGAATATAAAACAAATATTGGGATGGTGCCATGGAAACTAGAATAGCATTTGCTTTTCTGGAAGCCCTTTTTTCTCCATGAACCTGCTGCTAATTATTGTTCTAACACTAAATTCTTAGTTGTAGGTTGCATATTAAATATAATGTAGAGCAGCACTTCTGAAACAACAGTAAGTTATCATCTCAAGTTTTCATGCAGGCAAATGACTGAAACTTTGGGGAGTGTAATCTACCTCTAAGTGGAATAAAAGATTAGTATCAACTGATGGCTCCTTTGACAAGGAGACCAACAGTCAGGTGCAGTTAATTTTGAAGTTTTTATACCAGAAACCTGGATTTCTTAATCAACGTCAGGAGTTACTCCTTTTTGAAGAAACTAGTTATGAACAGGTTTCTCACAAAAAAAAAAAAAAAAAGTGAGTAATCAGAAGCAGAATTGGTAAACTTGTCCTAGAAGCATTAACTTTCTGCTAATGCTTTGTTCGAAGAAATAAGAAGACAAGAGCAAGTGTCTTTGACTTGGGAGGAAAAAAAAAACCCACATACAAAATAATAATAAAAAAAAAAACACACCAAACCCCCACTTACCTTTTTCTGAGGAGGATTCTAGAACATAGCTAACTTTGGGAAGTCTCAGAATTCAAGAAGATTCTTGCTGTCCCAGCCTGCCAGATGCAAATCTGCTGCAACTCCGTGTCCCCAAGTCCAGCCAGTAGCGATGACCAAGTATGTGTGTCCAACAGGACCTATTAACACAGCTGACCCCACAGATCATGACAAGTGGAAACAGTGCCTGGTTTGAAGTTTGTTGGCATTCTCAACACATAATCAAGCACATCCATGGAAAAAAAAATGGATAGGAACAAGATTTAATAAGTCAGGACAGAGCACTGTGATGGTTCCGTCAGGCAAGCATACTGAGAAGCCACCTGTTCACACACAACTGGCCTCTCATCCAGTTTTCCCTCTGTTTTGCCACACTTTTTCCTCCCCAATCCATCTTGGTCTCTGCTTTTCTTCACCCTTGATCCTTCCCTTTAAACATAATAAAATATTTTTCACATGATCACCACATTCTCTTCCCCCTGTTTCCAGTAACCCCTGTATACCCTTTTAGGCAATAACCTCCACAAGACGTTTTGGGGAAGAGTTTCTTTCCACCATCTTAGTAGGTTTCGCTCTAGGGTGAAGGTACATGGGTGATATATAGGTCCTAGTTCCAATCTGCATGGACAAGAGGAACTGTGCCCCTACCTACTTCTGTCTCACTGTGGAGGCACCAGCACCCATCTTGCCAGGGTTTGGAAATACCTGCTTATGTGGAGGTATCGTTGTTGAAGAGCAAGAAAACAGGCAGAACCACAGCTGTGCTCTTTGTGGAAGCTGCTCACATGGCAGAGTTTGGGAACTTATAAGTGCTCCTGATATAGTGAGGTTTTTCTTCTTATGAGACACAGCCAGTTTTTTGCTGCATCATGCCAACAAATCACTTGGTCCCTGGATACATCAGTTTCTGCATCTGAAGTACAGAAGATTGTGCATAACCTTGTGCAGTCCCAGACTTGTCATGAAATCAGAAAGGTGCATTTATGCTTGCATGTGAACCCAGAGAGAGCCAACACAGAGCAAGGGAAGAGCCAGAGGCAAAGAGTTAGGCAGACGTCCACCAAGGAAACCTCTCCCATCATTTTTCAAAAGAATTATACCTATCTCAGAGCAGCCCTACATAGAAACAACGCGTCCTCCCTTGTTACACTTGTACAGAATACAGACCTACATGCTACATACTTTACACCAGCAGTTTTCAGTCTGTTGGCTCTTGGGAAAACCAGAGACTAGAAAGTAGTTCTTCCTTCTGGGACAAACACCGCCTGCTAGTTCATGGAGGAGCTCATGGCTCCTCAGTTCCATTTTCGTAACAGTTCCAGCCCAGACCAGTTTGCTATGGAACAAGCTTTCTGATGTTCCTGGGTCCTGGCAGGAGCAGGACTACTCAGGGAAGGGGGATGACCTGAGAGTGGGGGGCAATCAGTAGGCACAGCCACTGTTACCTACAAGGGAGCAATCCCATAGGCTTTGAACAAAGTGGGCTGCACAGGTTGCTGGGAACAGGACCTACTGGAGGTCCCCAACAGGGCAAAGTAACCCATCAGATCCCAGGTGCACCCACAAACAGCAGGAGATGGGGCAGGACTGGGGACAAGGGTACAATGCACACCCAAGGGGCTCACCCAGTAGATGAGATACATATAGCATAGGTCCAAAGCTGAGCCAGGACTTCAAACAGGCACACTTACAGCACAGCTCAGGCAGAGAGTAACACCCCAGGCTTTGATAGTGCTCCTGGGCAGAGGGTGCGGATGGAAGCCCCAGGTGAGGGTGCGGATGGAAGCCCCAGGTGAGGCTGCTCAGGGCCATTAAGGTGGCCCTGGGGCACTCAGAGCCCTGACACCTGGCTGCTGGCATGTGCCCCTGAAAGCTAAATGGGCTAGTGCTACCTCAAACGTACTTCATAGTGTTGTTTCTGCCTTTTGAAACAAAATAGAATTTGGATGAGCATAGGATTGCCTGCAAGCCTGCTTTGCAGCTGTTGCAATAGTTTAAATACTTGGACTCTTGTCTAATATAAAACCATATGCTTGGCTGGATTTGGGAACCTTCTGAAGGCAATTAGTCAGATTCATAAAGGGGAGGTGACCCAGGTTTCACTTCTCTGAAGGTGCCTGGGGGATTCACTCTGTGTAAAAGATAATTGTTTAGCCTGTAAATACATTTTTTTTCCTTTTATTAGCTTTGCTTTTCTTCCACTATTTCAATCAGTGCTGTTCTTTTATTTGCATTCAGTACTTGTAATATGGAGCATAATATGGAGTGTGTAGGGATGCTCTGTTACTTTTCCTCTTTTTAATCATCCACCTCCGATAACTGGGAGACTGGAGTGCTCAGCAAGCATTTACCAAAGTGATTAACTAAGTTGCATTTTATAATATTGGATTATTATTTCTTTGAGTTATTGAAATACAATGTGGTCACTTATTGTGGATGTTTGCACAGGGCTTATTACATTATTTTTTTCCAGCTTTGTTTAACATAATACTAAGGATTTTCACAAAAAGAACTTTAGAAAATGTGACTGATGTGCTTGAGCCAGATCATTCGTAGTTTTAGATTAGTCTGTTCCTGGCCTTGCTGCTGACTGTTAAATAGCTTTGAGCTACTTATTTAAGCTTTATCTTAAGTCTATTGAGGCAGAATTCACGTGGGTGCCCTTGAGATCAACCTTCCTATCTCTGCAATGCCTGTGCTTTCAAACACATCTGGGGTACTACAGAAACAGCTCTGGGAGGTAGGGATGCAACAGTAGAGAGGAAATCTTGGCCTGGCCATCATAGTAGCTACATTAGGCTTGTCAGAAGACTCAACTCTGCCCAGCAACCAGTGATGTCATGGTCAGGATGACACTAAATAATCACAGCATGATTTCTTGGCCAGTGTCCTATTCACACACCTGCCTGATGGTACTGTGTTCATTGGGAGTTTCTATTCATGCATACCTATCTCAGGACGTGCCCCCTGACCCTGCTTAGGGTCTTTCAACAAGTGTACCAGAATTATTGATGCCTGGGTACACAAGGAGAAAAAAAAACCTGTTGTCTTTGGGTGGAGTTGTCTTTACATGTATTCCCAGACTACCAAGCTAGTACTTCCACTCCTCAGGTTTAACTCTCCTAGATCAACCTTTTGCAAAGGGGCAAGGTCTGATAGAAGTCAGGGAGACCTGTCCCATCCTTGAGCTTTACATTATCTAGCCTGGTCTGTATGCTGATGTCAGGAACACAGTCTTGATCACTGTGCTTCATGGGCATGGTCCTGGTCCACCCATAACCATCCCTCCTACCCACGCATCCACCCAGCTTCTCCTTCCATCTGGCAATGCCTGTTACAGTCCAGCGTACACACATCCCAGTCTGTTTTCTGTGTTAATCATCTCATTCCAAACATGCAAAGTATACTTCCCAAAAAAGGTCAGCCTCTTTCTGGTTGTGGGATGGACTTTACAAGGACAATTGCTTAATTGAAATGGTCATCTCCTGAGGAACGTGTGAAAGGCAGGCTTGGTAGTGGTCTCCTGCTGAGAGATTATCTCTGCTCATACGTCAGGGCTACATGTTGGCAGTGCGAACAGGTCCTTACAGTTCTCCTCCCCACCAAAAGCCCCTGTGGAATCATAGACTCTTCCAAGAATTTACACTGGAAAGGAATTCTGGATGTCATTTGGTCCAGCCCCTTGCTCATGGGACTACCAACTTACATTGTACTGCTTATGGAATATCTCCAAAGAGCAGAATTTTTGAAGCAATCAGCCCCACTAGCAAACACACAGCCCCACTGCTGTGTTTGCTCCCTCTCGTGCATGCAGATAAGCAGTCACGGGCCAGTTTCTTGCAGCCAACACTGAAATATGCTGCTCCTGCCAAAGCTGTGGCTGGTGAGATTTCACACAGCAGACACGTGGACATGGGGCTCAGGGCTTTACCATGTTCAGATTTTGTGCCCATGAAGGAAATTAGGAGATGCATTCTGTGATCACCTCCCCGCAGGAAAACCAGTTTGATTTCACTCTTCTGTGGAACACAGAGGGAGGAAAGGCTTCTTCCCTAGCATGTGGTCTTTGTGCTACCTGTGCTCCAGGCTGCTAGGCAGACTCTGATGACTGTGCCACTTTCTGACTGCATTTTTTAACAAAAGTCCTTGTCTCAAAGAAATCTTGTGTGGTTTGATTTTTATTTTTGCACTTATCTACTTTTTTGGACCTTCTTTTTCTTAGTCATAGAAATAGAACAGTTTTTCTCCAGGGGTAAACCTGGAGAGAGGAAGTAGGAAGACCTAATGTCTTCAAACACTGTTTAAAATATCCTCCCTGCTTCTATGCAAAGAAAATCCATGGTTGGCTATTGCTTAATTCAAGATAAAGTCTGAGTATAATATTAAGCTAGATATATTTTTTCTCATATTAAATTTTTGTCTGACTGGAGTGTGACAGCAGCAAGGTACAGGCATATTGTTATCGGTTTAATTGACATATTCTTGATAATAATGAGTATATTCAACAACCATCAATCCGTTTATGAGTATTTTCTCACTTCTTGCAAAAAAATTACAAGTACATTTGTGCTCACATTCCTTTAGAATATAAAGACTGCTGCTGAATTAAGAAAGAATATCTGGTTTTCCTGTTGAGGTTCGTCTTAGAAATTCGGATCCTGAAAATATATCAGGCCACTGAGAAGTGACAGAATAACCAGAAGAAAACCAGGTTTATTTCCAAGTGGGCCTTAGCCTTCCTCATTACATCTCTGCATACTCTGACAACATTCCTATACTCCTCCCAAGGGGCCAGGCCCTTTTTCCACATTTTGTAAACTTTGTTCTTCCATCTGAGTTTTTCCAGAAGCTCCTTGCTCATCCATGTAGGTTTCCTGCCTCCTTTGCCTGATTTCTTACTCCTAGGAATTAATCTTTAATTAATATAAAGCATACACAGGTGTGTGTATGTACTATTGTTTAATATGATCAGCTTAATTATTAATTACATAACATCATAGAATATATGATTATTGTAATAAATTATGCATTATATTTTACATAGGTGTATTGACTGTATGTAATTTATACACGGGTAACACTTTGTACTGAGTAAGAAGATAAAAATTCTCTACTCTGTGCGCTGTTGCCATATTTAGTACAGCTGCACATGTGGTGTTTACACAAAGAAGCCAGTACTTAATGTCTGCATTGTGGTAAGTAAATTCCTGTACTCTTAATATTCATGTCAAGGAAATGTAAGGCATTAGCTCTAGTGAAAGAAACCTTCTGTTTATCTGCAGGCAAGCAGCTCTCACGCTGCTTCGCTCCTGTGCCTCAGTATAAGCCTGGGGAGAACCGCCTGGAATACAAAAACATCCATCTGCTGTAACCTGTTTGATTTCATAGATGTCCCTCCTCCTTCTGTCAGAAACTGCACACTGCGATAGTGAGCTGTGAAGGTACGAGAAGTCAAATTAATCTCTTTCAAAATCAACAAAGCACATTTGGTTGGGAACAACTTGTAATTCGGACTAAAACAAAGTGGGATTCGTACCAACTATAAAAGGTAAAAAGAGCTGAAGAGAACTGGCAATTTTCTTAAGCTTTCAGCCTGAATGGGAGTGCTCATTACCTTTTTCAGAAGAAGGCCTGTTTTCTGGGGAGGTGAAGTTTGACCTTTAGAAAACTTCTTCAGGCTTCCCATGTCTTCTGTTCTCTGTGCAGACAGACACATTCCTGAGACAGATACTGCTTCTATTCAGGCAAACTTTATTATTACCATTTAAGTACAGCTGGTCAGAACTATTTCAGCTGATTTCAGATTTGTTCAAAATTTCAGATTTGTTCAAAATCAATCACTTTGTCAAATCATCACTTTGCAAAAACACTTCTTTTTTTAAAAATCTACAAAAGTGTTTTTACCTGAAGCTTTTCAGTTCAAGCGTGATTCTGGTCAAAATGTTGCTGAAAAACATCCAAGAACAGCCAGCCTTGTGCGTTCACTCTACCTAGCACAATCAAGATTTCATTAAAAACAGAAAAAGAGTACACAAGTAAAACCATGTCTGCAAATTAACTTAAGGTAAGAAATACACAAAATGGAGTCTTTCCTGCTGATGATAAGCGACTAAACTTTTGATAAATTCCAAGTGAAATCTATCGCACTAATCAAATAGACGGAGTAGATTTACTAGACAAGAGGAAACAATTCACGGTTCATTACTCATTTTACTTTACTTGTTCATTTCATAAATATGCCAGTGCACGATGGAGTACTACCTTGGAAGAATCTGCTTAAGTTTGAGTACATTTTGTGTTGTTTTCTTCAGTTTGTCTCACCTGTGGGGGAAGACATTTAAGGCATAATGGGCTTCTCGTGGTGTCCAAAACTGATCAAAATAAAGCCAGCAAGTGGTCTTTCCCTGCTCCTCCTCCTGCTTCTGGCTATACATCTATGCAAATTCCTCTTTCTGACCCCAGCTCTCAATTTTCATCCAGTAAGCCAAATGTTCTTACTTACTTGGTAGCGGCAGAAATGGACAGAATAACTCTTTGTTTAGTGAGCTTACAACAGTGAGATGGATGTGAGAGCTGATGAAAGAGCACACACAGAACTGTGCCGCTGGCAAACCTCATTTCTAGACTTTGGCTCCGGAGCAACTGAAGCCAAACTACGTGCTGACTGTCATAGTCTTGGTCACCTGCTGCCCCTGGCTGTGAATTCCTTTCTTTACCTTGTGCCTGTCTCCAATGTTAAGTCTTTGGGAAACTACACTTTTTTTTTGTTGGATCAGTTTTCCTGCTGGCTTAGCAGAACCCCTGGACAGCAAATGTTTTGGGGCAATGGGGAGAAGCAACGGGATAGTGTGTTTTTTTCCAGGATACTGGCCCTGCCTTCAGCGTGTGTGCTTATTAAACTGTATGAATATTTTTGCTATTATTTTCCTTAATCAAAGATAAAAGGTGTACTGAAACCCCACAACCATTTTCTTGTGAGTGATGACACAACTTTTATTTTTGGTTAAGGAAAACGGTAATTGATTAAGGAAAATAAGTGATGACTCTGCCAGTGCAGGATTTATTTCCTGCAGAAGGCTTTGTAGAGTTGATTTAGCTTCTCCTCTTATTTTGATGAAACGAGAAGTTTATCAGGATTCTGAAGGCCTACTTCTGAGGTATGTACCAGGTGTTTTATACACATCTGTGTGCTATTCTTTTTTAACAGCCAAAAAAAGTTTTAGACAAAGTGTAATGGTTTTTGGTTGTTTGAATGAAGCCTTTCAATAATGAAAAGGTGGGAGGCAAGGCCAATGGTGTCAGACTGTTGAACGAGCAATTCATAGGGGTTTTTTTGGGTACAGTTAAAACTGCTAAAAAAGCCTGTCTTGCAAATGTATTTTGGGGAATACTCTTCCACTGACAGGATATCACATTGAAGATTTCCACTGTTTTGGTTGATACTTTAAGCATCAGATACAAACATAAAATCAAATATTCATCCAAATTTAGTATTCTGGAGAGAATAGTAAAAATTCCCCAGGTAAGAGTCAATATAGATTTGATTCCAACAATTAATTACTTGTACATTTTCTATATCGTGATTAAAATGACTGATTTGTTTGCTGGTTCAGTATTGGGAATGTGACATGGAATTTCGGGTAGAGCAGATTAAAGTTTTTATTTTATATATGATAAAATTTTCCAAGTTTTCCCTCTCACCCTTTGCTTTCCAGCAAGTGCTCTCAGATATGGTAAATTTTCAAGATCTAAAATTTCACCTACAAGGATCCTTTCTAGATGCTGCAGCACTAGTTTCACAAAATGTAAGGAATTGCTTAGGAATCAGAATTCTTCATAACTGCAGAAGAAAAAAAAAAATACTGACAGTAATTTCTATATCCTGGAGAGTATCAAGCATCCCTTTTAGGGATGCAATCCTGTTAGTGTTGACAGCCAAAGAATGTAGGAACGTGTAAATATTAGGGTGATAAACGAGTCTTACTCTACACAAATATTCACATTAGCTCCACACAACATGCTTGTAAAAAATATTTTTCCTAAAATGCTAAACTTCATTATGTAGGCAACCCTAAACCTGTTTAAGTCTGGTTTATATTCACCAGCAGAATGGGCTCACAACTGAGACAGCCCCAACCACGCTTGTCAAATATTTACCTTTGAGTAGCTGCAGGCATTGCTTTTATTACATTCAAACTACGTGTTGGTTGCATGAACCCTGGGTCACACCTTATCTACAAAGAAAGCTGGATTTCTAGCATAACCACGTAATGCCACACACTTGATCAGCCTTGATCTCATACTTTTGACCTTTGTCTCCTGCTCCACAGGCTGTACTCTACTGTATTCTGCATTCAAAATATTTTCTTGCTCCACCTGTTTTCCTGCTTCATGCAGGTATGTTAGATAGATAGGAATTATTCCATAAAATAGCCTAATTATAATAAAGCCAGTGAAAATCAGTGAGGTTTCAGTCCTGGTAGATCAATAGCCTCAAACCAGACAGAGCTCCAGAGAAAGGATGCAAACGTGCCACATCTGAGGCTGCAAGGAGTGCTTTTCTCTGGAGCCAGGGAGGGCAGAATCAGTGTCCTTCCCCACAGGAAGCATGTGCTGCTTGAGCAGCTGTGATACAAGTTGAAGAGCAGGAGGAGAAAATTCACAGATTATAGAATCATCGAATCATTTTGGTTGGAAGACACCTTTAAGATCATCAAGTCCAAACGTTAACCTGGCACTGCCAAGTTATCACTAAACCATATCCCTCAACACTACATCTGTATATTTTTTAAATACCTCCAGAGATGGTGACTCAGCCACTTCCCTGGGCAGCCCATTCCTTGCCCTTCTCTGGACCCGCTCCACCACCTCAATGGTTTTTTTTGTGGGAAGGGGCCCAAAACTGGACACAGTACTCATGGTGTGGCTTCACCAGTGCCCGAGTACAATAATTTGTACATTATTAAGTACAATCACTTTCCTAACCTTGCTGGCCACACTATTTCTAAGCCACGACGTTGTTGTCCTTCTTGGCCACTTGGGCACACTGCTGGCTCATATTCAGCCGGCTTTGTGCCCAGCCAGCAACCAGATTGTGCTGCATCCAGGAAGAGAAAAAGGAGATTGACTCCTTTTTGATTATGCAGTCGATTGATGGGAAAGGTGCAGAGTGAGAGGTACAACAGATATCATGAGATGGACCCCCTTCCACTCTGTTTTCTTGTTCTCAAGTGTCTATACACAAATACCTGGAGTACTGTGTCCAGTTCTGGGGCCCTCAGCACAGGAAAGGCATGGACCTGTTTGATCGAGTCCAGAGGACGGCCATGAAGATGACCAGAGGACTGGAGCACCTGTCTATAACGACAGGCTGAGACAGTCGGGGTTGTTCAGCCTGGAGAAGAGAAGGCTCCAGGCACACCATATAGCAGCCTTCCAGTACCTAAATGGGGGTAATTTAACCTGACTGACACCCCCTAAAACATGATGTGAAGTGAGCAGTGAAGATTTCTGCAGGGTGCCATCGATAATTTATTGACAAGGAATAAGCCAACAGGAGTATCACGACACTCAACAAGTACGAATATGAAGTCCTGTACCTGGGAAGGAAGAACCCTTGGAAGCCTGGTGGCAGACTGGCTGGGGTCAGCTCTGCTGAGAAGAACATCAGGGTCCCAGTGGACAGCAAGCTGAATGGGAGACAGCAGTGTGTCCTAGCAGCAAAGAAGGACAATGTGCTAACAGGAACACTGACTACAGGCTAAATGGTCTATGGAAGTGATTATCCAATTTTGTGCCCTATGTTACAAGAAAGATATCAAAAAATTGGAATGAATTCATCAGATGGCCAACAGGATGGACAAGGGCTGGAGCTCTTGCCCTACAAGGAGAAGCTGAGAGAACTGGTCATCTCAGCTTGGACAAGAGAATACTTCTGGAAGATCTCATAGCAGCCTTCCAATACCTGGACAGTGATCATCAAGAATAAGGGGCTAGGCTCTTCATAGTGGTGCACGGTTGCAAAATGAGTGACAATGGGCATTAAGTTAAAACAAAAGAGGTTCCCCCTGGATATAAGGAGAAATATTTCCACTATGAGCACAGTCAGACATTGGAACAGGTTGCGCAGGGAGGCTATCCGTTCTTCATGGCAGTTTCATGACCAGAATGAATTAAGCCCTGAATAATATGGTCTAGCCGATGCTTCTTTAAGCAGGAAGTTGGATTAGATGATCCCCTGAGCTCCCTTCCAACCTGAATTATCCTGTGATCCTATGACTCAGAAGGATATGGGAGTTCTTTCCCCTCAGCAGTCCAAGTTTCCTCGTAGCCACAATAATTGCCATCTGTTTTCTCTGCGTCTACTACCAGTGGCTAACATCAGTGCCTGTCTCCAGGAAAGCGGTCTGCTATTGCTTTTCTGGGCCACCACTCCAAGTGGAACTTCTGAATTCTTTCAGAAAGCTATTGGTGACATACACATGGGATCTTAGGCAAAAATGTATCTACTAGATTTTTATCAATTCTTTGTTTGCTCCCAATTCCTTCATCTATGGTTGCCACTTACTCTAAGTACTCAGTATCCACCTTGATCAAGCAATGGCAATGGTTCTGAGACTCAAAGACCAATGTACCAGGTTCACCCCTTCTTTTCCCAAAAAGAATGTAACGGCTGCACTCACTCCAACTGTCAGCCTAGCTGTTTAAGAGAAATGCCTCAAAATTGAAGCAATTTTGACTGGCCCATACTAGTCAGCTTCCTTCTCTGAAAGCGCTGATGGAGCCCTAGGGAACCTCTGTCTGTCTGTGACCTGAAGTTCTCAGAGAAAGGAAAAATACCACACTGTCTGTGGCAGCATGGTATTAGAGTGTAAGGCCACCAGTTTTATACTGGCATAATCCAGATATTTCATGACCAACTAATGGCAACTGTTTTTTTTTTTGAGAAAAGGACTCTTTTACTGCATTTCCTAGTTTTCAAATGTTTTTTTGGTGTGCTTGCATGTCTCAGCACCCTTTAAGAAAAAGCTCCCATTATATTTTATGTACTTCCAATCAATGGCTTTTAGCTTGGTGACACATGACACATCAAATATGTGAAAGGTAACCGAGATAAAACCCCAACATCTTCTGTGGAAAAATGTTGTGGCTGAGATCTTTTAAAGAAACAGTGATTTTTGTAGGCATCAAGATAAATTCTGTAATTTATCTGTGCAGGCATAAAGATAAGTTCTGTAGCAACTGTAACAGCTACTGCTGTGGCATAATCAAAAATCCTGAGATTATGAAGACAGTCTAGAAATACGGGTGTGCTGGGCCATGGCCTTGAGTTTCAGAAAGTCATTTTTGTTAATTATATGATACTGAGGAATGGCTAAATAAATCCCGGTTTCTCTCTCTTTCTGTTCCCCTGATCTTTCAAAGACACAGAACACTGTATTCTACCAGAGTAGCAAGAAGCCAAATGTGTTGCTGGTTGTTCTTTTGTGAAATAATGTTGCAATTAAGAACTCTTTTTTTTTTTTTTTTTTTAAATTGGGATCAAATCCTTTAATACATTCCAAATATATCCCAGAACCTCCAAAGGAAATGAGGCTTACGCAATCCCCCTGCCTTTGTGTGCGTGTCATGTTATGTGTGTCTCCACATCCGCACCCTTTCTGTATTTTTTAGCTGGTTTGTTGGCTTGTTTCAGCCATTTGGTACAAGTAGGGCCTCAAGCAGATTTATTTCCTACACTTTTCACAGACAGGCAGCAACAAATAAAAGACCTGATCTATTTAATGGCAAATGGCTAGGAGGGAGCAGTGTGGGTCCCCTCAGTCTTGGTCTTCCTTTACTTTTGGTCACTGTAATCGCTCAGGCAAACCCTTCTTACTGCTGTTCTGCCCTTCTCTGTGTCCCAGGCACTAGTTTGTAGCTGCGTTCACTAGAAGTTTTCCCTTCACCCCCAGCCTGGTGTGTCTCTCAGCTTGTCAGCTGCTGGCTAATAATTCTACATACAGACCTGAAGTAGCTGAATTCCTTGTGCTCTTAACCAGTTTTTTCTAAGAAGATGAAGCTTATACTTTCTCTTTGCCCAACTCTCTGATTTTTCTCTTCTCTTCTCCAATCCAAACCTTCCTTCTACCTGATAGAAGAAATATTCCTTCTATCCACACCTTATCTTCTATCCATATGCCAATGAATTATGACTTGCTTAGGCAATTTCACCCAAGCTTGATAGAGAAGCATAGACTTTCAAAGATGTTTTGTGAGAATTGGATGAGTAAGAACCCTGAATTCATGCCTACACTGAGAAAAAGGCAGTGAGAACTTCCACCCTTCAGGCTATCCAACATGCAGAGATCATCTGGGCAAACAACATGTGCTGGTGTATCAACATGCCTGGAGCTCAGAGGTTAGCACAAGTCATCGCCTCTCCAAGAAAATGACCTGGGAAGGCCAACGTGACCTGGGAGGTAAGCGAGAGCACAGGCAAAACAACTCCAACAACCAAATCAGGGTGAACAGAGCACCTCAGCCATGGCTGCTCCCAGGGCATCACAGGACAGTGATGCCATCCCACTGCGGATACATGCAGCCCATCAGCATGGGCTCACGAGTCTCATTGAGACTCATTGATATGAGTCAGTGAGAGAGGCTCCCAGGACCACCTGACAGGCGGAGGAAGAGGTCACTGAATTAATGATCTTTCTCCAACTGTATTTTCTCCAACAGAATATCAACAAAATAGGCATTTTCCATAAACACCCTAAGAGCTGCATATTTTTTCATAAGACTTTGACACATTTTCAGCTAGGACTGAGTGCTCTGTAAGGGAAGTTGAGCCAGGAGCTGAGAGTGACCACAACTCAGGTAGAGACCTTCTGGTGACCAGGGCACTGTCCTGAGCTGGGCAAGCAGAGTAGGCTGGGCAAGCTAGAAACAAGGTCTGGTGACAGTCCTGGACAAGGCAAAGCAATCACTCACATCCAGGGTCTGTTGAGGGAATCACAGCAGGCAGACAACATGAGTGAAGGTTCCTGATGACGTTACTTAGAGCAATTAATGCCCTGACAAGCCTGCTATTTTGTTGCATCAAAGGGAAGGGAAGCTTTTAAATTAAAAGAAGAATAATTTGAACGCTTAAGAACTTGGTAGTACTGCCTTCTCCTCCATATTCCTATTACCGGAAGCTGTTTCTTAGCAATAGGTCAGGCTTTAATGTCATGTAGGAAATTTAGGGGTGAACAGACCCTTGTCATCCTTATTTATCTAGACATAATGATGTTGTGAGTAAAACTCATTTATCTGAGAACTTAATGCATTAGGCTTTTTAAAAAAAATATCTGATAAAGCACCTTTATATACATTTATCACTAAATGTAAACCTTGTTCATGCCATTGCTACTATCTTAATAAATAAGAGCCATTACTAATATCAGAAAGGATAAATCAAAAGCAGAGATCATTGTTTGTACTTTAATCACCTAAATACTGCATTTGTATTTACATAGTATTGCCATTTTCTTGTATTTAGCTTGATTTCTCACCATTTTGTGGTTTTGCTGTCACATGAAAGGAATGAGCAAATTAAGGGGAGACTAACAAAGGGATAATAAATCCCTGAGAAAATGTTACTGAGGAGAGGAAGTTCATCTAACACAGCTGCCAAGAATGAGGCAAATGAACATCTGCATTGGATTATAATGCTTCAGGAAAGCTAAAAGGAGTCTGTGCTAAAAGAACCCTCTGTTAATCTTGTTTTTTCCATTTCTCCTTTGTTTACACATTCTTGGACCCAAGGAAACACCAGTTTCTTTATTAATACAATTACCATCCAGATGTCCAAACAAGTGCTTGTAAAATCCCATTTTTATATATGCCAGCATCAGGGCCAGTAAAAGCAACAAAATGGAGTGCAAAACTTCAGGTAATTTTTGAGAAGTCACCTCTGTAAACACAAACTTGAATTGAAACAATCCCCGTGCTCTGCAGCAGCAGCTACTAGAGCCAAGAATTCACTTATTCAGTGCCCTCTCTCCTGCTGTTTGTAGCACTTAGAATCATAGAATTGTAGAATTGTGTAGGTTGGAAGGGACCTTTAAGATCATCTAGTCCAACCATCAACCTAACTAGGATTAAAAAAATCACTAAACCATGTCACTAAGCTCTATGGCAACCCATCTTCTAAAGGAAAGAAGAGAAAACTCCTGAGCAACAGAGCAGAAGATCTGTCATCCAGACTTGATAAATCTGCATAGACTATCACTTGCATATCGGTCACACCTTACTCAGCTTTAAATTAAAAATGCAGCTTTTTTCTGCTTTTTGCAAATTCACCTGGGTGCCAGAAAATCCAACCAAGATTTGTTTTCTTTGCTCATGCATTACCAAAATTGCCTCAAAGTAAATCCTTAATTACTCTTGTAAAATCTCACTTCTGTTCTGGGCATCTCCCTCACTACTGTCATTGCCATTGCAGGTGTAACTAGTTGATATGTACTGCTTTTTTTTTTTTTTTTTTTTTTTGGCAATATTCAAGAAAACATAGAAGCCAGGCACGCAAGACTGAGAAGGATATAAGTCTGGAAAACCAGCATTTTGTTACTGTACTTAGCAAATGTGATTGTTAAGTAAGTTGTCTGGGGTTTGTGGTTTGGTTTGGGTTTTTTCCCAAGAAGTGGAACTGTTCTAGGCAGCCCGAGTCAAAAACAGAGAGAGGATGAAAGAAACTACAAATAACTGCCGTGCTTTATTTTTGGAAAATCCAAAGTCTAAGAGCTGCTTCTCCTCCTTTCTCTTACAACTAACATTCAGAAACTTAGCTTTAGCTTCTCTTGAAAATATGTCCTGCTGGTTTTGTTTGATTGTTTGTTACATACATCACTTTAAACGTCTGTTTAAATTTTTAAAAGGTTGAGATTTCCTCCAGTCTTGGAAGACAGAAAGAAATACCTCTTCTCTCTCTTCCTCTGTTGCTCTACAGCGTGTACCTCTCGCATGTAATCCTGACTGGTGTCAAAGTAACGTACAAAAATAGATTTTTCCCTTTTTGACTTCCTCTTTGCAAAGCTCGTATTTGAAGGTTTTCTCTTTTCATTTTTGTTGGTCTTTTTGTGTAACCTGTACATCAAAGACGTGGGCTTTACACAATTGTTGTGGAAACTCTGAGGTTTGTGGGTGCTCCAGCTGAGGAAGACAGGCTGAAGAAAACCCTGAAACCCAAGTAAAAGTTCTATACATATACTTCAGGGGTTGCAAAAATAGAAGTGTTTTCAGCTCCTTTGGCTAGGGAACAATAGGAAAAGGTTAGCTTTTCTTGAAATGCAATCTAGGCAAGGAATTAATGTTAGATGTCTTGAGGAGTGACTGACACTGTTAATATTTATACTGCCGTAGCAGGCATCACAGAGGGTACCACGCCAGCAGGTGTAACTCTATATATGTATTTAGGTTTATTTCAGGTGTTCTGTTAATTCAGTCCTGTCACCGAAACACTGAAAGTGAATGACAATGGATATTTTTTTCCAGCTGAGAGCTGACTAGATTTCTAGAAGAGGTTAGGGATGTGCTGTGTGTGTGCTGAGGAAAACTGTTTGTTGAAGCACTCAATATTCACAGTATTGGCTCATACCCCTCAATAATTTATATTTTGCTAAGTTTTTACTAATTAGCTACTACAGTTTCCCACACAGGTTGTCTGCCTTAGGTTGCGTTCTATGGAAAGCTTAAAATAATTCAATGATGTCTGGTGAATAATCAGGAAAATCTCAATAAGCTATGCAAACTTCAAGCTGTTAGAAACTAACATTTGCACACCCTTAGTGAAACTGAATGGCTAAATGTCTGTTCCTGCCTCATTACTCCAAGTAGACTTCAGGACTGCATCAGAACCAAGAGTAGAAGCACTACTTCTGATATGGCTTGCTTACTCTTCTGAGACCTCACTGCAGGGAGGAGGGAGTCATCTCTTTCCCTGGTGATGACCAGAGATGATCAGAGAACAAGAGGTGAGTCTTTGGGTCAGTGGGACTGGATAACACAGTGGAGGGAATAGTTGAAAGGAATGAAAAGGGGCAGAAACTGGGTTTCCAGTCTCTGAGAAAATGGAGAGACAGGCAGGGACTGGGAGCTGGAAAAAAAACCCCATAACCAGGTGACACAGTGATGGGAGTGGGTAACAGGAGCGGGACTCAGGAGATGAGTACCTACTTCTTTTCACAGTTCAGATGTTTTCTGAAGCAATGACATATGATGACAGGGTATTCAGAATTAAGAGTCTGATTGGTGTTCAGGTAATAACCAGATTGTATGTCAGGCAAAACATGACAAAACAGATATTGAGTGAGTTAGCACTGCTTAATTTGTCTATTGAGCAAGGAAGAAAATAATGATAAAGTGTTTTGTAGATAAAGGATATTATAAATAGACATAAAAAGCCAGATGGAAGATGTTGGCACGGCATTAATTAATTTATTATTTCTAAATAATTTTTTACTATTACTTAGTGATTTTTAGAGTGCGTTTTTTAGGAAGCCAGCAATGCATCTGGGAGAAAGAATTTGTAACATCAAAATGTACACTAAGCTTTTACAGCTGCTTGCTTTTAACCCATGAACAAGGTGAAGCTCAGCACCAAAGTGAGTAAAAAGACAATGAACACTTGAGCTGATTTACTAACAACCACCACAGCAATCGTAGGTAGTGGAAATCTTGATTGACAAGCAAGACATTTTAGACTTTTTCATCTAGCATCAACAAACCCATACAGAGTAGAGCTGTTGAAGATCCTACAGTTTCTATCTCTTCTTGTTCTCCTGGCTTGTGTAGGAATGAGGTTCTCTCTCACCCTAGGCTGGTGCTCCTACTCATATTAAAGCAGAAGAACTGAACTCCATGTCTGTTCTGAATCACAGAATCACAGAATGATATGGGGGTGGAAGGAACCTCTGGAGATCATCTAGTCCAACCCCCCTGCCAAAGCAGGTCCTCCCAGAGCAGGTTGCACAGGAACGTGTCCAGGCGGGTTTTGAATGTTTCCGGAGAAGGAGACTCCACCACCTCTCTGGACAGCCTCTTCCAGGGCTCTGCCACCCTCAAAGTGAAGAAGTTGCTCCTCATGTTTAGGCAGAACTTCTTATGTTCAAGTTTGTGCCCGTTTTCTCTTGTCCTGTCACTGGGCATCACTGAAAAAAGACTGGCCCCATCCTCCCTTTAAGTATTAAGAAGGTACGTGTGTTCATCAGTGTATTGCTCAGAGCAGCTGCTGCAGCACAGCAGATCTTTAAGAAATCAGGAAAAATACTCCGCATAACCTTTTAATTTTATGTGTGATGATGACAACTTGCAGTCTGTTTTGACAGAGACCTTTAGCAGTGATGCACACACCATTCTATGAAGTGCTACCCATGCATATAGTCAGGATTCTCTGCTTCCTCTGCTTTCTCTGCTGCCTTTCCCAGCCCTGTGGTTACCAGTGCATGGCTGGTGGATCAACAGCAGAACAGACTGCACATGGCTGTGCAGGGGAGTTACAGGGTAGACCTGATGCAGATGCATTAGGCTTATGGAAATGCTAGAGGGAACTATCCCTGATGCTATTGGAGCACATAGGGTAGGTGACCCAGAGGATCCTACTGGCCAGTAGTGTGTAATGAGCATTCTGAACTTTGAAGTTTCAACTGAGGATGGCCCCAGGAGCATTGGGGTGGTTACTGAGATTTGAAAAAAAGAAAAAACCTTAAGTGGTCTAGATAACTGCCAGGGTTGTAGCCACAGATGTCCCAGGGCCAATGTCTCATGTTCTGTGGGTAGATGTAGTACATACCTGTAGGTAATCTAAGTGGTGATAGTTAGCAGAGGTTTGGAGCATATAAATAATGACTATGGTTTTTTGTTGTTTTTTTCCCCTCTGGAAATAGTACTTCATTTAATAAGAATCACCTCTAGTTATAAGCCTCATCTTGATCTATGTGAATTCTTCTAGCAGTGTGGAACGATCCTTGCCAGTGTGTCAGAAGGCATGCATCTGTTTAAGTTGTGGAGTGGAAGGAGGGAGAGGGTTTATTTTTATTTTTTTTAATTGGTTTTTGTAAGTAAGTCATTATTGGCTGTGTTTCTGTGCTGAACAACTCTTCCTAAAATGAAAACAATGAAAAAAAAAAACAGTCAGACTTACAACCTGTGAATCATGATGTTGCTGGAAGCTTATTTTGCCCACATCTCATTTTCAAGATGCATAACCAACTGTATTTCAAATTTTGGGAAAAGAGTCAGGCACATGAGTAATGTGTTTATTTCTTTCTCATAACTGTGGATGGTAGCTATCCTGTCACAGCCACAGGCAGCATAAATCTATTTCAAAGATCTTTGTGACACAGCTGCTCTGTGTCGGCAAATAAAGCTGCTTCCCTGTAACATGGATTTTTGTCACTTTGGAAGTGAAGTTTGGGGTTCATCAGAAACATATTTTCTATAGCACAAATATGATTACATCTGCCTGCCAGCAAATGTAGCCATTGTACTCAGATCATCACACACAGTGGCCTCGCTTGGCTGACATTTTTTCACTGAGAGCTAGTGAGAACTGCACCTGTTAAACTTCAGGAGATCAGGAGCTTCTGCTCTTCCATCTCTAGCATTTGGACATTTCAGCTTAGTATATGATGGGCTTTTTTTCTTACCAGATCTTAGTGTTACTTTATATCTTAATTTCATTTTTTCCTCCTGGATTTTATTTAAAATTTTTAAAAAGTACTAAATTCAAAGCAAGTATGTCTTAGGAGAGAGGAAGAAGTAGCAGTCAGCATTAATATAGTATTCCTCCCGGTACAGGACTCTAGATGCTGGCAACTTGCTGTAAGACCTTGCCTCCATGGCCAGCACCAGGGTGAAACCACCAGCATTAGGACTCAGAGGAGCAGTGGAAGGGTGAGCATAACACCAGAAAAGGGGTAGAAGCTAAGAAATATGTGTGTTAAATTTTTAATTGTATTATTGTGTCTTTTCCTGTATATAAGTGCCCTAGCTACTTCATTATTCATTCTTTTTTCTACAATAATTAGAAGGCGGATAATCAGTCCAGTCCATATGATCACGATGATTTACAAAGTAGAAATTCGAGACAATAATCTAACGGTGATTAAAGACTTGGCATTTGCATCACCTTGTGATTGACTCACACAGCAGGATTTTACTTTTCTAAAACTCTTACTTTATATAAACCAGTATAGAAGAGCATGCTTTTTACAAGTTTATCTCAAGGCAGTTGTCCTAGTTCCAGTGAGACAGGGTTAATTCTCCCCAGGCTCTTGCAGGGACACAGGTATTCTATCCCATGTGTGCCATGCCCAGTCTATAGCCAGGAGCTTGCCATGTGAGGGGGCAGAAAGCCACCACTTGAGGTGGGCTGGGGCGTCCCCGGTCTGGTCAGTGAGTGGTGGCATCATAATTATGTCTGTACATTCCTCTATCAGTGTCATTGTTGTTTTCCTCTTTCCTTTGCTGTTCTGTGAAACCGCCTTTGTCTCAACCCATGGTTTTTGCCTCTTTCTTCCCATTCTTTGCCCCATTCCACAGCTGGGAGCAGGTTGAGCAAGCAGCTGGGTGGTTCTGTGCCACTGGCTGGAGCTCAACCACGACAGCAGTGTGAAACTGGTCAGATCACTCCTTGGGTCAAGCTCTATAAATATTTTTTAAAAAGGGAAATATTTGAGTTTAATTAGATCACACAGAATGGGGAGAGGGATCCTGCTGAAGCTTCTTACTTTCTATACCCTGCAGTAGGCTGTGTGTGTGTGGAGAAAATGTTTTTTCAGCTCAGCTGAACATGGAGACAGACAGGGAAAGTGCTGCATATAGTTCTTTCTGGGTTTATTCATGTAAAAGGAATGTATGACATTTAGTCTGAATGGAGCCTTTCAGTGCAATGCATGTACTTAATATAGTTAAGACTTATATTTTAAGTACCCTTTAAAACTGTGTACCCTTCTGCTAATGATATATTTATTTAATATAGCAATGGGATCAGTGTCAACATGCAAGTGAGTTTAAATTACAAGCAGATCATCTACTTATGCTTCATTTTACAGTTGTCCCACACAAAATTATTGCATAATTTCAATTGCTCCCTCAGTTTCTCAACACTGACCATTTTGAATTCTGACTTTTGTGTCTCATGCCAATACCATAAACTTCATCAGAAACAGTTCAGCCATTTCTGTAAACAATAATTTTTGTGACTCTGTCACATAATTGGTTAATAGGTCTCATGTTTTTGCATTTTAGAACACAAATCACAGAATCACAGAATCTTCATGGTTGGAAGGGACCTTTGAGATCATTGAGTCCGGCCACACACACACACACACAAAAACCAACCCAACAATCTTGGGCACTAGAGCATGCCCTAAAGTGCCACAACTACATGTTTCTTAAATACCTCCAGAGATGGTGACTCCACCACCTCCCTGGGCAGGCTGTTCCAGTGCCTGACCGCTCTCTCAGGAAAGTAATTCTTCCTAATATCTAATCTAAACCTCCTCTGCCCCAACTTCAGAGTATTTCCTCTGGTCCTGGAAAACAAAAATTGATAGGGGCATACTGACACTTGCATGTGCCATCAAAAGTACTGAAATATCCTGATTCATAGCATACACCACTTGAATTATTAGAGTATTGCACAAGACATGCTTTGCCAGTACGTTTCATGGATGCTTGCTTAGAGCAGAAGTATCAGTGTTTTTCCTCTTCTAGTCATGCTGCCTAAGCAAAAGATTGAGCCAGAGTTTGTAGAGGGGAAATATTTATGTCTAAACATTTATCCTTGGTTTCCTTCCTCCCAGAGATGGAGACTCCAGCACCTCTCTGGACAGCCTCTTCGAGGGATCTGCCACCCTCAAAGTGAAGAAGTTCCTCCTCATGTTTAGGCGGAACTTCTTATGTTCAAGTTTGTGCCCGTTTCCTCTTGTCCTGTCACTGGGCATCACTGAAAAAAGACTGGCCTCTTCCTCTTGACGCCTTCCCTTTAAGTATTTATAAGCATTGATGAGATCCCCCCTCAGTCTTCTCTAGACTAAGAAGACGCAGGTCCCTCAGCCTCTCCTCATAAGAGAGATGCTCCAGGCCCCTCATCACCTTTGTGGCACTGAACAGGCACTAAATAGGTAATCCCTCTTCAGTACAAGAATTTGGATGCATCAAAGAACACCAGCAGGGCCCAAGTCAAAAACAAAGAAGCAGAGACTTCTTCATGATAGCCGTATCTGAGCAGCATCCCTCCTTTGTGGGAAACCTCGTCCGAGGGATTGGAACGTGAGCTTAACATCTCCCCGGTGTTAAGGTTTGAGTAAAGGATTTGCAAAGTGGTCAATGGTCACCTCCATGTGATTTATTAACCTGAGGAAAAGGGTATGCTTGTGTCTCCACAGATGGTGGCCCTCGGTGGGTTCCTGCTCACTGTGTTCGGCCTGTTATGGATGGTTCACACAGGTGAAGAATGAATGGTCCAACAACCGAAGCAGAGCGTATGGATAACTTGGGCAAACATAACACATCAAGAAACCCTATGTCTTTCTGTCACTACCGCTGAAAATCCTTTCTCTACTTGTTTGGTCAGGTTGCCTCTAGACACTTGGCCATAACCTTTGTCTCTGTCTCATTGGTCTCCCAGACTTTGTGATAATCCACAATCCTGTGTTGATAACTGGGATGGTGTTTATGCATATTTGCCCTAGGTAATGTAAAAACCTCAAGAGTTGGAGCTGTTGGGATCAGGCGCCATGGACACTTGTGTGATGTTTAGCTATGCTTATAACACCAGTCGAAAGGGTCAGAATGCAAATGTTACTTTGCCTGTGTGTAGAAATGTTACAACCTGATGTGGTTACACTTCCTCTACTGTATCATGTTCTTTTTCTATGTCAGTTGCTTTGCATGCAGAGATCCTCTTAATTTGTGGGGAAACAGTGTGGGGGAATTCCATCGAAACTTAAAGATGGACCAGGTAGCCTTGGGCGGCTTACACTACTAACACCCAACCTAGCTATGATCCACAACAGAAACGAATCAAAAAGATTTATCCACCAATTTGAGTCTGACTGTGAGGAGACAGTCACCTTTTTGGGAGGCCTGGAAAAAATTATAGCTGCCTCAGCATTGGCACCTGGGGTTGCTGCTGCGGCTGCCCTGAAAAAGCTAACAAACTTGGGATGTTCGTTGAGTAAGCAAACCAGTGCTACGCTCATTGCTCTGAGTGGTTTGTTGACTGATGTTGATAGTGTTAGACATGCTACTTCACAAAATAGAGCTGTAATAGTTTTTCTGTTATTAGCCCAAAGACATGGATGTGAAGATTTTGAGGGAATGTGTTGTATGAATTTATCAGATCACCCAGAATCAATACATAAAAGTATGCAGCTTCTGAAAGATGGGGTGAAGAAATTACAAGTATATGATAGATAGGATTGAGCTGACAATTAAAGAACTTGTTTAAAGGATGGGGACTACCAGGATGGTTGCTATCTCTGTTAAAAACTGGATTGTTAGTTTTGTTCATTGTTGTAGTTGTGTTATTGATGTTGCCATGTCGTGTGTCTCTGCTGCAAAGGGCGCCCTGCAGCAGACGGCACAGGCAATTTTTGTAGCACAAATACAAAAAGGGGGAATTGTGGGAAACCTCGGCTGGTCCGAGGGATTGGAATGTGAGCTTAACATCGGCCTTGAGCAGATACCAGTGTATCCTTGAAGAGGCCTGAGAGTCCTGAGAAGAAGGGAGTTAACAAGATTTAGGAGCTGTCAGCCTGCCAACAGAGGAAAGTTACCAAAGTTGCAGCAGAGAACAAAGAAGGAAAAAG
>JAOTQQ010000012.1:56917716-56948210 GCA_026546715.1 Gallinago undulata
TTGATCTTTGACTGAACCAATTATGTATGGACACACGTTCCTAAGAAAGATATAAAAAGGCTTGTTAAAATAATAAAAGGGGGTCTTTTGGGCTTTTGCTCATGGAATTCTGTGTGTGTCGTGTCCGTCTCAACAATGACACTCCTTGCTAGAGGATATTGTGAATGCCAAACATTCATACATACAAGCTCAGGAGAGGTCTAAGCAAGCGAGAAATCTTTTATTCTTTTCTAACACAGTTCTCAACTCACCCAGGCCCTGGTGCATACTGCTTCTCAAACGCTAATCTTGCACAGGAATATTTTTACAATTCTAAAATCATATCATTATAGAGACCGGAGGCAGCTGGAGACAGCACTGAAAGAAAGCACTTACCTCCTGACTCAAAGGAGTCCCGCTGTGTTTGAAAAGGAAGAGACAAACAGCAAGGTTAAAACTGAGTGGATGTGCACAAATGTCACTGTCTTTGCAGGGAGGAAGAAAGATAGATATAGCAGATTCAGAGAGACTCTTAATATTCTGTAATTCTTAGGACTACAAGCAAACTCTTAGAAACTCAAGGCCCTGCAGGAGTGGGAGTAATAAACTATATTTAGAGATTCCTCCACTGCTGTCCGTTTAAAACTAATGGAATGCAGAGGTCAAGAATGCTCTTTGCCTTGTTTTCCTTTATCCAGTAGAATTAAAAATATTCAATATTGGCCAGAGAAGCATGTTAAAGTATCCAGCAGAATCTAAAGACTGTCTCGGCAACATTTCATGTAGATCATCTGCAAGAACGGTGTATTATCTATGGGAAAAGGAGAGGCATTACTTCCCTTTTTTCCTATGAATTTTCTAAAATCAGGAAAAATCCATCAAATTGTAAACAACAGAAGAAACGTTATTCTTTAATGAAATATTTGCAGCTTATACTGTAAAAAATCCTTAATAAATAATCATTGAAATTTTATAAATCTGGAGTCTTATCATACATTTGTCTTGTAAATACGTTAGTCTACTCTAAGGCATGAAGGCAGATGTAGGTTTTGGCCGTATATACCAGACAAAAACTATACTGCTAGAGGAGGCATTATGCAGGTACGCCTCTGACATCTTATGTATATAGAGGTAGAATAATTACTATTGAAAGAAGGAACTGAGTTAAAAAATAATTTGACTGGACTAATAATGACTCCTGGTAGCTATTGCTAAAGATTACTGGAAAAAAAAAAAAAGGAAAAGTGACCCAGGCTTGTGAATACATACATTTTACAAGAACAACTAAAAGTCCAGCATTTTCTCCTGGGATAACACATCTAGTGTCCTAGATTAAGGCATACAATAAATCCTTTTGGTATACAATTTGCACAAATGTTGAAAGCACTGTTCCTATATGCAGCACTGATGGAGAAAGTTTTGGGAGAGAGAAAGAGCTGACAGGAAAGGTAAATGATGAAATGTTTTTCAGTCCCAATACAGTACTACAGGGCAGATAAAAGGGAGTCTTTAGTCCCCTGAAGAAGATAAAACAGTGTGCGTTTATAATAAGAAACCTGATTAAAATATACTTTGATCTCTTGCTTCCTTATTACTAAGCAGAGGGTGGATAGTGAATAATGCTGCTCTGTGGCTCAGCTAAAAATATACCTGAGGAGAGCTGACCTGTTGTGGTTTCTAACCTAAAAGAGGAGTCTGGGGCAGAATCAGGAGCTGGGGTAGAATCTAGCTTTTAAAGCCCTTACCTCTGTATTTCCTTATTTAATTAAAAAAAATCCACCCCCAAAAAAACCAAAACAAAACAAACAAAAAAAAACCACCACAAAGGTATCCAAGGTGCTATGAAATTATTCTTCTTTCTGTGTATTGCTTGTGATTGTCATTTCCTTACTGCCAAAAGCTTTACTCCTGTCTGTCTCCCGCACCCCATCCCAGTTAAATCCATTTTTAGTTTGGAATCTCCTAAGGTGATCTTCAGCACCTTCCAGCCTCAATCTACCAAGAGGCCACGGGTCTCTTCCCACATGCAATGCCTCCCAGGCTACCTCCTGTCCCAGTCAAAAAGAAAGTGACAATTGCAGTCTTTGTTTAAAAAGGTCTCATGATTTCTCTGATTAATCTTGAGCTTATTCTTCCAAAAATTCTTCCTTCAACAAGAATTGGCTTTGAAGAGCTATGTGTGGGAAAAAAATAATAAGGCTTTTCATGAGGCTGGGAGGCAGGGGTGAAATAACACTTTTAATGGAAACTATTAGAACTAGTTTCTTAGCTACAGGAACTCTATAGCAGACGCATATATGTACAGCTGCTGAGGTAGATACACGCTCTTAATCTACATGGAGGGTGCAAATCTTTGCAAATAGGAGTATTAAAGAATTTGTCAGAGAAAAGGGTGTGCTTTGAATTGTCTCTGTAGGCAACAGAAAGTCTGTAAGACCGTAGTGGCTGCCAAGTATATGCTGTAATCTAACGGTGACTGCTCTATCCTGCTCATATCTTAAAGCTTGAGTGCTGTTAAAGTGTGGTTAAAGTGGCCAGAAAAATGTCTTACTCATATCAGAACTCGTATTGTTGGCTATATGATGCTGGATGGAAGGGTGTTGGAGGTCATGTTTTATGGGTTAAGTGGAGGTTATGGCGGGGCAGGGGTAGCTGGAGAAGCTATGGTGCTACATGCCAGGGTACTCAGTGGGTAGTGATGACATTGGGATGACGTACAGCAAGTAAGGGGTGTCCATCCCTAAGTCAAGTAGGAAGTTTTCGTCAGCGGTCTGACAGGGAAGTCTACGGGGAGTCAGATTTCAGAGCAGGAGCACTAAATTGCAGTGAGTCACACAGAGAGCCTGAGAGCTGCTTTTGTTCCACTTGTGTCTGAAACGTTGGAGGAGGAACAGCAGGCTCCAGTTTTTATTAACTTATTTTCTTAAGCATAAAACTCATGTGCACTGAACTTTTTCCTCACTCAAGGTCTTTCAACTGACTTTCGAAAAATGCTCTCATGGTAAGAACTCTGACTTCTAAATCTTACTTTTACTGTTGTTGTTTTTTTCCCCTTGTGCTTCTGTATTACACTCTTTGGTTTCATTCTTTCCCACCCCTCACCCCCCCTTTTTTCTTTTTCTTTTCTTTTTTTTTGGCACACCTGCTCCAGGCACGCCTGGTGGACCTGGGACTTGCTGCTCCTGCTCTTTGGCTTCTCAATCCATGCTGGTTCAGCAGCTCAGATCATCGAAGGTAAGACTTCTCCAAATCCTGTCTATAAATTGAGAGTAAGGGTTAATTTCAACATATGATTTCCTAATATGGAAAGAGACTACATTCCACATCTTTGTTTTCTCTGCCACTTACTGTTCCTCGTTTCATGTAGGGGAGCTTCTGCAAATTCAGATCTTAAATTACCGTTCATTCTGGGAAAGGGAAAATATGTTGGGTTCCCAGCTGCAAGGCAGCCTGTCATGCCTGCTCTCTCTCAGTAGTTCTTTGGAGTGTAATAACCAAGAGAAATGGAGAATACTGAATTTCTTTGGGGGGTGTGTCACGTCAAAGAAAGGTAGCAGAGAGTAATGAGGATAGATGTACGTGTCGCCATGGAGCGACACCTCAGGAACGTGCCAGGCACAGTGCCACTGCAAAGACTCTCTCAATGGGATGCTTGTTCAAGTGCATAGAGATTTCTCCTGCTGAGCGTCTCAGCAAATTGTCATTTTCAGGTCTCATGAGTTAAATATTTCGGTTTATATCCTTTAAATGTTTAGTTTTACCAGCTATGGGCTATTAGTGAAAAGCCTGTAATTGCAGATCATACGTTCTTGTATCAGAGCCAAACTCCTCAGCATCTCTGGAGGACACAGCCTCAGAATTTAATTTAAGAGAGAGAACACTGATTTAAAAGTTTACATGTAATTTTGAAAAAAGTGAAAAAGCTTCACACATTTCATACTTTTTTATTACAGGCAATGATACTTATGTCAAAAAGAGACTTATGTCAAAAAGACTCTCTCATCAAAACCAGCCTGAATTTGTTATGTAAGTGACCCCTAGATAATTATGTGATAGGAGCATTAGAAATTGTTGAAGGGAAGTAGATATTGCACATGAAGACTTTAATGTCACTCAGACTGTTTTTTTTCCATTTTTAACTGACACTGCCATAGAATAGAATAGATGGTGCATCTCAAGAGACAAAGCTCTAGGTAGTTATTTCAGTAGGAGAAAAAACCACAGATTTGTTATCACTAACAAATGCTCTAAGTGCAGATGAGAAATATGTAACAATTAATTAAGGAAACAAACTGGAACCAGCTATAAAAATGAGGGAAATGTTGTATGTCCAAACAGTGACAGAAATACAATATATTGCATATACATTGGAGATAAATCTGTTGCATCAGGTGAAAATATTTTTCTGGAGCTGATGAATGACAGTGCAGTGAGTGAGATCCAGGCAGAAGAGAACCAAATTTTGGCACACAAAAGTTAACAAACAGAAGCTCACTAAAAGTACAAGCACAGTGATAAAAAGAACGAATATTTATTTGACATACAATTTTGGTTTTGGTGGATCTATGCTAGTTTCTATATCCTGAAGCTTTGGTTCTTTAAGTATCCTACCCTGTAGAAGTCAGATCCGAAGTCAGAAGTAAGAAGGATAACCCCCACTGATACAGGACACTGCAGAATCTTACTATTGATGCAAGGACTCCTAACCTTACCATGAATGAAGATCAAGTGGGGTTATGCAAGGCTCCTTAGACCACTGGAGTCTTGGAGACTCTTCTGGGAACATGTTCCTGCCTAATATTCTTCCCTACTCATTTGCCTGTTAATGCAAAAGTTCCTATTCCCTAATTTTACTGAATTTCTTTTCCATCTGATTTTTAAGTGCTTGAGGTAATAGGGATGTTATAAGCAACATTTTCCTGATGCTTGGTTTAAATGTTTTCATCTCCTGAAGTCAGGTGCTGACAGCTGAACATTCCCAGAGCTGCAAATACATGAACGATATAAATTCTCCCTGTAGCTACTGAAGAATGAAGGGGTATCTACTTCAAATCTTTCAGTCTAACTATTGCAGAAATAACCTCTTTTTCCTTTCCCACAGGACCTTTTCGTAATAGAGTGCAGAGAAATAAATTGTGGGTTTAAGATGAAAATGTTTGGAGTCACAGCAAGATGAACTGACCCTCTGGTGCTCTGGTCTTTTGCTGCTAAAAGTATGCTTTATCCAGTGTCCATCTTGTCACTGTCTCCTTTAAGATCACTGCTTTCCAGGGTTCTCCAGCCCACTGAGTATTGCTGCTCTGCTTTTCTGACGACTGACCTCTCCTCTGTCTCCCCACAGCACATATTTATATCCCAAAATTCCTTTTTATATAAGAGGACACTGGGAATGAGTAATTGGGGCTTTAGAGGAACAGTGCAGGTGCCTTCTGCTGTACCATTCTACCATGCAAAAAGAAAAAAAAAATACTTTGAGATGTTCTTCAGTTAGTTAAATAGTGTCAAGAAAGCAGCTCATGGATTAAATTACTCACTGAGGGATGGGGAAGCAGTAACTTTGTACAAATCTGCAGACAAAGCAGTAACCGTCAGAGAGTCTGGAGGAGAAAAATTTGTCATCAATCAGACAACCTCGTCAATGAGGTCTATAGTGAATTTCCTTACGGGCCTGGAGCATCTCTCTTACAAGGAGAGGCTGAGGGACTTGGGTCTTTTTAGTCTACAGAAGAGAAGACTGAGGGAGGATCCCATCAACACCTATAAATCCTTAAAGGGTGGGTGTCGAGAGGATGGGGCCAGTCTTTTTTCAGTGGTGCCCAGGGATAGGACAAGAGGAAATGAGCACAAACTGGAACATAAGAAGTTCCATCTAAACATGAGGAGAAACTTCTTCACTTTGAGGGTGGCAGAGCCCTGGAAGAGGCTGCCCAGAGAGGTGGTAGAGTCTCCTTCTCTGGAGACATACAAAACCCGCCTGGACACGTTCCTGTGCAACCTGCTCTGGGAGGACCTGCTTTGGCAGGGGGGTTGAATGAGATGAGGTCCAGAGGTCCCTTCCAACTCCATATCATTCTGTGATTCTCTGATTCTGTGGAAGATGCAGATAAAACCAAAAGCTTCAGCAGCCCTCCAGCAGAGGGATTGAGCTCTACCACATCTATGTAAGAGATATTAGAAAGATTAGTTAGAAAATTTTGCTCTGTTTCCTATCAGGAAAAGTGTTTTGACCAGGTCATTTTCTTCTTGAGGAAATTGTGTAATTATGGACAGTTCCTACAGAGGAGGAAACAAACTGAAAGAATGGTGGGAAAGTGTAGGGGGACCATTCAGATGGTCTTTGAAATTGTTTGAGAAATTCTGTGGTTTAGCTTCACTTTTTAGTGAACTTGTGTGATGTTGGGGCTGTTGTTTCAGTAGGAGTGTTGCTTTCATTTCCAAGTCTTAGAATGTCTGACTGTTGTTTTCATTTCAAAATGGGACAGACAATAAAAGGGGGAGTATTTTAAAACCTTATAATTAAAAACATGAGCTACTGATTAGTGTACAGAATGAGCTGAAACCCCTTCTTGATTAAAATGACATCTGTTTAGCTTGTTAAAATGAAGTTTGATATCTGTAACGTAATTTGTAGATTAAAATATGTGTTGTGACAGAATGTAAAAAAAAAAATCAAAATATTTAATTCAGAATTTTAAATTTCTGTTGCATGTTCTGCAAATTGATGGGGTTTGGTCACTGTTTCACCAAAACTTTTAAGAAATACTTGGATCTTGCTTTAGAGTGAAACTGGAGCTCTGAAATCTCAGCAGTTCCTGTGAGTTAGAATTCTGAAATTTTACTAACTCTGTTGGAGGATTTTAGTCCCTTTTGCTGCACCTATCATTGCACGTGTACAAAAAGGTAAGGAATACTATGCCTTCCTCCTCTTCACCCAAATACAGTGTCATTTGAGCTATGGAGAGCTTTTGCAGTTTTTTCTCTCGTGTTCATGAAAGTTGTGCAAATAGAGTGCCCTATTCTGCTGGGGTTTGTGGGGGAGCATGAAAGGTGTGTTATATTGGTGCCTTAATAAATTAATTCATTCCTTCTCCTTTGCTCAAGTGACAATTAAGGATGTATCTGTCCGTACATAAAAGTGTACTCTGTCTTTTTCTGTCTGGTATTGCCTTGTGGTGCATGTACTTGACCTTTAATTACACCTGATAAAGTACCTTGATTAACGTTTATTAGCCTGGCTTGCTTTTTCCACGATGCTTTGCATCTTCAGCCACAAATTAAATTAGTGAATAGAAGGTGCTCAGAACACAGTCCTGAACATCCTGGTATCCAGATTGTGGACAGAACAAAACAAAAGTCATAAAATCTGAATGCTAACCCTGCTGAATTTTGAATGATAGAGTCCTCCCTATGACTTGCTGTATTCTGTTGCAAAAGTCATGTTTATTCTTCCAGGCAGTTTATCTAGGCAGTTATCAGCATTTTTCAGTTCTTGGCATTCACATCAATTCATGCCTTTAAAAAAAACATAGAAAAAAAATATGTTTACATGTAGGTGGTTCTGCACTTTGTATTACGTTTATGTGCTCTAAAAGAAGCTTAACAAATTTCTCATTGACATCTGGGTTTTATTATTAGCCGAGCTGAAAAGTGCTTTCTTGCCCTAAGTAACATGCTCAGCCATAGTTTAGATAAAGTAAATATTTGTCTCTTTCCTTGGCTCTCTGTACACAGAATGGCTGTCATTATGCTGTTGACATAAACTTTGCACTCATGACCTGCTGAGTTTATTGCAGAAATCCTGAACTATTGACTTTCATTGGCTGTGGATCAATTGGTGTGATTCATATAACCTGCTAGCCTGCGCTTCCCTGCGCAATGAACCAACGTAATGAGTGTAAATAAATATCTATAGAATCATAGAATTATGTAGGTTGGAAGGGACCTTTCAGATCATGTAGTCCAACATCAACCTAACTCTGATAAAAAAAATCACTAAGCCATGTCTCCAAGCACCATGTCCAACCCATCTTTTGAACACCTCCAGGGATGGTGCCTCAACCCCTTCCCTGGGCAGCCCATTCCAAGTCTTAAGAACCCTTTCCGTGTAAAAATTTTTCCTAATCTCCAACCTTAATCTCCCATCACCTGTGACTTGGGAGGAGAGACCAACCCTCGCTTCTCTACACCCTCCCTTCAGAAGAAGCATTTCAGAATACGCATTTAAAAACGTGTTTCTATCAAGTAATTACTGTATGTGCTTTGAGTTTTAAATGTGCACAATCACACTGACTTATGTGGTGCCAGGGATGGCTCTTTCCTAAGAGAGAACACAATTACAATCAGGCTGGTCTGTACGGAGCACAGTATTTCATAAATATAATTTAGACTGTATCCTCTTGTACCAGACTTGAGTATTTGGACATCATCAAACTGCACTGAAGTCTAAATTGAGCAAGCCACTGTGTATCTTTCAGAGGTGTCTTCAGGCTGTTAGCAACTGTTGTGCATATTTTTAATGTGGAGTTAAGCCTGATTTCATACTTGATAAAATGCCTTTCCATGTAAAACACAGATAATTTACGATAGAAAATCATTTGGGTTCCGTCAGGGTTTTCTGCATGAGTAGCTGGAGAGTGATAACACCAGTAGAACAAACCTGATTTAGAAAATTTGTTCCATTTTGTCACTTTTCTAAATTGATTACTTTTCTGTGTAATACCCTCTACATGCTAATTCTCTTGGCCAGTAACCTACGTGTTTGCTAAGCTACTCTACTAGGCAACAGAAGATATTATTTATTTTTGGCTTTTTTTGAGGCCTCAGAAGGGGAAACCAGCTGGGGTGGATATAGCATTATAATGGCTGTCTTCATTTCCTCTCTGAAGGCATCCTGGTCACACTGGAAGCCTGCAGTAAGCACTTGTTTCCATAATCTGAGTAGAATTTGAAATCTCAGCTGTGCTTGTGGTTGCCAATAAATGGTGTTTGAAGGACCTGCTCTGCTGAGAAAGGCTGTACTGAAATACCTCCTTTTGATGTTGTTCTTGCTCAGTTATAGACAATGCAACACAAGGAATTTCTTGATGACGAACTTCAATAAAGGCAAGTGTAGGGTTCTGCACCTGGGGAGAAATAACCCCCTGCACCAGTATAGTTTGGGTACTGACTTGCTGGAGAGCAGCTCTGAGAAGAAAGACCTAGGAGTCCTGGTGGATTATACAATGACCATGAGCCAGAAATGTGCCCTTGTGGCCAAGAAGGCAAATGGTATCCTGGGGTCCATCAAGAAGAGTGTGACCAGCAGGTCGAGAGAGGTTAGCCTGCCCCTCCACTCTGTTCTGGTAAGGTCCCATCAGGAGTCTTGTGTCCAGTTCTGGGCTCCCCAGTTCAAGAAGGACAGGGAACTGCTGGGGAGGATACAGCAGAGGGCTACAAAAAGGATCAAGGGAATGGAGCATCTCTCTTAGGAGGAAAGGCTGAGGGACTTGGGTCTTTTTAGTCTGGAGAAGAGAAGGCTGAGGGGGGATCTGATCAACGTCTATAAATACTTAAATAGTGGGTGTCAAGAGGATGGAGCCAGTCTTTTTCAGTGGTGTCCAGGGATAGGACAAAAGGAAATGGGCACAAACTGGAACATTAGAAGTTCCACCTAAACTTGAGGAGGAGCTTCTTCACTTTGAGGGTGGCAGAGCCATGGAAGAGGCTGCCCAGAGAGGTGGTGGAGTCTCCTTCTCTGGAGACATTCAAAACCCTCCTGGACACATTCCTGTGCAACCTGCTGTAGGTGGACCTGCTTTGGCAGGGAGGTTGGACAAGACAATCTCCAGAGGTCCCTTCCAACCCCCATTCTGAATCATTCACATGATTCTGTGATTCTTGAAAGATGTCCTAGTGGTCTCCTGTTTGGGCAGTGTCATGCTTACTCACAGACTTTGTGCTATAGCTCTGGTATTCAATTTGTGTCCTATGCAGCAGCTGCTGTGTAAAAGCTGCTTGTTCCAGGTACTTCTGGTAGTACCTCATAACAAGCATCAATTTAATTAAACAGTTTCAACTGTGATTCATTTCTCATGTGTTAAGGACAATGCTTGATCCTGATGATCTAGTGTTCGGTACCGAACTGGCTGAAGTGCATGGATAACTGAAGAGAATGAGAAATACCACTTTAAGCGGGTAGGAGTAGTCAGCAGAACGCAGTGATTTATGCTGTGCGCCTTGGCTTGTTTGGTTCAAGCAGGTGATCACAGACACCTGCTTTGAAATACAGATTTCAGCTGCAGGATGCCATTTCAATAAATGAGTAGCAGAAGGGAAGATTTGTTTGCACTATTTACGTTCAGGGTATTCAAAGGGTTCAAAAGTACTTATTCTAACTTTAATTTCCAAATCAAACACTTGCTTTGGAGGCTGCCCGTTCATTTTGCTGTGATTCCTTCCTTTGGTGTATGGGCTGGGTTTTTTTTTTTCTCATTCTGGTAACTCACATTTGATCAGATTCTTGCAGTAGCCTTGCCAATTTACACAGACTGCCTTGGCTAGAAAGAATCGTGCAGTTTAGTGAAATCTGATTGCTTCGTCTCAGATGTTACTAACGTTATGTATTGAAGAGACAATGTCTATTTACCACCAAGCAATCTTTTCCCCGTTGGCCAACCCACATAATTACGGCAGGTTTAAAGACCAACAAAATTAGGTAGCAATTTGGACTATGGTGAATTCTATCCATGTAATCTTCCCATCTCTAGTAACTCCTGTTCCCAAACATGAAAAGTCACAGACATGGCAGAGAGCAAAGAGACCAGGCAGAATTCTCCCTAAGAATGAGTAAAATGGACAAACCCTAATTTTAATGTATTTGCATATGAGAAGTGTGAAACAACAGACATATTCAGGACAGCTTCTGGTGAGAAAGCCTTGGAAAAAGCAATAGACGGGGCTGATTGTACCTTGCCAAATAATTGCAGTATTTTAAATAAATGTCTGTCTTATAGCCCAATCTGAGAAGAACCAAGGTCTGAACCAAGTTTGTCTGAGGGGTTCTGAGAGAAGTCAGGGTTTTCTGGAGGTGCTCAAGCGTGTTTCATTCCAAACAGCCAATTGATGGATGCCTGAAAACCATAACAGTGATTCAGTGATGAGATTTTAATTTGAACAGCACCTTCATTCATGGTCTTTTGCTTCATCTTCAGTACAGGTGATAGAATATTAACAAGAACTGGCTTTGGCCCATTCATTCTATGCTTGGGAATCTCCAGGCTCTTATGACTCCGGGTCTACCTCCACCGCTGCCACTGAATTCACATTTTGCTGTGAGCAGTTCCTACCATAGTAACTTCTAACTGCTCAGGTAGCATTAACTTCCAGTCCTATTTATGGAATATCTTTCTCTGAAGTGTGCAATCAGTTCCATATACAGTCAGGATGTCTGGCTCTGCTTCTTTGGAAAGCTGAATATAGCTTTTGACTTTCTCTGCACTTTTTTGGTCCTCAGTGACTAAGAGTGACTAATTGCATGGACATTGATCATTGCATTTTATACCCACTTCCCTTCCTACAGTGATGCACATTACCTAACTCAAGGCGAACAGTACCCACCTAGAAATAATTTTAATTCTGTGCTGCCTGCTAAAGAGTAAGTTGATGTCTCTTGAGAGAAAAGAGTATTGCTCCAAGACATGCTTCAAAGTTTCCTATAAGCACTAGCTATGTTGCGTTGGATGTTCTGAGTAGCCCGTAACTGGGATTTACTCAAAACAGTTTCAGAACGTAAATCAGTGTGGCATCCAAGCTCTGATTCATCTCTCATGGGGATATTTTATTTGACTTAAACAGTCAAAGGAAACCTACAAGAGGTGGGAACTGGCTCAAGGTGGAATGGCAAAAATATAGAGATGCTGTCTGAGAGGACAGTAATGACATCAGGAAAGCCAAAACCCATGTGGAATTAAATCCAGCAAGGGATGGGAAAAGCAACAAGAAGGGCTTCTGGAAGTATACCAGCAGCAAAAAGAAGACTAGAGAAAATGTGGACCTGCTGCTGAATGGGGCAAAGAAACCTGGTGACGGGGGCATGGAGACAGCCAAGTGTTCTACTTAGGTAAGATGTTCAGAACAGTAGAATAGTGTCCTACTTAGATAAGACAACACTACATGATTTTTATGGGCTACAAAGTAAGAGATGTCAGTTTTGTCCTGGGGAACAAGAGTGGAAGAAGACCATCAGAAGCTCAAAACTGCCTTGGAAGAAGACAGAATTACCTCACTAAAGCTTAACAAACCAAACTGAAAATGCCTTTTAATGGAAATAAATGCATGACAGAAAATTTACCTGAAAATCTCAGGTAGAATGCAGTCCCATAATTAAAAGTGATCCCTACAAAAATTTTAAGACTTGTCGAGCCATGAGCCACGCTCATGGGAAAAATAGGCACCTAGAAAGAGCAAATCTGTTTGGGGTGGGAGAGGAACTATCTACCTTTTCTAGATGTATTATACTCTCTTGATGGTGCCAAAGAAGCTGAATAGATGACAGTATGTATCAAGATCTTTTTTCCCCACCATTATACACATGTACTGCATCATAGGATGTTGGATGTCTTAATTTGATAACTAACCACCATCATTGTTTCTTGAAATACATTAACTTGAGTTGTTGTTTGTCCCACAGTAAACTTTTGGCTCAGTACTGTTATGTTTCATTAGATGGTGTATCTTCAAGAGGCAAAGGGCTGTTGTGAACAACCAAAAGCAATGTACTAGTAGCTTATTTAATTACTAGGCAGCGTTATGTATATGGTGGTCTCCAAAGCAAAGCATGTAGTGGTGAAGAAAATGAGGGGAAAATTATGCATAATCTAAGGCTTTTCTAGGAATTCTCTCATATTTGAAATTCCTAACATCAGACTATCCGTTGATCAGGCTCAATAATCCTCCTTGCTAGTCTACTGACTGCATCACAGAGTGAGGTATGAGGGAACAGTGCCTCTCCACAGTGTGGATCTTTATTTCTGCCATCCCACTTTGGTTAACTACATACTAACTTAATACACTGCATCACTTCTGTGAATATGCTGCTTTTTTGTTCTCAGAGGGCCAAATTGTTAGCTTCTCTAAGTCTTTGGCTTTTCACAAGCTCTTCCAGTTCCAGCTGTTTCAACACCTTGCCAAACCAATATAGCCCTTGACTTGGTATGAGGAACCACTCATTTACCACAAGTGTTCCACGGTATCACTGCCATTTTGCTACCCTCGTGAGCGTGTGTGTGCATGAACTAACCCTTTCCCGCTATTCACTGTGAAAAACAAGCAACCATTTAATCCTTTTCAGACTAACTGTGAATGTGGGTTAACACATGTGGTTTTATTTTTATTTTTCTGTCTTTATTTTTTCTTTCGGATGCAATTACAGGAAAGGTATATGCCACATGCGAGTCTTCTCAGCTGAAACAAATCTGGCTGTCGATCAAAATAGCCTATCAGTTATTACAGTGAAATGGTATCAATGTAAAAACACTTCTCTGAAACCTCTGAATTTTTAATTCATGTATAATTGCATATTTTTTTAACAAACAATTCTTTACTGAACTCAAAATACTGCTAAGGTGGCCTTATTCTATAATCAAGGTCTTGATTCTACATGTATCTTTCTTGCTGTGGTGTTTGTTTTTTTTTCCTGATCCACTTATAGTGAAACATATATCTACCATGAGATGTAAATCTGACAAACAAATACCACAGAGATATGATGAATGGGGGAATGGAGTACAAAAACTGAACATGCTTAAAATTCAAAGGATGCATTCTCAGTGGAAAAAATTAACTCCACTCCTGGGTAAGGTGATGACGTGGACCCCATCATCACTGCATGGCTATAAGACGACAGAGTCAGACTCCCCTCAGAGGATAAAACAGAGCAAAAGGACAAAAAAGTCAAAAGTTGCAACAAAGGAAATGTTGGTTGGATTGGTAGAAAAAATTTATTTACCATGACAACGTTCAAGTTCTGAAAGAGGGTGCTGAGAGAGGTTGTGAGATCTCCATCCTTGTAGGTATCCTAAGCTTGACTAGAAAAGGCTCTCCACAATCTGGTTCTTCAGGTTACCCCTGTATTGAGCAGCAGAATGGACCTTCAGAAGGCCCTTCTAAACCATTTTTTTCTCTGATTTTAAATAGGGAACTTAAAGTTGGACTTTACATGCTTCATTCCTTTGTGAGTCTGGTTCTCAGTGACTCACCCATGATCACAGAAAAAGGCAGTGAAAGACCAGGAGAGTGAGTCTAGGTAATGGTATATAAAGACCTGGATCATACTTGGCTCTCAATCCACTGCTATTTCTGAACAAATTAAAGAGCTGATAGGCTGCTAACACTAATTCACTAATTCAATATTTACATGGAATCAAATACTCCCTTTCCACCTTACATATTTCTCTAAAGACAGGTCAAAAAATGTACCCTGTTCCCTTTTCCTGTTTCTCTTTTCCCTCTTCCCTTCCCTCTTTTCCTTTCTCTGTTCTCCCTTACCCTTTATCCCTTATCCCTTTCCTTTCTCCTCCTTCCCTTCCTTTTCCACTTCCCCTTCTCATTTGGTTTTGTTTTGAAGTTCTGTAAAATCCTTTCAGGCAAAACAAAAAATAAATGGAGCAGAGCACGGGAATATATTACTGTAACCCTCTGACTTTCCATCTTGCCTCATGGTCCTGCTGACCATGGGGCTGAGTAAAAAGTGCTCTTCTCCTCCCTTTTTAGGGGGAAGGAGGTGAAGGGTTTTTGAAATGCTAAGTGCTTGCTTGTTCTCTGTCCTTTCAGGGATTCATGGTCAGGCGTAACACATACTGACCACAAACTCTGTGGTCCAATCTTCTCTGCAGCTGGTTGCACTCTGCCTTAGAAAGACCCTATCGCAGTGACTACAGTAGTATTAAACAACTCACGGGGAGGGAGGCTTTTGGGCATATGCTGCTTATAGTATCTCATGTCTAATCCATCAGTCTGCCCCCAGAAGGATTTAGTAACCTCCTCGCTTGTCTCTTAATCTTATGTATTGTTTCAAGATGGAATGTATTTTCTGCTTAGCAGCACATTGCTGAGCAATCCTGATAAATGTAAATCATCCTTCTCTTTTCATTCTGGCAGAGAAATGGGGAGGCCAGTACCCTAAGAACTGGGAAGTGGAGCAGTCTCTTTTCATTAGAGCAAGCCTCAAATCACAACTTAATTTAAAAGTGAAATCCAGCATAGGAATCCCGAAGCCATGAGGAACCACAGCGTGTCCCATAAGCAGCTGACATATGCACTGTGCATATGCAACTTCAATAGGCTTTGCATTATACACATGCTGTAGCTGAATTCCCAACCATTCAATGAAAATTCCATGAAATAACTACTTTAGTGTTCAGGACAGAGGCTGAATGCACCTCTGCGATAATACAAGCAAACCTGTTACTACAGTGACTATGATGACACTAGCTCCTGGATTATTGTCCTTCTATTACTGCCCAAGTCAAACTCTCTATATAAAAAGTCAAGTCTCTGATTTCAAGGAGTATTTCTCAAAAAAAACCCAACAACCAGGTCCCAAGCATGGAAAAATATCTAAGGGCACAAAATGAAAACCTGTGAGCCAAAGTTAATGATATCACTAGCATGATCAATGAAGTACATAAGATCAATTAGGCTGGAAGGGGCTTTGAGCAACCTGGTCTGGTGGGAGGTGTCCCTGCCCATGGCAGGGGGGTTGGAACTAGATAATCTTTAAGGTCCCTTCCAACCCCAGCCATTCTATGATTCTATGATCAATTGCCTTTTCTTGGTGTTCTGTTTACACTTATTTACATTTTGGCAATACAAAACAGTATGGAGGAGAATTTCCCCTCTGTCTGAAACTCCAAGAAATAATTTGTTACTGGGAATCAACTATTTCAACATGCTCTTATTCTGCCAAATGTACAAAAACTAGTTCAGACCCAGAGAACTTTGTCTTACATGGGCCAGACTCCTAAAATATCACTTTTGGTGACTTTGTGAGCTAAGTTAAGATTTATTGTTCTGATTCTGTGTTATTCCTGCTAAATACATATGCATATGTCATAGAAAATAGACAGCACTTTAGGATAATCTCTGAATATTATGAAAGGTTCCCATCCTGCAATATTTATGTGCATTTTAAACTGAAAGCAGGCAAGAAGTCCTTGCTGAAAGTGGGGCTTATTAAGCTGCTGGAAGTTAATTGCACACATAAGTCATTGAAAGATCAGGGCTTGAATAAACAAAGAAGAGTATGTGGGAAGATTAAGAAAACAAACACACATTTCTTGCCTTAGTTACACAAACTCACAAAATGCAACCAAATCTATCACAGGTGTACACTCATTGTCTATACTACTTTCTCCTAATTTTAACTCGGAAGTAAATACACGTGCACTGGTCAAACTAGAAATCAATCACTGCTGGAAAAAGACTTGCACCTGTCTTAGTTGGGAAATAAATCTCTAGTAAATTCTTATGTCTGTCCCTCATTATGTAAATATTTACAACTATATGACCTTACAAAGAATTACTTGGCAGAATTCTGTCTAAGACTCTATCTGGACTAAGAACCACTTGCCTTACAAACGTTTTTTTGATATTATATTAATCTGATAGCACATTTCTAGCTTTTCTAGATATAAGAAAACTTTGACATGAATCAGTTTTTTTTCATTCATAGCTTTTCTTCACTTCGAAGCCATTTGATGAATGTGTTCTAAATACATACTCAGGAAGATGTTACTGTAATTCTTATTTTCTTGATAGCAGGTACAGACTGCCAATGAGCATCAAAGGCAGGCTGCTCTGTGGAAGTCATGGAGTCGGAATAGAAGCATAGGATTGTCTAGGTTGGAAGGGACCTTTCAGATCATCCAGTCCAACCATCAACCTAACCGATAAACAACCATCACTAAACCATGTCTCTAAGCACTATGTCAACCTGTCTTTTAAATACCTCCAGGGATGGTGCCTCAACCCCTTCCCTGGGCAGCCCATTCCAAGGCTTAAGAACCCCTTCCGTGTAGAAATTCTTCCTAATATCCAATCTGAACCTCCCCTGGCGCAACTTGAGGGAGGCCATTTCCTTTTGTCCCATCGCCTGTGACTTGGGAGAAGAGACCGACCCCTGCCTCTCTACACCCTCCTTTCAGAAAGCCAACCACATTAGTGAGTGAGCTTGCCAGCAAGACCACAGTTCCAGAGTAGCAAAGCAAAATGAGCAGAGCACGTCTGTTGATGGCAACCATGAGTCCAAATCACTGCACAAGTACACAGTGATGAGGCAGGTCCAATGTCAAGCCAGGAATTCAAGTCTGTGGGTAAAAGTCTGGATCTAGATCAGCAGGACATGTGGCTAGATAAGGACATTGCTGCATTGGAGCTGCAGCACAGCACAGGCAGGGACCAAAGACACGATCCTCAATTTAAAGGCCAAAAGGAGTGACAGGAGACCCTGCTGTGGCTTCTTAGCACTGTTTTTGCAGGGGATGTTAAATGATTAAGACCTACAACTGTCATAGAACAGTAATGTCTTTGTCTCTGCTCTGGAAATGAACCTCTTTGTAAATGAGTTGTCTTCAGATTTTACCGTACAGTGGAGAGCACTGTCTCGGTTATCCGCCTAGCTGCAGAACAGTGAGTAGCTCCTCCCGGCTTTTACTGCTGCTGAAGTGGTTACACCACTGGTGATGTGGTTACCCTTTCCTCACAGAGAATCACAGTTACATGGCATGATACTTTTGATCCAGGCTTTCACTTCAAGGTTGGAGCCTTATCATTCACCTGTGCATATTAAGTGACTTTGTGGCGCAGGAGCAATGGCACAACCAGCTGGTGTGCCCAGCAGCAGTGCTCGTTGGATAGAACATGGCAGAACAGTAGGAACCCAAACCCCGATGGATAGTCCTACTGTGATATCCCTGGTGCCATCGTGTGCCACTTGATCTTTGTCCCACCTAGGGTATAGAGGAAGGTGTGCAAGGCTTTGTGGTCCAGAGCAGAGCCCCACGGCAGTGTGGGCATTGTATGATTTGGAGACTGAAAAGTGTAGAGATGTCACCATGAAAATCTCCCTCTTTATTTCAGCTTGTATTGCAGATACACCAGAAGCCACTCTGTCACTGAGGATGACGATGAAGGATTCTTTCTGGGTCCTGGGACTCCTTGCTCCAACCTATTTTTCCTGATCTACTTACACTTCCACACTGAGGAAAAATACGCCCTTTGCCTAAAACTTAGAAACAGATATTCTCTGGGTTTCCAGTAACATTTTAACTATTGACATGAAAATCAATAACTGATGTGATACCTAATATAATGACTACCAGTAAGAAAACCTAGTGAGAGTCATGTGGGGCACATCATGATTTTGGGGTGGCATAGCTTACGCTTAGATGCATGAAGTTTTGTCCAGAGAAAACCATGTTGTCTTCCTATTAGCAAGAATTTGGTTTTAGTTCTTCTGCCTCATGTCTGTTATGTTAATATGGCCAACAGAAGAAGTTTGAGAGGTGGCGTGGCGTGTGCTTTTTGAGAACCTCTTTCCTTGGCAGACAATAAGAAAAGAGGAGGTTGACGTTTTCTTTACTGTGTCTGATGAAACCCAGCAGCCTCGTAACTGCAAGTCATGAAGTATTTCAGTGAGGAGTTTTATCTGTGTCCGTGGTGTCTTTATTTCATGCCAAAGGGCTGAAAAGTCCATGCTAACTGTCATTTATTAAACTTGCAGCCTACGAATTGCATACAGGAGCATCCAGATTGTTCAGAGAGAAATTGTTATTTATAACCACTTCCAGTCTGCTCTTTCTCTCATTCGAAGCATTTTATGCTACAGTCAGCTGTTCAAACATATAGCTGTGTGTATGTAGTACCTTGACACTTTACTTTCAAGTCCGGATCATTTCAAAAGAAACCACCCTCCTCTTTCTGAACTCAGTATTGGTACTGGCTCCCCCCGCCCCCTCCGCGATTATTTTGAATTCCAACCAGCTGAATGTAGTTTTTCATTACTTGAACATGTCTTCTCAAGAAAAGTTAATTGCAATGCATTGTTTAGAGACAGGAATTTTATTTTCTTAGACGTTCCTGTAACACTTCCGACCCATGGCTATAAACCAGCACATTTGTGATTGATAGGGGGTGTGCTCTGTGCACCCTGAGTGAAGACAGGCAAGTGGGATGCATAGAGAGCAGCAGCTGATCTACAGATACTATTGAAGGAAAACTGCTTTGGGATACCTGTCAACTTTGAATAATTTTTGGTTGTAGCAGATGATTTCCACTTACTCCTAAAGGAAATGATCTTCTTTGTGATAGTGGCTTACCTCTTCCACTCTCCTACATCAACATTAGTTCAGGTGAACTGAATGTTAAAATAAAGTCAAGAGCTAGCTTTTTTAAATTCTGGAAGAAATACAGCTCTTGTTCCTCCAGAGACAAGCTGACTAGAAAAAACATGCGAGGATATTGCAAGCGTTTAGGTTTTCCTATGTGTGGGCAGTCTATTCTCTAATTGCTTATTTCAGATTTTTTGGGTACCTGCCATTCCTGAAGACTGGAGCAAACAGACATCTTGTGAGATAGAAAGTTGTCTCCTTTGTTGGCACAGGGCATGACTCATGGTGTACAGAAGAAAGTTGCCACTTGCTGAGGCTGTGCTAGTGTTTTCATTTATCTCTTTATATTGCAGACCAAATTGGGTCTAATTACTGCTGGATATATCCTTGCATTCGAAGTCACTAAACCATATCTCTAAGCACTATGTCAACCTGTCTTTTAAATAACTCCAGGGATGAAATGAATTGGAAATGTTCAGCAGACAACACAGTGAAGTGGGTGAAGTCAACACATTTGCGTAAAGACACCGAAAGATGGCTTCAGTGCACAGAAATTAGAAGTTGATCTGCATAATTCTGAAAGCTTTATAAAAATTGTTATGAATTCCACAGATTAATATGGATTTCCTAGTGTACCGAGCACATACAAATTTTTCAATACATTATTATTTTTTTTTAATGGCTAGGGACTTTATAAGAACTGTTGGTATTGAAAAGACTTTTACAGAAGTCCTAAAACACAGAAATGCATTTTCAACAACTTATTTGGAGAGACTGTGAATTTGCTGCAAAATTTTGTTTTCAGAAGTCCTGATAAAAGTTTGGCCCTTGAGAAAGAAAGAAGAAAAAAATGCCTTAAATTACAGACTTTGTAAATACCTCAGGGATGGGTGCTGACATTCAGTCTGGCGTATCTCAAGAAGGTAAACTATTGCTAAGAAGTTTTGCAATACATTTGCTAGGCTCACTGCTTGCTTTTTGAAAACAGCATACACTTAAAATGCAAAAGTGGACAAAGTATTATAATATCAAGACTTGCTTGGGATAATGCTTTGCAGTGTTTTCAGCAAGATTCTGCAGGACTTCTAGGAGTTAGTAGTTTAAGGACATTACAGAATTTCTTTCCGTTACTTTTACTTCGTCTTTTTCCTTCACATTCTCCCCTTGCTGCCTTGAATACTGTCACAAGGACTTAAACTTTTTGAGCTCTCGGGAAACTTTTACAAAGAATTTGCTTTATCACGTACTCATTTTTATGTTCGCTGGTACAGGTGACAGAGGTATATATATTCTGAGGCTTTTGAGATTGTATTTCTCCGAGATTATTTCTGGTATTTATTGTATATCAGCAAAAAGCCTCATATCATTTAGTAAAGTTAACATAGGCAAGTTGATTGTTAGAAACATTGCAGATAACAAGATAAAGGAAAAATTTTACTCCACAGTCCTCCTTGAATAATGCTATTTGTGAAAGGAAGACTAACATAAATATTAGTCATGATTTGCTTCTGCAAAGCATTCTGGGCTGTATCACCTAGACTGCTGTTAGTATTTACAGCCATATCCAGCATGTTCGTTATCAACAAAACCTCCCCGCTGCATGGAAAATACTTTTCTTTCTATGATCCATTCCATCGTGTATACGATCAGCGATGGTGTAAAAGTCTGGTTTCCTCCTGGTTGCAGTCAGGTCAAAGAATATCCAAGGACTTGATAAATCAGTTCTGTAAGAAAGGCAGTAACAGATGGCTCTGCTGTTTCCTGGTATCGCAGAGCAGAACAAACCTGGCTGTGTCTAAGAAACATCTGTTTTAGTAACTCTTCACACAAATGTGCTTTGTCTTTCCCTTTTAAACAAATCATCCTTTAGTCATTAGCTTTACTTTCAGGGGGATTTAATGCTACTCATCAGTAGGACTTCTGTGAGCTTTTTACTGTAAAGTTGCGGAATAGGATTCTTTTGCTAATTTAACATAAATTTAGCCAGAAAACAAAAATGTCTATTGGCAGGAGCAATGAGGATATCACCATATAACAGAGGAAAACATGATCATTTTTTGAAAAGGACCAAGATGCTCAGCCTTTTAACCACACCACTTTGATTGTCAGGGATCTTGTTGGGAATTTTGCATTAATTTGCTAATAATGAGATGATTATGAGTTAGAAGATAGCACAGCCTCAGTTCAGGAGAGTATTTCAGCATGTCTCTGCTTTTAGAAACATGAACACTCACATCAGTGGGGGGATGTGTCCCAAAAGGCACATCTCTAAATGCCGTTCTGAACCAGAGTCTAAGAAACCACCATCCTGCAGCCTACTGATACCTTGAAAAGAGGCTTGAAAAGGTCTACAGAAGCAGAACTTGGGAAGCAGTTCTTCCAAACTTCCTAGGATTGTGCCCATAAAAACTAGCGGGATGGAAAATGCCTGGCAAGCAAAGCTGTATGAATGTTTAGGTATTTGTAGTATTGATATTTACCATAAAATGATTGGCAGGGATTTCCGTAGCAGCCCAGGAGCCTGAGACACTTTCTATGTTTCTTTTTTATTGTACTTCCTACTCACCCTGTTCTAGTTTTTTAATCTTCTTTAAAAGAAATTAAAAGAAATGCTGTCTCCCACTCTTCCACTCCTTCCAACATTTTTCTAAAGGCATATTACTTCCTTAGGAAATCAGTGGAACATGTTCTTGACTTCAAGCGTATGCATAAAAGTTTGCACAATGCGGCTTTGAAGTTCTCAGAGCAGACTTGTTACCTCCTAGTCTTCTTTAAAATGTAATAATAATCACAGTAAGGCATGAGTGAGTAATGACAGCTACAAAAAAATGACTGTCCACCAGTAAAACAAAATCATGGAAATGCAGGTTGGAAGGAAAGGAACTCTGAAGATAGTCTCTACCAATTTCTCACTCAAGTGGGTCACGACCATGATCACATCAGCTTTGTCTGGCTAGTCTCAGGTTTCCTAGATGTGATGTACTTCCTTGGAGATAATTCCTTCAACACTTCAACTGGTTGATACACGTGGCATTGCCTACAGCCTGGCAACTGAAAGCAAAGCATAATACTTCTTGGGAAGATGATCCTGCAAGCAGCACTGGCAACGTCATTGTCTTCTGTCTATGCTCTTACTCAGTCCTGCCCTGATATAACGCTGGATTCCAGTCACTGGAGTCAGCAGCTGGAAGGGTTTGTACTGTATGGCCAAGGGAGAAGCAAGAGCTCTATCTAATTTTATGATCTTCAGTGGTTCTGGTGTGAGCATTGAAGAGAAAGGACCGAAAAATAAAATTACATTTTAGATAAATAAATGAAGTAGCTATTTTAAAAGGGGCTACTTTTCAACTATGCTTTAATCAGATATTCCTACATTACGTTCTCATTTCACCAGCATTAGAAAACAATTTGATGAGAAATGCACGTCTGGAGAGTATATTGAATTAGCATAGAATTCTGAGTGCTCTCAGTTCCAAATATGTTTTGCAAAATCTATGCTTAAACATGTGAGTTATTAAATGTGATTCTAAAATAAATAGTTTTAGTCCTCATGGCCTCTCATAACCCTTAGCATGCTGGGGGCAAATGAAGTGGAGCTGCACAGAAAAACATAGCAGTGGATGATTTTTTTTTTAAAGACCTGCACGTAGAAAAACAGCTTTCACAAACTGTGAATCCAGACTGCTGTTATTCAAACACTAACTCCATTGATCAATGCATGGAATGAAAGAAATTCCTATGAAATGTAGGAAACTGCAGAAAGAGTTAGTAGAGGTAGTCACTAGGGCAGCCTGTATAAAGGAAACAGTCAAGTAGTGTGTGCTTTAAAAAAAATCCTCCTATTTTGTAATCCTGTTTTAGATATGATGCTTACTGATGCTGCATTTAGATGATGGCACTTTGCTGGGCTTCATTTTGAGAGGTAAAACACGTTTTGTCATAAGTGAATTTGATTCAGAAGCTAGGCAATAAATTCTCACTCATTTTCACCTTTAAATTGAAGGGAATTTTAAAACTCCTTGTCAGCAGCATGACTGTCATAAGGATGTATTATGAAATTAGAAAAACATGAAGAAAGAAGTGGAGAAGGATCATGTTTAGGCATACAATTAATCTGCTTCCTCTCTCAGTTTGGGATCCTCTTAGAAATTAAATAGAAAAATGTGACAAGTTTCCAAAAGAAGTTTCAATTTGCCTTTCCCCAGCTCTAAATTTCCAAAAGTTGAAAACAGATGTGTTCCGTAAAGCATTGTTTCTTTTCTGAAGAGACTGAACACTGGAAATATTCCTAGTACATCAGTATATTAATGATGGAGTAATATGTCTAATGTATAAATTTTCTGAGGGCTTGATCAGATTTCACAGTCTTCAACAGAAAAGAAATTGAAAGAACAAACTGAAAGGTCTGTCAACCAAGTAGAATAATTTCAGCAGTCAGGACCCAGTCCTCCAAATGAACTGAAAGATTTATAATTCCATGTAGAAATAGGTCTGTGTGAGTTAAAGATAATTATGATATTGAAGAAACAGAACGTGAAGCAATATCAAAATACAGTTTGGAAATAAAGGTAAACAAATACATGTGTCTGCCATTGCCTTTTTTCTTACCATGCCCCTACACAGAAAACACTGATATAAAAGTCAGAAATATTGGAATAATTTCTAAATCCACCACAAAAAGTCAAAAGATATATCACACATTTATTTATACAGAAATGAATAATTACAAGTCATGCAGAGTGACTAATAAAAGAGGCAATTGCTGTTTATACCTCCCAAATAGTATATTCCACTTCTCTTTTTCAGCATGCCCAGAAACCATCTTTTTATTACTGTATTTATTTTCCATCATAGAAAAAATGGCTAAAATATTTATAGACTAGGAAGTCTTCACTGATACACTTTAATGTAGAATAGAAGACATAGCCTGGAGAGTGTGTGTACAAAGCTTGTAATAGGTAATTTTCTCCACTTCAGACTGCTTGTAACATTGGAGGGAGACATTTATAGATGATCTCAAGCGGCTGGATTAAAAGAAGGTTACAGAACTGGCTTAAAAATTGTCAAAATCCAATCTATTCAGTTGTTTCATTGAATAACCATTAGCATATGTAGGTGCAAGATGGATGCAAGAACGTTTTTGTATTATGAGAAAGGAGAATAATCTGATCAATATCTTTTGAAGTAGAATAAGAGCTGTCCAATCATAAAAGTATTCCGTTAAAACATGCCTGATAAATCATCAAAAAAAGTTCTGAGAACGGATTTTAAGGTGTGTTGAAAAACAGTGAAGATTTTTGAAAATATTTTTTTTTTTAATATTTTAGGAAGAAGCTATAGAAATGTATTCTGCTTCAGTAATTCTGAACCACAAAAAACTGTGGTTCCATAATCATTCACAGCTCATCTGCGCATTATCTGGCCATGAAAAAAGGTTTATTTGGTATCAGGCATGCAGGATGCTTCATTGGTTCAGATGAAATTTTGCTGTGTGCCTGTGTCTGATCCAGATCAAAGTACTACAATGGGGCAGTCCAGGAATACACAAATTTCTACTTAATGCTTGAGGCTCAATTCTACTTTATTTGCTTTACCACTGAGGAGAAAAATCTCCTGGCAAACTATAAAGGCACTATATACAAAGCAACACTAGAAAATGCTGCCTTAACACTACATGGCAATGATATTTTTATAAAATTCCAGAAACCCTGAAATCTAAGTTTATTGTATTATTAAACTACCCTGGTATTATAATCCAAAGACATTAGGCATGGCTTCATGTTTTATTTTTCGATGAGATAATGCCCATTAATGCACCTCTTAAAAGCATTACTTCTGTGTCATAACAATTTTGTTGTGTTGCTTTCACGAATTAAAAAAGCCTAATTAAAAAAACAACACTGTTGTAAAAAAACAACCACCAGAAAATGGGAGCACAAAAATAATCAGAGTTCACAAGGTATTTGCAGTTCCTGTTGACCTAACTTTCTCTGCCCTATATGAAGTCTCCTTTTCACTCAAAAAATGGCACAGTTAATTTCATTAGTGGCTATGGTAAGTAAATGTTACGGTCCTGTTAGCACTTAATGACCCATCAGTAAAATAAATTTTCATTTCCAAAGGGAAGTATGTTATTTATCCAGTTGTCTGTGGAGGGCATGTGCTTTTCTTTTTCCTTGTTTTTTTTTTTTTTCCCCTCACTTTTCAGCACATTATTGCTCTGCTTTGTGTCCGCTATTTGTTTTTCTCCAAGAGAGTAAACCTCAACCATTCCTCATTGAGGTTCTCCATGTCTCCGTGCTACTTGTTGTATTTGGGTACAAGCAAGCATCCCGGAGAATTAGCCTTGTATTTTCATTCTGTCCCACTGCTGGACTAAGTGCAGATACAAGTGCTTATTTCAGCTTGTCTTAATGGAAAAAAATGAGCAATAAATATCCCGTCTTTAGTCTGAAATATCCATAGCTGCCACATAGGCAAAGCAGCATAAGGTCCTGCTGTTAGCAAACGCTGCACCAACTGCTTCAAAACTAGACTGAGCAGCTCTTGTTCAGGAAAAAAAAAAATTGTTACCACATACTGTTTTAATGTTTACGGGGATTCCAGAGCGGTTGCATAATTTGAATGAATTTATTATGCTTGTACATTTTGGATCATGTAGTCCCAGCAAGAACATTTTTGTCATTTTGTCACAAGCCGGTAAATTAAATTTCTAAAAAATCAATCTGTGCATAATACAAATGTATCTCAGCGGCACTGTTTGAGGGCAGAACACATGCCTGTAGGCTTTCGGTGCGTCACCCCCCTATCATGGGTAACCACCTGAGCAGTCAGGCAGTTTGCACAGCAAGTTATTCAGTCCTCGGATTTTTAGACTATTAGCCCTCCGTGGTATGTTTTGTTGAAAATAAAATGGGACTCCCAAGTGGGAAGTCAATCAGTGGCTCTCTTCACTGTGAAAAATATTTTGAAATGAAAGGATAAGAAAAAATGGGAAAAATAAATACTTTAGAATCTATTAATTGATACCGAGATAGATAATTTTTAATATATATTACTGTGTGGCCTATCTGGATCCCTTTTCACTTTTTCTGTCTTTCAAAAATTAAACTCCCTCTCCTGCAAAACGTTGTGCTTGGGCGCTTCTGTTCCCTCTGGTTCTCAAGACACTTGCCCAACTCTTAGAATCAGTTGTGGAGGGAGGCAAAGGGTGCTGGAACTGTAGAGGTAGGCTTGACCATCTGCTGTAATCCTGTCTCTTGGTCACAGAACCACAGAATCACTGTATCAGAATGGTGTAGGTTGGAAGGGACCTCTGGAGGTCAGCCAACTCCTCTGCCCAACCAGGGCCACCTACAGTCTGTTGCCCAGGATCACGTCCAGACAGCTTTTGATTATCTCCAAGGATGGAGGCTCCACAAAATCCCTGAGTAACCTGTGCCAGTGCTCAGTCATCTTCACGGTGAAAAAATGTTTCCTCATGCTCAGAGAGTTTCCTGTGTTTTAGTTTGTGCTCATTGCCTCTTTTCCGGTCACTGTGCACCACTGCAGAGAGCCTAGGTGGATCCTCGTTGCACCCTCCCTTCCTGTATTTATATACGTTAATAAGAATATAATAAGAAGGTCCTGTGTGTCAGGTCCTTGACGCTCCTTTGAGAAAGTTGCCTCTAAAAGCTACGCAAATATGAGGCTTCAAAGGACTCGAGCTCTCTTTTCTCTAGCCATATTTCCTGTGGAAAACACGTAACTGTGTGTGTGTATATATATAAATATGTATATATATAAAGAAGCTCTGTCTGGTTCCTCATAACTCATTCTTCCTTTGCTTACAAGGAAGTCTTTGCCACTATGACCAGTGGACCAAGGTACCACCTTCTCAAAAAGTGCTTATGAAGGCAAAGAAAAGGCACAAAAGGAAGGACAATGGTGAAAACACCCACCTTTTTTAACAACATACATTATGTTGCCATTCAAATACAACACTGCTTCAGAACAGATTGCTTTTTGTTTACAGACTGCTGCCATGAACTGCATTACTAAGCAGCTATTATTTTTAGTAATTAATAGCAGTTATTATTAACCACCAAGAGTTACAAAGCAAGACAGAAGTATAAAGATAGTGGCAGTATTTCTGGCATTTCTTTTGAACACTGTTTTTCCTCCGAGCCAGAATGTATATCTTTCCGGTGGTTCCCTTTCCGAAGGGGACACACTCCTCCATTGGGATACAACTCTAGATATCTACTCACTTTTTTAAAAAAATTTTCTTGTTTATCTGAACTTGCTAGGTCACTTCAGGTCACTGCAGATGTTCACATACCAGATACAAGAGCGTAGCCAAACATACTCACATCTATGGGGCTTTGGCTACGCGGTCATGTAACAGAACCACAAAATTTCAGTTGCAGAAAGAGACATCCCGTCAGATCCAAGATAAATGTCTTGACCCATTGAGTCTGAAGCCCTGCAGTTGCATTCTATAAGCAAAAATAATTTTGCCATTATTTTCCTTACTTTAAAATAACACAAAGCCCCTCTACATAGGACCCCACAGGCTGTATCAGCTAGTTCCTTGGGGTTATTCCAAAGCAAGCGATGCAGTTGCCAGATAGACCGCTGGGAACTGACCTGGATCACAAGGAAGTTAATCTTTATGGAAAAGTTCTTGGGGAGGTTGTGGGGAAATTGATACTTTTGATCTCTGTGTTGTAAATCTCAATGTTATGGCTATACCTTCTACTTTCAGCGGCAATGATGATGTAAAAAAGTAATTTATGTTTCTGTGGAACATATTTGCATTTAAACAAGAGGGTGATGATTAAACAAGAGGATAATGTAATAACTGATTGGTTTTACTGTCAACCAGATGTTTCTACATCTGCAGAGTCTCGGTTTGGGTATTGGGGTTAGATGCTATATTATATAAAAATTTCACAGCTGTACTGAAAGCAAAAGAACTACCATAATTCACCCCATCTGAAAATTAGTTACACTACTTTGTTTTTTCTAACAGCTACAGAGCTTTTGAGAACCAAGAAAACAATTTAAAAACAACCTTTCCTCCTCAATTTTCAGAAGCCTTTCAGGTTTAACCTGTCACAATATGGTTCTGCTGTTACTAGCATGATCTTTATTACTGCTGCATTTGGTGTAGAGTGCAGCATGTAAAAGGAAGATGAAGGTTCACTGAGTGCCACCAGAAGTCCTAATGTTCAGCTTTCAGGTAATGAACCTGAACATGTTGAGTATTTTGCTGACAAGACTTTTATGACCTGCTGGATGCCAGTGAAAAATCAGTGAAGCTACCCACCATCAAACTGTGAGGCAGGGAGCTGCACCTACACTATTTTCTAAGCAATCCATGTTTTGCATTTTTCCAGCTTTGGATTTTTCCACTTGCTTCTCTCTTATTAATCACACTTTCTGGTACCTGTTCTTTTACATACTGGGTTTGATGTATTTTTCCAAGGGATGAGTTGCGATTTGACAGTGAAGCTTCTAATAAATGGATTTGTCAGGATATCACGTATCAAGATAGGTGGCCAAGAAGGCCACCAGCACCCTGGCCAGTATCAGAAACAGTGTGGTGAGTAGGACTCAGGAGGTGATCATCCCCCTGTACTGGGCACTGGTGAGGCCCCACCTCGAGTGCTGTGTCCAGTTTTGGGCCTCCTCACCACAAAAAAGCACAAAGGTGCTGGAGCGGGTCCAGAGAAGGGCAACGAAGCTGGAGGGGGCTCTAGAGCACAAGTTTTATGAGGAGAGGCTGAGGGAGCTGGGGGTGTTCAGCCTGGAGAAAAGGAGGCTGAGGGGAAACCTTCTCGTTCTCTACAACTACCTGAAAGAAGGGTGTAGAGAGGCGGGGGTCAGTCTCCCAAGTCACAGGCAATGGGACAAGAGGAAGTGGCCTCAAGTTGCACCAGGGGAGGGTCATTTTTACAACAAAAGGGTTATTAAGCCTTGAAATGGGCTGCCCAGGGAAGTGGTTGAGGCACCATCCCTGGAGGTATTTAAAAGACAGGTTGACACAGTGCTTAGAGACATGGTTTAGTGATGGTTATCAAAGTTAGGTTGATGGTCGGACTAGATGCTCTCAAAGGTCCATTCCAACCAGGACAATTCTATGATTCTATGCTTCTATATACCACTTTAGCAAAACAACATCCAGATGCATCAGGTTCTAGGTTTTTCACACAGTAGTCAAACTGAAAATGTGACCTTAATTAAAGCTATACCCTCGCTTCACAATCACACCTTGTATGCATACGTGCACACACACATGCAAGGAGGGTAATCTACTCAGTTATGGAATATTCTTATTTGTCAAATACCTTGGCCAGCAGAATAGGTTTTCTCTGTTGATTCTAGAGCAGTCGTGATAATTGGTGCATGATCAGAAAAGCATACATGAGTATTATTGTTCCATTACTAGGACAGTTTGTAAAACAAAACAAAAAATCCCATATAAGATTAATATTCTTTTCAAAGAATGATAAGAGAGAGGGAATATATTTATATTTTCTTGATCGCTGTACAAACACAAGTAGGGAACAGGAGAGAGAGGTAGAGGTTTGGAAGACTAGTGTCACATTTTTGTTGACAAGAATGACAACACATTCGGAAGAAACTGAAGACTTTGATACCTGTTGGTCTTCTTATACAAGCTCATTCCTGTTGACAGGTCTGGCAGTAGTTTGACAGCATATGCCACAGAACAATACTAACTTGAGGTATCTTCTCAGGGAATAGGGCTGCAAGCACTACCTGTAAAATTTTTAAAGAAGCCTAAGGTTTGAAAAATGCCTTCTCAAGCTTGAGTTCAGCACAATGCATGGCATATCTTTGTCCAGTGCTTTTGGCAAGAAGCTGATACATAAAGTCAGAACAGAAAGAAAGATCAAGTCATGTTCGACTCTATGTATGGCACAGTGGAGGAGGAAAGTGATCCCAGTTTACGGTGGAAGAATAAGAAGCAGGTGACTGAAAGGATCTGGAGAACTCACTGGTCAGAACATGGAAAGGTTAGCCTTTAGCCTGCAAGATGCTGCAATTTCCACTACAAGAAGACTTCCATTGAAGTCACAGAATCACAGAATCTTAGTGGTTGGAAGGGACCTTTGAGATCATCGAGTCCAACCACATAAAAAAAAA
>JAOTQQ010000012.1:56948310-57005795 GCA_026546715.1 Gallinago undulata
GGCCTCCGACCTCCACATCCCCCACTAGCCCTTCTTTGTTTGTGAACAGTAGGTCTAGCAAGGCACCTCCCCTGGTAAGCTCACCTACCATTTGCGTCAGGAAGTTATCCTCCATACACTCGAGGAAGTCCTGACACATCAAAGTGTGTGCTTTAGTTCAGACATAATTAAATCTTTATGTAACATACTTGTGCTATTACTAACACACATCTGTGCTTATCACCGGAGAGAGCAGTGAAACCAGCGTCTTACAATACAAATGAGGGTTCAGACAGTGAAAATTCATAGCAAAGCCTAGAATCAAAGCCAAAAAATACTACCAACCTTGTGGTTTGTTGTTTTTTATTCTTTTTTGACTTTCTGAATATTCAATTCAAATGAGCACTAACTAAAATGCAACAAATTCTCAGGGCATTACTTTTTCTTCTTTTCATCACAACAGCCTTGAGACAGTAATCTTTGAAATTTTAGCCAAAACCACGGTATTTTTTGTCAACTAACTCTTTAAAAGAGAAAAGCTAACATGCCAACACGCTTTAATGGATTTATAAACACTGGATACAGACACAAATCTGCTATATTCTTCAAGTTTGGGATAGCATGCCGTTGAGACTCATCTGGGAAAGCCTTAAAGGGCCCGTGCGGATATAGGGCCGGGGCCGCGGGGGGAGGCCGGGGCCTGTGGCCGCCTCCCTCCCTCTGGGGCGAGCTTGACCGGGTCAGGCCTGAGGGCGGTTTAGGCCCGGGGCAGGCCCACAGGCCGCAGCCGCTGCCCTCCGGCGGAGGGGCAGCGTCTCCTCAGCTTATAGCTACTCTGCCCCGCGCCCTTCCAATGTTCCCCGCTCCACTGCAGGACGACGGAGGGGGTAGGCGGGTCTCCCACACTTCCCTCCCCCGCAAGAAGCCTCCCCGAACGCGGCCGGGGAAAGCTCTTGGAGGTGTAGTTATGTTTTGTGAAAGCTCAGGAAGAAATTCCTTACCATGAGGGTGGTGAGGCGCTGGAACAGGTTGCCATGGCTGCCCCATCCCTAGAGGGGTCCCAGGCCAGGCTGGATGGGGCTTTGAGCAACCTGGTCTGGTGGGAGGTGTGCCTGCCCAGGGCAGGGGGGTTGGAACTCGATCTATCTTTAAAGTCCCTTCCAACTCTAACCATTCTGTAATTCTATGATTAAAATTTCAGAACAACTGCTGTATGCTACCTTTATTTTTTTGTCTTTTTTCAGGTCTTGGATCAAATTACATTTGAGTGAGCTGAAAATTTAATATTCATCAAAAATAAGACTTATGCTATTCTCTACATACTCTGGATGAAATTAAGTTATTTTTCTCCATACACTTGTAAAACAATATATTCTTTGTGTGGAAAAAAAACAAAAACAAAAGTTCATTTTTTCCCCTTTGGTCATACAATTTTAAATCCTGCGTAGATGTGAGAACGGAAAATTCAGTTATTCTAGACATAATCTATTTATTAATCCAGGTTGTATAGAAGCAGTGGAAATATGCTCCTGAGGGGAGGAAGTTGCAGAGACAAAAGAATTAGTTCGGTAATTAAACATGACAGTAGAGTTGTTAAACTGAATGTTAGCGAGTTGGAAAATCTATTAGGAATTATTTGATTGTCTAGAGCTTAATGGCAGTGATGACAGGATTGAGTATTTATGGATAAGCAGGGGGAAGACCAACAAGGCAGATATCATGGTTAGAGTCTGTTATAGACCACCCAACCAGGATGAGGAGACAGATGAAATATTCTATAAACAACTTGGAGAAGTCTCACAATCACTAGCCCTTGTTCTCATGGGGGACTTTGACGTACCAGATGTCTGCTGGAAATACAATATAGCAGAGAGGAAACAGTCTAGAAGGTTCCTGGGGTCTGTGGAAGATACCTTCCAGACACAGCTTCTTAGTGAGCCGACTAGGGAAGGTGCTCTGCTGGACCTGTTGTGATGTGATGATTGGAGGCCGTCCTGGGCATTGTGAGCAAAAAACGGTAAGATTTTTTGATTCTCGGAAAAGTAAAGAGGGGAGTGAGCAGAACTGCTGCCTTGGACTTCAAGAGGGCAGTCTTTGGCCTTGACTGACTACAAGGATGTTGTGAGGTTATGCAGGGAGAAAATCAGAAGGCCCAAAGCCTAACTAGAACTTACTCTGGGTGCTGCAGTTAAAGACAATTAAAAACATTTCTATAAACATATGAGCAGCAAAGGCTAAGGAGAATCTCCATCCTTTATTGGATGCAGAGAGGAATATAGTGACAGGGTGAGAAAAAGGCTGAGGTACTTAATGCCTTTTTGCCTCAGTCTTTTTCAGGGTACCCAGCTCCGTGAGCTGGAAGACAGGGATGGGAGAGAATGAAGTGCCGATAATCCAATTGGAAATGGTTAGTGATCTGCTACACCATGTAGACACACACAGGTCTGTGGGGCCAGATGAGATCCACCCAACTGAGGCTGCTGGCAGAAGTGCTCACCAAGCCACTTTCCATCATTTACCAGTAGTCCTGGCTAACTGGGGAGGTCCCAATTGACTGGAGGTTAGCAAATGTGGGACCTGTCTACAGGAAGGGCCAGAAGGAGGATACGGGGAACTACAGGCCTGCAAGTCTGACCTTGGTGCCTGAGAAGGTTGTGGAGCAGATCATCTTTAGTGCCATCATGCGGCATATACAGACCAACAAGGCAATCAGGCCCAGCCAGCACAAGTTCATGAACGGCAAGTCCTACTTGACAAACCTGATCTCCTTCTATGACAAAGTGACCTGCTTAGTGGATGAGGGAAAGGCTGTGGATGTTGCTTACCCAGACTTTAGTAACGCTTTTGACATCATTTCCTACAGCATTCTGTTGGAGAAACTGCCTGCTCATGGCTTGGATGGGAGTACTCTTCACTGGGTAAAAAACTGGCTGGAGGACCAGGCCCAGAAAGTTATGGTCAATGGAGTTAAATCCAGTTGGGGGCCAGTCTCAAGTGGTGCTCCCCAGGGCTCAGTATTGGTGCCAGTTCTGTTTAGTATCTTTATCAATGATGTGGGCGAGGGGATCAAGTGCACCCTCAGCAAGTTTGCAGGTGACATTAAGTTGATCTGCTTGAGATCTCCTTGAGGGCAGGATGGCTTTACAGAGGGATCTGGACAGGCCGGATCGGTGGGCTGAGGCCAATTGTATGAGATTCAACAAGGCCAAGTGCCGTGTCCTGCACTTGTGTCACAACAACCCCATTCAACCCCTGGTATCAGAGCAGATTGCCCAGGGAAGTGGTTGAGTCACCATCTCTGAAGGTATTTCTAATGTTGTCATACTGTTCCTGTGATATTTCCTTGGAAATAGCACAAGGGAAATGGAGCATTGAATTACAGAAGAGGTTTGTCTTAGCTCTCCCAAGTGTCTCAAGCCACTGCATGAGACTGAATTTTGGGTCAGGTAGTGGGGGCAGATAAGGACTGGGGGGGTTGAGGAGATGCATGCTTATAAATGTGGCTACACTATGACAAACGACTTCTGGTCTTCATTTGCGTGGAATAATACATCTCATAACACTGTCACTTCCTGCATGGAGCCTTTTTGGGAAAAAAATCATCAGTTTATTAGTGTTCTATGGTATTATTTCAGTTAAAAGTGTGCAGTTAAGATAAAAAACAATGATAAATCTTGTTTGTAGAACTTGTCATGAGTATATTTGCCTTTTTGGAGCTATCTGACAGAGTGAGGCCAGTATAGATCTATACCTGAGGAGTTATTCTGAACTGGTAGTATTGTGAAGTCCCCAAAACATGGATAATGTAATTATTATTAATAGCTGTGTGCATCTGAAGCCAGGTGAAAGCAAAGTCACTGCACTGATTTACTCCTACATGAATGGGGTGCAAAGTCTGAAATATTTATATCCAGCATCCATTTAATATGTCTTATACTTAAGTTCAAGTACGCTTATTTTTTATTTCATTTTTCTTCTAAAGAAAACTCTTATTCTCTTCTTAATGAGGATAACAGTTCCCCTAATAGGTGCTTTGCAAAATATTTTTCTGTGAAGTCCTGGGGCTAAAATTGGATTTGCTTAGTTTACTGTTACATAGGATCGTGTGAGGTCCACAGTGGGAAGTCTGTGGTTTGTAAGTAGTAAAAGCAGTTACTCCATGGAGATGAAGAAAGAGCCTGCTGTATTTGCCTTCAAGAGAAGAGCTGCAGGCGTGTATTACAGTGATGCATTGAGTTCAGCCTGGTTTCAGAAGGAAACGAGGCATGTATAATTGCAGCATGTGTCTGTGAAACAATTTCAGAGTCTGCTTTGAGAGAGAACTTCTATGCATCAAATTTGACAAAGACACAAAGGCCTGCCAGCCATTAAGTTCTTAAAAGTCTCGTGGAACAGGAACAGAGTAAGGGTGGGAAATGCTATTCGTGTCTCCACGACGAGAGGTTCTGTTTGGAGAACCTCCAAATTTGCATAAGTTGTTTTAAATGCTGGAAAAGCTTTAGTGAGTGCTTACCTTTCCCAACAGCAGAATTCAATCACAGGGCAAAATTCTAGTCAAAATAAGGCTTCGGCGGTTCTGCTGCTCACCGGTTTCTTATTCATGCCCAGTTGGCTTTTCCTTCCACTGGAATAAAGGTAGAAGTGGTTCAGGCAGTTCTTTTTCCACACAAAGCAGGTTATAGTGGACAGTTCCCCTCCTACAGACCTGGGAGACTCCTGTACAGTTTTTTTTTCCAAGTTTAATCTAAAGTGTCAGGAGAACATTAAAGTAAATTGACAAAACTCCCGCTGGATTTGTAAGCAAGATTTTGCTTCCATAGTTGTGATATGTTATTAGGGGACAATTACTCCAAGAAATCTGTCCTGAGGTGAAAAGCACATTTATTTCTCTCACAGATTTCATAGCCTTTTAATTTTTGATGTGAAAGCTAAGGCAGGTGAGGTTGGTCAGCATTCAGAAAGCTGATGTTGTCACAAATAGAGGAAAAATATGTCATCAGCAAGGTGGTTCAAGCTTTTTGACAGAAGTGTATCTAAAACAGCTTTCCGTGTGTCTTGTCCTGCTGGTCCCTGCCTGAATTTGCCACAGCAGCAGGGTGTGCTTTTGCAAATTGTGCTCGTCGATGCTGTTTCCGACTGTGAAAGCTTTGTCTGGCCCTGGGCTGCCATTTACAGTGTGGTGTGGGATGTGATAATTTATACTAATGAGTCACTTTAAAACAAGAGGGTTTTTCACTTAGGATTTTAGCCAGGATTTTAACTTAGAACTTTTTGTACCAGAAATGATATTTTTCAGATATTTTATTTAATCCATTCTGTGCACTCACTGGGGAAATGAAAAAACATGAGCATAATAAAAACATACATGATTTACAGTAAGATATAAAAGTAGTGTAATGTAGCTCTTGGGACATGAAATTCTTGGGAAAAGGAAGATGGAAGAATTAGGATTACGTTGGCTGCATTTGTTTTTCTATGTTTTTACTGGTGCATTTATGCTATAAAGGCATTAACTTGTAAGAATATTAATGTCCAAGATATATTTTTAGATTTTACTGTTCCCATATCATCTACTTCACAATCATTTTTCAAATTCTCTGAATCCCAGGCCTTTATAATGTCAATCCATTAGCTACTAAATGCAATAACGTAGAGAATATATGAGAATATACTTAGAATGACAAAAAGCAATCATAAATGTCAGGTCCATAAACTGAAGAACATTTATGAAAGAGATGCTCCAGAAGACAAGAAAAGTCCTCCAAAAGACCTGAAAATAGAACTTTAGTAACAAAGTCTACATGAGGAGGAACTTCTTTACGGTTAGGGTGGCAGAGCCCTGGAATTGGCTGCCCAGAGAGGTGGTGGAGTCTCCGTCTCCAGAGACATTCCAAACCCACCTGGACAAGTTCCTGTGCAACCTGCTGTACGTGGACCTGCTTTGGCTGGGGGGGTTCAACGAGATGATCTCCAGAGGTCCCTTCCAACCCCATATCATTCTCTGATTCTGTGAAAGTCGTATGAGCAGAGAGCATGACATCTGTCTTCTTACAGCAGCACTGGCTGTGCAGGTGCTGGTCTGGAACAGGATTTTCTGACGGGAGAGAGAATCCTGGGTCATTCACGGTGTCAGAGGAAAAGTGGAAAGGCGTGCTAAGTTACTCATGGGAGTAGGTGGTATTTCCGATCATTTGATTCAGCTCAGAAATATGGTGGGGTAGGTGTGAGGAGGGAAAGAATATCTCTGGGTGAACGTTTCTAAGTTTCACAGAGTGAATTGTAACCCACAATTCCCATCTGCTCATAGCCTTCTTATGCCCTTGGTCCAAGAACGGAACCTTGCAGTGGAAATGGGGGCTAGCAAAGACAGCAACAGCAACTGTAGGAGTTGCTGATTAACTGTTCTGTGTCTTGGCTTCCCATTATATCTCTTTATATGGCATGAGAATTTATAGCTAGGTCAGTGTGCCAGACTATGTCAGTGTCTTTAAATAGGTGTCCGTTTTTCCACATTTGGGCAGAGACTCTCTGCTGGGATATACAAATGTTAAATGTAGGAAAGTGTCAGAAGTCTCTCCCAGTACTTTAAAAGAAAGCTGTCCTCCTCATCTTAGAAATACATATTTTGGCAAGAAGGGTGTTGGTCATGGCCTTGCAAGAATTTTCTCCCTTAAAATTAAAAATAAAAAGAGAGAGGGAGAGAGAAAACAAGAACAGTAATGTAGTTTCTCTTCCCATGAAAATACACAGCAGACTTAGTTTAATGTATTTTGTCTGATTTCCAAGGTCATGTGAAAGAAAAAGGGCAGAGTGATAATTCACATCTGTTTTGTTATGCACGTAATGGAAATTAAAACATATGCTAGTTTAGAAGTAAAGGAATACACACAGCAGATGCTGTCGCTGGTGATTCATAAGCAACATTCTCCTTTCCTAAACCAAATCTCCAGTCTGATTTATGAAGTGCTGTGTTGCTGCCTAGTGGTGAAATGCAGAAGCTCCTGCTTTCCTGCAGTCATTAAATCTACTTGTCCCTCTGGCTGGCAACGATATTGCCCATATCAGAGTTTTACACCACAAGCAGATTTCATTCCATAAAGACGGTGTCCAGCCCTGCCCCAGGCAGATACTATTGGACTATCTTTGGGTGTCTTGGGGCTCCCCAGTTCAAGAAGGACAGGGAACTGATGGAGAGGGTACAGCAGAGGACCACAAAGATGATGAGGGATCTGGAGCATCTCTCTTACAGGGAGAGGCTGAGGGACTTGGGTCTTTTTAGTCTACAGAAGACAAGACTGAGGATCTGATCAACACCTATAAATACTTAAATAGTGGGTGTCAAGAGAATGGGGCCAGTCTTTTTTCAGTGGTGCCTAGTGACAGGACAAGAGGAAACAGGCATAAACTTGTACACAAGAAGTTCCATCTAAACATGAGGAGGAACTTCTTTGTTTTGAGGGTGGCAAAGCCCTAGAAGAGGCTGCCCAGAGAGATGGTGGAGTGTCCTTCTTTGGAGACATTCAAAACTCGCTTGGACACGTTCCTATGCAACCTGCTGTAGGTGGACCTGCTTTGGCAGGGGGGTTGGACCAGATGATCTCCAGAGGTCCCGTCCAACCCCATATTACTCTGTGATTCTGTGAAGCCTGCTCTAATACACACTCCAGCCCTACCTGAACAAGGCTGGATGCAATAGCAGTTTCACATTGTTCTGAGTGCAAGAAACTGCACAAAATCCATTTCAGTGCTGATTTTGTCACAGGAAAGTAGTTGGGATATGGTTCTGTATTTCTAAAGTTGCTCAAATTTACACTTTTGTGTAGGGTTTTGTTCTACCACCCTGTGCTGAATCCCTTTTCAAATGAGCACCTCAGATGAGCTCCTGCTTATCCCAAGCCCTGTTGCTTCTGAGTCTCCAACCGCCCTTCAAGAGTTCAAGTTCTGCTGCATTGGTCTCTCTAATTCCCCCAAAGACTCTGTTCCCTTCCATTCAGCTTATTTCCCTATTCTTCCTGACACAGATACCAGCACTCCACACATTTGTACCCCTCTTCTAGTTAATCCTCCTTCTCTCCTTCCCTCCTGCTGTCACTGCTGTTTGTGTAAGTACCTTAGCCAGGATGACACCTGAATACGTGGCCTTGAGAATGTCCTGTAACTCAGAGAAGCCCAGTCATGCAGCCTCTTTCTTGAAAATATCCCTGTCACCTTCCAGAGCTGAACCATTCCTCCCACAACCATGTGTTTCAGAGAAAGAGGGCACTGCTTATCTACCTCATGTTCACGGAGAACTTGGTATGATTTTCTACATAGAACCTGATCAGATCAGATCTAGGAATTTGTTTCAACATCCAGCAAATAAGGCTCCTTATTATGATCTCCCGAGTGTCAGCATGGGACACAAAGAAACATGAATTGCGTTACATTGCAATGAGACGGGTTAATTTTATGCTCTGCTGTGACTACAAATGCTGCTTAGTAGCAGGGGAACTGCAGGGCAGGCATTTGGAGTTTTATAGTATGTTAGCTTACAGAAGAAGATCGGGGTATCCCAAAGCTGTGCCCCACTTTAGGGTTCTGTTTCAATATTCTACTAGCTCCCGATCCACACATTTTTAAAGAGAATAAATACTGCAGGACCAAAGCTTGCATCCATTGAAACCAATGAAGACATTTCTGCTGACTTTATCAATTAGTAACAGGTCTTTGAGGAAAATCTGACTTTTTTTTAAAAAAGAGTAGTGTATAAAGAAAGCACTATAAATTTAATGTCCAGGCAAAGTTATTGATCAGTTCTGATTCCTTCATGAGCTTAAAGATCAACAACATGTTTTGCTGTGCTGCCAGAACACTTTTGAGGTAGTATTAGGGAGGTGGATGCAGTAATGCGCCACTCATGTTTTAAGAAGTAACTTCCACTAAGAAACATTTCTTTCCCTATGATAAATAATATATTGTAGCAGAACAAGATTAAATGCACTTTTTGAAATTTAAATGCAAAATTCTATTTAGCAAACAGATTAATAATTAACACCTGTGAGAAAATAACACAAAACCTTATACTGGAAATGTATTTTTCCCACTGAATTCTTAGTAAGTGTAAATAATGACCTGATGCTTTGCCTATAGTGTACAACAACTGGTGAAAACACTTCAGAATCAGTATTAAACTGAGTTGTGGAACAAGATAAAGGAGTTTGTGGAGCAGCCTTCCTGTGCCTTCATCTGTCATGTAAGGAACAGCTGTTTTCATGGATGCAAACAGCCACCTAGCAGAAAAATTCTCAGCAGAGGGCACATGCGAATGCATCTCATGGTTTCTGTTGTGTGAAGGCCAAGTGAGCTTGCTGTGCTCTGCAAATGCCATTTTCTTTGGTGCTGTTTGTTGAGATCATCGTGTTGTGCATGTGCAAAGGAGCCAAGCGGTCTTGCTGCATAGTACCACCCTCAGCCATGCACAGGAGTGGAAAGGTGGTATGTGATTTTATCATAAATAAGTAGATATTTAATATCTTTGTACAGAGCTCAGTTGTTATGCAGGATACAGGTGGTCAACAACAGTCTGTGCTTCACAGCAGCTCGTTAGATATCAAAGGAAGAAAATGAGTGCTTGCTAATTCAAATTGAGGTTGATCCAAGTAGAAATCTTCCACATATCTGGACATACCCTGATGCTGCAAGCATTCTTGTGTGCTGAAAAGCAGTTTTAGTTTGTCTGGGATAATTCTCCATGCCACATCTGTTATCTAATCTGGCTATTCACGAGTACTAGTCATGTTAAAAGTAAATACTACTAGTTACACACAGAGATGACCCACGATGCATGGATGCCAACTATCCAGCAGCAAATTTCATCTAAATGCAACCAGGCAGTGGAGAAAAGGAAGTTTTGTTTCTTGTCCAGTCTATCCCTCAAGGGTTGGAGAAAGTCAGAGACTTCCTGCATTCTACCAGTTCAAACCATGAACTCAGAGAGGGGATAAAAATTAGAGAGGAAGTAATTAAAATGGTAACTCTTGACATAATAGCCAAGCTGCTTGTGGATGTTTGTTGCTAATGTTTGCTGATTGCAAAAATGTTTGTGGATACCTGTTGCTAAAACCACTGATCAACCTTCATGAAGCAGGAGAGTGGGTAAAGAATCAATAGTCCCAAATACTGGAAGTTGGGACAAGTCAAGAAAGATCAATCAGATAGCTGAAAGACTGGGTTTATAGACTTCCGCTGTTCTTAATATTCCAAAATAGAATAGAGAAGTGACTCTATTCTCCATCAGTGCAATCTGATAGGGTACATAGAAGTAACCAACCATTTATCTTGAGTACTACACTATTATGATAGCCAAAAAGTCTATTTTTCATCAAAGAAATGTCATCTAGAATGAACTCCTGGAATTCATCTCTTCCAGCCCTTTCTTCAAAGCTGGGCTATCACCAGCACTAGGACTATGGATTTGCCTAGCCAAGTTCTAAAAAACTCCTGGGAAAGGATTCCACAGCCTCTCTGAGCAAGCTGTGCCACAGTGCTCCACCTTTTAACAAACAACTTCATCCTGAAGTCCAAATTGAGCTTCAACACTGCACCTTGTGGATTTTCATCCTTACTACAGTCATCTGGCCCTACTGGGAAGAGTTTGCTTCATCAGCTTTGTAGTAGGCTTCAGGTAGTTAAAGGTATCTCTCTGGTCAGTTGAAGCACGTGTTCAAGATAAAATTGGCCAAACAGAATTTGTTTGGTGTTACCCAGGAATGAAAAGTGCATGGAAGATGTTTTAGGCAAGGTAATTTGCATCTGTCTGAGGATTGTTAGGTGAGAACAGGTGTTGTATGACTGAAGGGAAGCATCAAAGATTCCTCTCCCTCTGCTTTCAGAAATACACTCTTTGGTTGCTTGAATACTGGTGTGAATGCTATAAAAACAGGTTACTTCAAAATTCTCCTTTCAGAAGACACTGAAACTATTTCAATGGCATTATAAATATGCTTAGACTCGTAGAATGAAATAATCTTTGAGGTTGAAAGTAACCTCTGGAGATCACCTAGTTGAACCCCTCCTGCTCAAAGCAGGGTGAACTGGAGTGAGCTGCTCAGGGGTCCGGGGCTGTAATGCTACTGTTTGCATTGTTCCATCTTCTCAGGAGCCTGAGAAGATCATATTGTGAACATGGCTCTTTTGGGATGCTATTGTTAATGCATTCCAGAAGTCTCCTGGACTGCTTGTTCCCTGCTGTATTGCCCTTGCAGGCTTCTAAATTAATGGTAAATATTTTGGAATGTTTAGAGGGCAAGTTGTTGTTGGGGCTGAGGGACTGTATGTTTGGTTGAAGGTCTTTTTACTGAGTGTTCCTGCAAATCTGGAGATCTTTTTTTCCATGAAGGGCATCTTTACTAATTTGCTTTTGCTTTTTACATTAGTGTACATGGAAATCAGAGTCCTGTTTCTCCTTCTGACCTTGCAGCTCCCTGACACTTTTCTCTGTACTTGCTATATTTCTTCCATGCCTGGTTCACACTCTCCCTACGAGGTCTTTTGAGCCATTTAGTTACCCGTGAAAGATATCCCTTCAAAGATTATTCTCCTTTGGGGATGTATCAGGTCCGTAAGTTCTTTCCTTTTCTTTACAGTCACACACATGCCTACACATGTGTGTACACAGTTGTTCATTATTATAAAATTGGGTGGCTCGCTGTGATTTTTGACCTTAAGTATAGCCTTGGCCATGAGGTTGCCCTAGATCATGCAGCAGATAATGGGAGGTTTTCAGTCTGCTGACCTTGTTAACAGCTCAGCTTTGCCACACCACTGTAGTTGAACTGCTAAATATTTCCCACTTTCGCTTCTCATCTGTTTCTGAGAAGGGAGAACTATTTAAGGAGAGAACTATTTAATGTATATGCTGTATTTGATATTCTGTACTGCAGTGGCTCAAAGAAACGGATGTATTTTAAACACAGACCTTTGTCATTAAAGGAAAACAGTTCATTGAGTAAAAGTACACATTAAAATGACTTTGTTTTATATACAAAAAGCCATGTACACAAAAATATGCAGAAGATCTTCTAGACAAGCAGTTAATAAAACAATAAAAAATAGTACAACACTAGATCAGAAAAACTGAAAAAATGGCTTGCCTGGAAGACAAAACTTTTTGGTTGATTAACTTTAGAGCATTGTAATGAAATAAAGTGTCTCAAATAAGATAAAATGGCAAAAAAGGAAAACTGTTTAGGCCAATATAGATGCGTATTTAATTAACTGTATTTAGGTGCATGAACTACATACCTTTTTGTCCAGGAGAGGGCAGAGTAATAAAGATGTAAAAGCAGGAGCCGACAGAAACTGCGCAAAAGAATATCAGGCCTGATTTAGTGTGTCAGTAAGTACTGCAGCTCCTAAGGACTGCAGCCTTATTTTGGAGTGTGCAGCACCACTAAAAAGAGCTTCTGAGGTTTTCTTAGGCATCTGGAAGAAAAAGCTCCAGCCTTTAGTACCAATATATTTTATTCATGTTTTCCAACAGTGTATCAATGGCAGCTAGAAATGCCAAGCTGGGTAAGCAGCACAAATGCTGGTTTTCCTCAGAGCAGCAATGACACTAACATCTTCTATTTCATGCAGCACATCTGGGACTGCGTCAAAATATTTCCCTATTTTTTCGTTTGCAGTACTTGATTAACTCTTATTTTGTAGATGTGGAAGTTCTTCTCTGCTTTACGTTATTGCTATAAATATTTCTTAACTGCAAAGTTAATAGTCTTTGGCGATGGGGAAGAAGAAATTTTCCTACCGCACCTCACAACCGCATCCAGTATGAAATAGTGCTCTATTACAGTTACAACATTTCTTTGAATGCAGAGTAGAGGCAACATAGGCTGTGCACTGCACCACGGAGACAAAAATGTTTTATTTACCCTGCTGGAACGGGAACTTAACACCTAGGTTTATGATTATTTGGACTGGAAGAGGACAGAGAAGCAGGTCAGCTTGGCTCAAGTTTACAAACACTGAAGTGCCTGATGTTGGCTACTCTGAGCTTGGTCTGGTTTTGAAAGCCTTGGTAGAATATTGCTTTTATCCCATTGCCTTAAAAGCACAGGAAAAGGAGCTGCCAGGAAGGCTTGTGCAGTAGTGGACAGCAGTGACATGAGTTCTTTCATGGGAGGCAAAGTCAACTGCCATGGAGCAAACGTGCAGGACAGGATCATAGACAGCAGCTCTGATCAAGAGTGTCTGAAGAGGTACAGGGGAAAACATTAGGTAAACTTAAGTTATAAATTAAAAAGAAAGGGAAAGTAATTTCATTCAAAAGCCAGCACTCCTATCCCCAGACCTCTGGAGCCCTCCTTTGACTTAGACAAAACCAGCTGCCATGATTTTAGTGCCAGGGTGGTTGACTTCTTACATTTAGCAAATAGCTTCAGCTTGAGCATGTTATTCTGACTCCTTATGTATCTATTAAGGTTCATTAACCTAGAGCAGAATTTGACTAAATGTGGCAGCTGATGTACCTGAATAATTGTGTTAAAAGGCATTTCTATCTGAAAACATGATGGATTAAATAAATGTGACAATCCTTAAAATGTCAGCTGAACAAATATTTCTGCTAAAAATGAAGTGACTGGGGCCAAATATGACAGTATTTTATGTGCAACTTCAGTCTTTGCAGTCAGTTGAGATAGTCCAGCTCAAGCATCTTATTACAGCATGGAAGAGAACAGCAGTGTGTTTATTTTGCCGTAGCGTGACACGGGTTGATCTCACCATACAGTGCTAATCATTTGCTTTTGCTCAAAGGACTTGACATCAATATTTCTTTTTTTGAGAGAGAGAGACTTTGGCCTTTGGAACTGTGTGTTTTAAAATGGGGCTAAGATGGGTAATTCTGTCTTCACTAATTCCACTCTGCAAGCACATTCAGCACTTTCCTTTGTAGTTTATGGGCAGCTGAAGTAAAATACTTGTTGCAGGAACTACTTGTTACCACTCAATTTTGCCAAATTTTTATGTGCATAGTATGTGAGTAACCTCAAGTAGTCAAAGAATGGCACATGTACTTATCTAGATGTGTTTAAGCACTAACTAAACTGGGGCCCAAACTATTAGAAGTATATTATTGTTACTATAACACTGCGTTACAGTTTTTAAGGCCTTTCTTAAATCTTTTATATTAAATGGCCTGTGCACCTCAAGAATAAATAACATGTTTTTTCTCACACACTTTACAGAACGAGACTCAAAAGGACATCTTGACCTCACGGAGTTAATAGGAGTCCCTCTTCCTCCTTCCGTCTACTTTGTCACCGGCTATGGAGGGTTTCCAGCTTACAGCTTTGGTCCAGATGCTAACATTGGACGATTGACCAGTGCTATAATACCAATGCCTTTCTATAGAGATTTTGCCATCGTAGTTACAGTGAAACCCAACAGTGACCGTGGAGGAGTGCTATTTGCAATAACAGATGCCTTCCAGAAAACTATTTACCTGGGAATGAGACTTTCACCGGTTGACAACAGCACCCAGAGAATCATTATGTACTACACAGAGCCCGGTTCCCATGTCTCCCGAGAGGCTGCTTCCTTTAAAGTGCCAGTGATGACTAACAGGTGGAATAGGTTTACAGTGACTGTTCAGGGAAATGATGTTGCTTTGTTCATGGACTGTGAAGAATATCAAAGAGTTCAGTTCCAAAGGTCAGCTCAAGCCTTGGTATTTGAATCTGGCTCTGGGATATTTGTTGGTAATGCAGGAGCCACAGGACTGGAAAAGTTCACAGTAAGTACTGATAAATTGACATGCCTCAGTGTTTTATGCATGTGCTCTCTACCCTAGAAAGTCTGCTTACAATTATTGTATCCGAAATGGGGTTACAAATTATATAGCTTGTATTTTCCATGCCTGGCTAGGGTTCAGGCAGTGCAGATAGATAAACTGTGGCTTAAAATGCAAATGTTTCTCAAACCTCAGAATTTTATCAATGGTCTACATATTAAGCTCAATGCTCAGTTTGAATACTAGGAATTTCAAAGTAAAAGTATCACATAACTTTATATGACCTCTTTATGAAGGGAAGACTATCCATTTCTTTAACTTGAAGCTTATCACATGCTTTAGAAAAATAGAATGGGCCAAAACCACTACTAGAGGGCTCCCAAGCCTTCTTAGCCTGAGTGCAGGAACCCTTCCTGCTGCATCCTGACTGGAATTCTTAGCCCTTGAGGTTCCAAATGGAAGTGTGAAAGCTGCCAATATTCCTGAGATTGGCTCATTGTCAAACTGAAAGGGAAATGTCACACTCTTTCTCTCTTGTTTTTGTACTTCCCTTGTACTTCAAAACTTGTGCAGTCTTTTGTGAGATTAATATCTCTTTCCCTAAATTAGTAAAGTTGCAGCACAAAACTGAGTAGGTCCTTTGCTTCAGAAAAACAAAAAATTCTTTCCAAAGTTCAGGTGTACTGACATCTTGTGATCTCCCTCTGGTAAGCAGCAAGGATAAGGAACTTTTAAAATTTATTTGACTAATCTAAGCACCTAGAATTACAGGGGTATATTGATTAGCAACAAATAATTGGTGGAAAGGGATACGTAGGAAAACTTTCTGCTGGTGCTACCTTTCTTAGACAGGTGGGATGACTGGAGTATTGGAGATGCCTGATTAGTAAGTAGGAATGGGAAGCATTCAAGAAAATGAGACCTCTTTGGTATCCCACCTGGAAAACTCATATGTGATGATGCGTTGCCAAGATTAACACCATTAAATCTGTAAATAAGGTGACAGGAATGCATGGTCCATTACACTCTAAGGCGTTTCCACTGAAATAGGCTGTTCTGTATGCTATACCAAGTGTAGGCATTTCAACCAATATTGTGATTGCTTCAGTACTGTTAATTGTGACGTGTACTCTAGGTCTTGTGCCTTTACTTCTGCATGCGTCATATGTCACAATTGCTTTTGAGTAGAAAAACCAAGTGGTTGATTCCTCCTGAAGCTCTGTATGACAAGAACTGTTTACATTGATTGCCCAAAATAGAAACAATTGACAGCAGATGAATGGATGTCAGTCGCCGGTTTGCTCTGGCTAATGGGAATTCTTATGTCTAAGGCTCTGGTTGCCAGATGCAAAAGGACATCACTATAATCTGATTTCATGGAAACAAAAGGAAATTCTAGCCCCGGTGCTTGTAAAGAAAAGTAGAAACCAGACAACAACCAAATATAGCTGAAGTAGTGATGATAATAGATTCTGCAAACCGGCTTTAACAGGGAAGGCAGCAGCAGGCCCAAGACTCACAAGGGGACTACAATGCCTCATCCCTACCATCCCTGCCATGGCAGATTTGGCCATGAATTTCCTGGTTGGAATAATTAGCTAGCAGCAATACTTGGAAACATTAGGGCTCTCCATTTTGCTTTCTTTACCATCCAGGCCCATGGATTAGAACAAGAGGAGAAAAATGTGTTCTCCAAATGTGATTCACTCATACTGTGAAAAGAAGGCATCACATCCAAGAGACTACTTAAGTGGTTGGGTTGTGCCTCCTTTCATGTATAATTTTTCAGTGAACTGTTAGGTTAGTCTGACATGGTTCAATGTCTGAGTTGCCTATTATTAAGTTTTGAAGAAAAATAGGCTGGTTCAGTTCACTGAGCTGTTTTCTCAGATGGCCTGTAAACTCAGGAGGCACCTGCTGCATTAATTTCATGGTCTTTGAAAAGATCATGAAATTAAGACTAAGATGGCCATTGATTTGAATACCCATCTTTGTATCCTATGTGTGCGTCATGCGTAACTCTCTGAGACATCATAACAATGGAAACATCCCCCACGTGTTTCTTATAACACTTTGAGTCTTGTAATCTAGGAAACCAGACTTAAATGTTTAAAATGAACTTGTTGCTGCTCCTTCAGCACGTCAGACTAAGAAATATAATTTGTAACCCTGAAAAAAAGAAGCATTTGTTATTAGAAAATCCATCTCCTTTCTTTCCACTTTGAAAAGTTTTAAGCTGGTTTCTCCCTGACCCACTTCACCACTTACTGGTATTTCCATCCCATCCTTTATCTCCATTTTTAGGGGGTTTCACGTGACATTTTTGGAGCTGCAAGCACTTCTTAACTAGAGAAAAGCAGACAGTGCTTTACAGACGCTAGGACATAATCTAGGACTAGATCCTTCAGTTGGGGCCTTTCCAATACAGTGCTGCAATTGTATTGTCATTGGGACACAATTGTGATTGTTAATTTTCTTTCTATATTTTGGAAAAGGAAAACACATGGACATATTTGCATTTTTAAACTGGGCTTATTATAATAAAATTTTATGCATTTTCCAAGAATATCAGAATCAAGTCTGGATTTTTTTGTTATTTGTTAAATTCCCACACCCCCATACACACATACCCTTCACACATGCTACTTAAAGTATTACTTCTTAAATTGTTTTTGTTGTTTCATGTAGGGCTCAATTCAACATCTGACAATCAAATCTGGCCCAAGGGCTACTGAAGATCATTGTGAAGATGATGATCCTTATGTGAGTATTCTTATAAGCACTTCTTTATCTATCCTCAAATTTCAAAGTCATTTGCCATTAGGCACTTTTCATAAGACTGAATGTACTATTTCTTCTTGGGAACATAGTATCATACTTAAAACTATCTTCATGTGGGAATATCTATTTTTGACTACATAGCCCCTAAAACTGCGATTTTTCAAAAAACATCATTTTCTTCTGTCTATAATACCTTTGAGAAAATGAACTATGACTTATTTTTCTGAAGGGTCATTTTCATGAAATGCTGTAAGTACTGAAATAAGTTTACATCATAATGACACTGGTGCTTCACCAACTGAAAAAAATATTTTAAAAAAGTGTTTTTCTGCATTGAAGTAGCCAGTTCCTTGGAGATCATGCCTTTTTTTTTTTTTCCCTGACTTTTATGAACTTGCTGTTATGATTGGGTTTTCCACAGGCTTCAGGGGACATCAGTGGCAATGGCAGCTCTCAAGAACATGAAGGTATTTCTGAGACACAAGAAGTCCTTGCACCTTCTGTTCTTCCCATGAGGGTAAATGTATTTTATTTATTTGCTTTACATTTCTGGTTTAATATCACTGTCTTAGATAGAGAGGTCTGCATTTTGTCACTAGTTTTTCATATGTGGCAACTTCCAAAGGCACCTGTGAGAAAAACATGTGCCCACCCATAAGAATGACTGCACTGTGACAGATCAAAAATCTGGTACATTTGGCAACAATCTGCAACCAGTACTTTGGGAAGAGCATAATAACAGATCGGGAACATAAATATGACACTTACCAGGAATACTCTTTCACTCTGCAACAATTTCCATATCAGGAAATGCTTGAGCCAGGAGTGTATCTCTTTGTGTTTAGTGGACCTCAGTTGAATTTTTCACCCTTCAAATTTTACCATCCTCAACTTCCTGCTACAGAGTTACTTGACTTACTTAATGGCATGTTTTGTAAAGGACTTTCACCTTAACTGCAGTTCTCATTTGATGGTTGTTCTACCGGAAGACAGAGTAAACTGTTGTTTCTTACTCACCATAAGATTTGTGTTTTCAGATGTTCCTATCACAGCATGTTCCCCCTCACTTTTTGTGCCAGGCTGGAATGTTTCAGTCCATTCCTCACAATGAAGCTTTCCATGCAGCTTATATCAAGCATTCTTTTATCCAAGTTCTTGTTGAATTCTTTAGAGAAAACCAGTAGGTTTGTGAGAAATTACTTTACAGATACCATGCTCACATTTTCCTGATACAGCACATACTTGAGATCTTCCCTTGTTGAATCCTTCAGAACTCATGGATGAACACTGTTTGGTTGTGATGATTTGTTGCCTTTGACTCAACGTGTTTCCTACCCTGTACTTACAAAGACTTCACTTTTAGACATACCCTCTGCTGAGCTTCCCAAGAATATTCTTTCACAAGAATTTGAATTCTTCCATGGTCAACATGAATGCAAAAAAGACTTTTTTTTTTTTCTCTGCTCTGGCTAAAAATTCTCTGAGCACTCTTTTTACAATTTGTGAATTGACCTAGCTTCCTGCTCCTGATGTGTTTGAAAACAGATTTTACATATAATTCATCAAACTCTTTTTGGTCTGCCTTGTTTTTCAGAGTCACAGACCAGCTGAGTTTGAAAGGGACCTCTAAAGATTGTCCTGTCCAACTCCCTTCTCAAAGCAGAATCAAGTACAGCAGGTTGCTCAGTGGGCAGGTTACTTAGTGCCAGTGGCTTTTGGGTTTCTTCAAGGATGGAGACTCCACTGCCTCTCTGTTCCAGTGTAGTTTTTTTCTGATGCAGAACTGGAATTTCTTGTATTTTAATTTGTGTCCATTGTCTCTTTTCCCTTCACTGGGTACTACTGAGAAAGATCTGGCTCTGTCTTCTTTACCCCCTCTTAACAGATTTTGTGCACATTGGTAAGATTGCTCTGAGCCTTCTCTTCATGGGACAGTCCTTGAACTCTTACATTCCTCTCGTAGGTCAAAAGCCCTAGTTCCTTAATGATCTACTTGGTCCTTTGATGGACTTGGTCCAATATGTCTGGTGAACCCAGACCTGGACATGATAATCAAGATGAGGGTCTCATCTATATTTGTTAATACAGAAAGATCAACTCACTTAACCTGCTGGTGATCCTTTTCCTAATGCAGACCAGGATGCTTCTGGCCACCTTTGCCACAAGGGCACATTACTGGCTCTTCTTCCACTTGTTTACCAGCATCCTTTCCTGCAAAGTCCCCAGCCAGCACTGTTGTGTGGGGTGATTCCTCCCCAGGTGCAGGACTTGCATTTTACTTTGCTGAACTTCAGGAGATTCTTGACTGCTTATTTCTGTAGCCGGCTGGGGTTCTCTGAATGGCAGCAAAATTACCTGGTGCCTCAACAACTCCTCTCATTTTTCCATCACACCACAAAATTTAACCCCTGAAATCTTACTGTGCTTTCACTTTTCTCATTTGGATACAACTGCAGCTAATTCAGGAAGGATGTCTAACTGCTCTAGTATATCCAGAAGAAAATCAATTCCTTTTTAGATATTGCTTTTTCTGTCTAATAATCTCTGTAATTAGTACACTGTTCAAAATTGCACACAACAATATTGGAATTTTTGGCTTTTATTCTTTCTTTTGCAAGATGTCATGCTTTAACACCAGCTGGGAACTAAGCATCTCACAGCTGGTTGCTCACTTTCCCCCAGTGAGATGGGGGAGAGAAGTGGAAGGATAAAAGTAAGAAAACACATGGGTTGAGATAAAGACAGGTTATTAGGTAAAGCAAAAGCCCTGCACGCAAGTGAAGAAAAATAAGGAATTTATTCACTACTTCCCATCAGTAGCCAGGTGTTCAGCCATCTCCAGGAAAACAGGGCTCCATTACACTTTACAGCTACCTGGGAAGAAAAACCACCATAACTCCGAAGTTATCTCCCCTGTCCTTATTTTTACCCCAGCTTTATATACTGAGCTTGATGTCATTTGGCATGGAACATCCCTTCAGTCAGTTGGGGTCCCAGCTGTCTCTCCTCTCACCTTGTGCACCCCCAGCCTACTCACTGGTGGGTTGGGGTGAGAAGCAGAGCAGGCCTTTACTCTGTCTAAGCACCGCTCAGCGATAACTAAAACATCCCTATATTATCAACACTGGTTTTAGCTCAAATTCAAAACATATCCTCATACTAGCTACCATGAGGAAGATTATCCCAACCAAAACCAACACAGAAGAATGTTGTTTCTCTGGATAATTTCAGTGTATTATTCACTGTTCCAGAGTACAAAAGGTAGAAATTTCTATTTTAATGAGTGAGTGTTATTCTTACATTGCTGAAAAATTGGTGACACATCTATGATTTACATGAAAAGGAACCTAAAAGTGTAATAGCTGTTGTTCATCACTATATACCACTCCCAGGGAGTAAATACATGACATTTTCCTTTGATTTCCCAAGCATATGAGATCAGTCTTGGGTGCCAAAATGTTATTTCAAGATTTGACAATGTTAAGGTAATACAGCCACGTCACACCTTTCCCACAGAAGTTGCCTGCAGTTAACTGGAATTCCATAATTAAGCTAGAATCAATGCCCAGAAGGAAAAATGCCACAGAAAAAGTATTACACCCTGTAACTTTTGGTAATGATGAAGTTGTGGTTGTCATAAATGAAGAGGCAAAGTATACCTTTCCCTATTGCACCTCTCAAAGGCACACTTGCTCATCAATGATTATGTCACTGCAAACATTTTTCCATTAAGCTCTAATACTTTCACTTTATTTTAATTTCTCCAGAAATTATTGTCTGTTTTGATATTATTTTAATTTTCTTGTTAAAACATTTTTAAAATTGTCTGAGAAACTGAACCAGGCTTTAAGTACAGAAATAATTTTTGTTAATAATTTCGTTAACAATTAACAATGTTAATAAATGTGTATACATGGCAGATTATCACCCTTAGAAAACAAGAAAGACAGAAGCCTCTTCATAGCTCATTTTTGTCCTGGAGGCACTTTTTTGGTGGCAGATTGTTAATTTCTTGGACTGTGTAGAAAGTCTTCATTGTGTCTGTGGGCAGTACTAGTTCCTACTACAGTAACTCTTTGTATGAGCCAGTCACAGAAGGAATGATGATACATGGGCTTCTGAGTCAACTGATGATAAGCCTGAAAGGCCAGTAAATTACTGTTATCTTCAAAACACCAGAACTTGTGAACATGTGAAAGTATTTCCTTGGATCACACACATATTTCTTCTAAAATGCCTGGGGACTTCAAAAGACCATACCAGCATTTCAATAAATATGTAGTCTTTTTTAGCAAAATGTTTAATGCTATTGCCAAATTAGAAATGTCTAAATGCAAGTGACTCGTGGGATTCGTGTGCCTTCCGGAGTGACTGCCCATGGAGTTTTAGTGGGTTCATTTTTTAGAAATATGAAACGAGAGACAGATAAATGACAATTTAACAGTCAGTACAATCTCTGAGAGATGGTTCAGAGAAAGCTTTTATTTATCTTCTACTCTGAAAAATCACTGAACAAACTCTCAGCTCTTCAGAGTAAATTGCTATGCTGAGCAGGAACGAAACAAGTCAAAGTCATACTTGAAAATGCAATCTCTGAATAAAGACACTTAGCAATGTTGATGGTGCATATTCTAATTTGTATTTTTCTGCTAAGTAGTTCAGTACTGGGCAGTAGGAACGGGTAGCATTCTTGGCACTATTTCAGAGTAATTCCATCTAATGGGTCTGGTGAATCAGCTTTAAATACCTCCATGAATCAGCAAAAAAGGTGTCTTTAACATTTGTAGAAGTGTCTCATAGTACAAATTTTTTCTGTGGATTCCCTGCTAATTAATTATTCAGCCAAAAACTGTCCATGGCATGTCTTATCTATTGGATTCTTCAGAAAATAGCCTGAACTACTCGGCATGTCAGAAAGGCATTGCCAGAAAGGAAAAGTAGGGAACAATAATTTTCATTACTGTTTCATGAGTGTTCAAGCCGTTTCACATGTGTTGCAGTACTGGGTTTCCGTGAGTTGTAAGAGAAAGCAGAGGAAACATGCATTTGTTCCTTTCTCAAATGGAGTAAATAAAACTGAAATCAAATGAAATTGCTTTGGTCATCTATAGTGGAGATCAGATCTGGCCCACTGGGGAAAATTTCCTTTCCTCTTTAAATGGAGCCCTAAAGCCTAATTTTCAACATATTTCTTAATAACAAGATGTATCGTGAAGCTTTTCCTGAATTACAAGGATACAAAACCAGTGGGATAAAAATAATTCCAATGATGTTGCCTCTCTTCCTTTTGCTGCTATTTCAGCAAGCCCTACTATGCCATTTTGCACAACTTAACCTGGTTCAAGACCAGGATATTTGGCCCATTAAAGTCTGCTCCAGGTTACCATGGCAATGTAATAGCTTTTAAATTTTGTTTAAATTGCAAATGTGGGTTTGCATGAAGTAATCTTCTCGCTACATTGAGACAGCACTTCTTCAGGTCTGTAATTCCAGTAGGGGGTAGGCTCTTTACATTCCAGCTGATACCAAAATGCCCACCTTTTGCCCATCCACAGCCAGCATGGAGAAGGTTGGGTACCAGCTAGCTCTAGCCTTTTAAACCTGCAGTGATAACTTTATAATCCTTGTGTTTTGATCCCACTTTATGGGTTTGTCAAGTGTAGTTCACTTGGTTTGGAGGAATGGAGTTCAAAGGTATTGTGCTAGTTTTTCTCAAGAGCTAGACTAAATTAGTGTGACATGCTGATAAGCAGAAATCAGATGTGTACCGTAAAGAGAAAAGTAAAATAGATGGTGAAATAAATTAAAAGCTTGTAAATGAAAGAGGATGTATATATTTGCCATTAAGAAATTTCAGTTTTTATGATAGCAATGATAGGTAATGTTTCTAAGGACAGCATAAGAGTAAGGAGAGGTGCTGACAAGATATTATGTGGGAAAGATCTGGATTTCTGCTTTGCTTCATAAATGCAGTAGTTCTGATTACTATGCATTGAGAAAGGTAACTTACCGATTCATGCTTTAAAATATGTGATAAACCTTTGCTCTAAACAGTTCTTTGGGATTTTATGTTTTTTTTTAGCCTGAAGATACGTTGGCTGAGCCAGTGGAAGCCCCCCCCACCATACTAGCTTATTTGGAAGAAAATGATTTTTCTGGAAATCGCAGATCAGAAGAAACCTCTGAAGCAGCTAAACTTAAAGAACAAGGCACTGGCGCTTTTTTTTTTCCTTTTTCTTTTTTTTTTTTTTTTTTTTCTGGGAGGGGAGGTCATTTATATTCTTTAAGTCTCAGTCCATCATTTCCTTGTGTATGAAAAACCACTGTCATATTTTGGGTGCTGCCAGGAATGGAAAATCCTATGGTTTTGCACATCCTGTGAGTTAGAAAAGTATTGGCACATCAAACATTTGGTCTTTGAAACTGCAGTCTGTTAGACTTGCAATTTGTTAATAGCAACAAAGGTAAGTAGTAGCAACTACAGCGACCATTCAACACATCTCTCACTTCTCACTCCGTATCATAGAATCAGAATCATAGAATTGTCTAGATTGGAAGGAACCTTTAAGATCATCAAGTCCAACCATTAACCTGACGCTGCCAAACCCACCACTAAACCATGTCCCTAAGCACCACATCTATCCATCGTTTAAAACCCTGCAGGGATGATGATTCCACTTCTTCCCTGGGCAGCTTGATTCAATGTTCTATAAGCCTTTCACTGAAGAACTTTTTCCTAATATCTATTCTAAATCTCCCCTGTTGCAACTTGAGGCCATTTCCTCTTGTCCTATCACTTGTTATGTGGGAGAAGAGACTGACCCCCACCTCCCTACACCCTCCTTTCAGGGAGTTGTAGAGAGCAAGAAGTTCTTCCCTCAGCCTCCTTTTCTCCAGGCTAAACAACCCCAATTCCCTCAGCCTCTCCTCATAAGACTTGTTCTCCAGACCCCTCACCAGCTTTGTTGCTCTTCTCTGGACACGCTTCAGAGCCTCAGTGTCACCACAATATCAAAAAGGATAAAATATGGAAGCTGACCTGAGGAACTGCTGCCGTGATAGTCTACAACACTCCAGTGAAGTGCAATTGTTAGGCACAGGGAATGAAAGGAGAAAAATCCTGTGTCAGGACAGTGAGAAGCATGGCACTTCTTGAGACATACCTCTGCAAATGGCTCTAAAGTCATGTGGCTCCTTTAAATGGAATTTAAGATGAATATTTAATTGGATGACCTTCTGCTGTAGTGAAGGACAGCTGTTCATGTAAAACTGAGTATCACCACTGCATAAACCACTATATCCTACTTACGCTCCCTGCAAAGGGTGTGAATATGCCTAGTGCATCAAGTGTAGGCAGCAAAGTAATAAGAGCAGGGCATAATGCACTGAGGAATCTACTAACCCACTAGTAAGACAATTTCAAGACAGTCCTAGAAAACAAAAAGTCTGAAGATAACTACTCAATAAGGCCAAAGAGAATGTTCCTATTTAAATTTATACATACTTCAGATAGTAAATGTTGTACATACCTCTTATTTTTTATGTTATATAGATGAAAAATAGGCAACCATTAGACTAGAGCTTCAGGCAAAAGATGATGCAATACAGTCTTTGTCCTTAAAATAAACATTTGTTTTATAATTTTATTCCCTCTTTTCTCTTTTTTCTTTCCTTTTAAAATTTTCAGAGTTATGAAATGACTAATATTAATCTTTGGAATGTATTTTGGTCATGATCTAAATACTTTCTTTTTTCATACAACTCGCAGCATCTGTGCTCTGATAAGTACCTCTGGGCGGGTTTTATTTTGCTCAGTCTCTCATTAACAAGTGATTATTTTATTTAGATTCAACTGTCACAGAAAATGGACAAGGCAACAGTGAGTCTACCACTATCACACAGAAAATCTTAAGAGAAGAAGATGGCTCTGGTGCTACTGTTTTGGAAAGACTAAGCAGAGAGGAGGTCTGTACAATGGGTTTATCATATGCCTTAATTGTTTTCTCCCAAGAGCAGGAAAAGACATGAATTTTAGGTGCTTTTCTGAATTGGTACCTTTACCTATTGCATCTTAGCAGCACGCCAAAACAGAAGTTACTTTTTAAATTCTTAAATGCTCTCTTATGACACGATACTGAAAAGCGCTGACACTATGCAGAAGTTCGGACCTATAACCACTGAGATGGGCTTGAGACTTTTGAGTAACAAAATTAATTTATTCTTTAAGTTTTTGCATTTTTTTCGTTTTGCATTTAAGAAAGTGAGAAACAAAGACAATAACTAATCCAAACCCTCACCATGAAAGCCACAATTGTTATTCCCTAAAAGCAGGCACCTTGGTCTTACTTACAGCCACTACCTTGCAGATGGAAGTCAGTCATGCTTCTCAGAAGTGTGGTATATAAACAGATTTAAAATTATGCCCTTTGCGTCCTCACCAAGTGGTTCTCTTTGAAGTCTCAAAGAAGCGAAGAAACACTGCATTATCACAGTGATTCATTATTAGGTGATCCAAACAGGAGACTAACACTAAAGTACACTAAAGTCTGGAGGAATCCATGCCTAAAATGTGTATTGCTGGCTTTCTTTGGTTGCCCACAGAATAATCTGAAAATTTACAATTTATGCAAAAATGTTCCTTTATAAACTGAATCTTGAATTACCATCCAAGAGGTTGATCCAATATTCCATGTCTTGGCAAGGGAATGACTGTGTGGATTGCACGGGAAAGGTGTCTGCAGCTCCTAGTTCTTTCATTAAGTAAGCAGTGTATGCTGCCTCCTGACAGCTGCGTACGTTGACACCCAGAGATGAAAAATCCGATTTAAAAGTAGCCAGCAGTTTTCCTGGTGCTCACAATAAAAAGGTGCTTTGACTAATAAAATATTAAGACTGAACAACCTTTCCACCCCTAGATGGCCTTATAAACGATGAAAGTTGAAGCAAGTCAGTAGAGTTGTTTGGGATCCATGTATTACTCTGTGTCAGAGCAGTTACGTGAAGTTATATGGCTGTTTACAGCCATGCCTAGCTTTTCTCTAGGCTGCCAGCACATTTTTTAGAAGTATTCTAGAAGAGGCAATATCTGGACATCTTTCACCTGTCAGAGATGCCTTCCGAAAGTCCTGGTCAGGCTGTCTTCTTGTAAGTGTCCAAGCAATAATTCCTTTCAGGAAAAAAGAAATTCTAGAAAGTGTGCATGCCACCATCAAGGGAGTTGTACACTACTGAACAGAGGAGAGTCTGACAAAGAATGGGCTGTAATTTAATTGGCAATCCAATTCTGCCAGGACCAGGAATTACTGTAAAATATATGCATAGCATTCAGAGGAGTCACATTTTCAATGCCACTTTTTGGCAAATCCCTTATAAAATTAGATATCCTTTTCGGGTAGACTCCTGTGGGTCTGGCTCCTAGACAAGGAAATTGAGAGAAAATGCAACGTAGCTTGTCTCTACTTTGAGGTTCACACACTGCTAAGAAAAATGGTGGCCCTTTTAACTTCTAAATAGAGAGTACTCCAGCCTACACGACCGCAGGCACTAGAAACCCCAAGGGGAGTGACTATGCCATATGTAGCAAAGTCACCCTCTCTGGTGAGATACTGGGCTTTGAAAGATACTATTCCTATTGAATTTGTAAGGTAATGTGCAACCTGAATTTTGTGTGATTCTGCAAATTAAAGTTTTATATGCCCCTCATTTGGAATCCTGTGAGTTGGAGTGCTCCATCTGCTCAAGTACTTGCTCTACTTGTTGACATATTTCAAAATAATCAGCTAGCACTACATTTTTAGTTAATTAACATTCCTGATCCAACAGCCACCATGGATTTTTGTAACCAGAAATTAAACAGTGACCTTTCCTTCCTCTTGTCTTTGTGGCTTTTATGCCAAAAGTCCATTCTTTGTGTTGCTTGAAACTCTAGTCGGTTACAACTGCTTCTGCTTGACAGAAAACATACAGTATCAAGAAATACAGAGCTTTTATTCTAAAGTTATGCATTGTGTGTTTCGTTCAAGAGTCTAAGGTTGTTCCTTACAAGGCCTTCCAGTGTTTCTGTGTTTATTGTTCTAAATTACAAAAAAAAGGTGAAAAATAAGATTAAGAATCATCCATTGGAGCTGACATACAAGAGGCTTATTTTTTGGAGCACTTCCAAATATGATTCATCTAACATTTTCATTCCTGCATTCACATTTTTTAAAAGCAGCAATTTTAATGTCAGGATGAACTAGTGTTCTCACAATCTCCTCTTTTTTTTCAGTTTTGAGCTATTTTTCTTTAATAAAACCCCAGTCTTGACTTAAGAAGTGTAACACAAAAAGCTTAAATCAATTGCGACAAGTAGTTTTGCTACTTACTCATCTTTACAAGTTTTTTCTTGAATTTATTCATACTTCCACATCCTTTTCACTACATAGATACCCAAGATGGCTATACAATATGCTAATTAACAATCTTTTAGAAAATAATAATTAAAAAATTGCATTGAAAACTGGTCTTTATGACTAGACTACACTCCACTACATGGCAGAAGTGGCTCTATCTCCTGTAAGTTTATCATTGTACAAGTTATGCAATTTCTAGTCCAATTTATATGTGTAACACTGACTAGGCACAGCATTCTTTTTGAAGTGTTGTATGGAACTCAGACAAATGCCTATCATGAAAATTTGCCAAAGTTGGCTGAACAGTGTTACTGTCATCAAGCACATATAACAAAGAAAATTATGACCTGTTTGTCAGAAAAAACCATGATGACTTAGCATTCATTATGTTCACACTTCTATTTTAGAATAGAATGGAATAGAATAGAACTATTTCAGTTGGAAGGGACCCATAACGATCACCTAGTCCCACTGCTTGACCAATTCAGGGCTGACCAAGTTAAAGCATGTTGTTAAGGGCACTGTCCAAATGCCTCTCAAACACTGACAGGCTTGGGGCATCGACCACCTCTCTAAGAAACCTGTTCCAAGGTTCGACCACCCTCTTGGTAAAGAAATGCATCCTCATGTCCAGCCTAACCTTTCCTGGTGCAGCTTTCAGCCATTCCCATGCATCCTATCACTGGGTCCCAGGAAGAAAAGATCAGCACCTCCCTCTCTACTTCCCCTCTTCAGCAAGCTGATGAGAGCAATGAGGTCGTCTCTCAGTGTCCTTTTCTCCAAACTAGACAAACCCAAAGTCTTCAGTCACTCCTCGCAGGACATTCCTTCCATCCCTTTCACTGGCTTTGTTGACCTCCTCTGGACTCATTCAAGGACCATCACACCCTTCTTAAATTGTGGGGCCCAGAACAGCACTCAGTGTTCAAGGTGAGGCTGCACCAATGCTGAATACAGTGGGATAATCACCTCTGTTGACCAGTTGGTTATACTGTGTTCAATGCACTGGGAGAATGAGGAATGGTCCGTCATAGGAGCAGACCAGGTTTGAGATCATCTAGGGAACCTGAAGGTGCACAAGCCCATGGGACCTGATGAAATACATCCACAAGTCCTGAGGGAACTGGCAGATGAAGTTGCTAAGCCACTATCCATCATATATGAGAAGTTGTGGCAGTCTGGTGAAGTTCCTGCTGTCTGGAAAGGAGAAACATAACCCCCATTTTTAAAAAGGGAAAAAAGGAAGACAAGGAGAACTACAGGCCAGTCCATCTCACCTCTGTACCCAGTAGGTGATGGTTTCCTCCTGGAAACTATGCTAAGGCACGTGGAAATGACGGATGTGATTGGTGACAACCAACATAGTTTCACTAAGGGCAAGTCATGACTGACAAATTTGGTGGTGTTACAGTATTGGTGGATAGGGGAAGAGCAACTGACGTCATCTGTCTGGGCTTGTACAAAGCATTTGCCACTGTCCTGCATGACACCCTTGTCTCTAAGTTGGAGAGATGTGGATTTGACAGACTGAGCTCTCAGTAGATAAGGAATTGCCTGGATGGTCACACTCAAAGAGTTGCAGTCAATGGCTTGATGTCCAAGTAGAAAGCAGAGACAAGTGACTCAGGGATCAGTACTGGGACCAGTACTGCTTAACATCTTTGTCATTGATATGGACAGTGTGATTGACCACATCCTCAGCATGTTTGCCGAAAACATGAAGGTGTGTGATATGATTCACACTCTGGAGAGAAGGAATGCCATCCAGAGGAACCTGGGCAGGCTTGGGAGGTGGGCCCATGCGAAATTCCTGAAGTTCAAAAAGGCCAAGTGCAAGGTCTCACACGTGGGCAGGGAGAATCCCAAGCACAAATACAGTCTGGGCAGAGAATGGATAGAGAGCAGCCCTGAGGAGAAGAACTTGGGGGTGTTGGTGGACGAGAAGCTCAACATGAGCCAGCAATGACGCTGGCAGCCCAGAAAGCCAGCCACTACCTGGGCTGCATCAAAAGAAGTGTGGCCAGTAAGTCGTGGGAGGTGATTCTGTTCCTCTGCTGCGCTTTGGTGAGACTCCACATGAAGTACTGTGTCCAGCTCTGAAGCCCCTCACATAGGAAGGACACGGATCTGTTGGAATGAATCCAGAGGAGGGCCATGAAGATGATCAGAAGCCTGAAGACAGGCTGAAAGAGCTGAGGCTGTTCAACTTGGAGAAAAGGCTCCTTGGAGACCTCACTGTAGTCGTGATCTTACCCACAGCTTCTAGCACTTTTCCAGATGGGAATAAAAGTTTCTACTGAGACCAGATGAAAAAAAATCTCTGGTCTTTGGGAACTTTTGTAGTGATAAAACCCAGAAAGATCTTTCAAAAATCAGCTGGCAGCTCCTTTGCTAAAAGCTGCAATCCTGCTAAGTTGTAAATGCTTGGATAGTTACTACAGTACATCCCTCCTAGTTTCATTAGCTACTAATGGAACACAAAATATTTCATTACTGCTATAAAATGTGAATAAATCCTAGTGCACATTTCAAAGCATGATGCAAAAATGACTTAAATGTCCTGTCCTGTATAGCGGATTCTAACTTAAATATGTATTAGTGTCAAAGCTTATTCTGTTCCTGTTGTATTTAAATTACTCTTTTTATTGTTATTACTCTCTCTTCAGCAAATACCAATGCTTAGCAATTTTTTTGCTCTTGCTTGTTGTCTATTTTTACTCTTTGCAATCAGTTTCCTCATTTAATCTTCTTGTCACTTTCTTTTTTAACCAAGCTGAATATGTAATCCTCTTTTGTTAGACTTGTATGTCTCAGGGGATTTGGCAAAAGCAATCCTAAACATCTCTTTTTGACTTTTGCAATTTTCTCCCAGACAGCCTGAGTTTGTGAAACTGGTCTTTTTCACACCTACATTATTGATTTAGACTGTGCAGATTTGTGCAGATATGAAATAAGACCATGTTCATTTGCATCTAGGTAACCAGGTCTCATGTTTTCCAGCTCAGTAAGCAATTTATTTGTACTTGTGTGAATGAGCTCTAGTATGAAATGCCTTTGCTGAATGGAGTATAGTGTGTATGGAGCCTAACAGGTTTCTGACTGCATTGAACAGAGCAGGCGTTCTTGGAGAGAGGGAAGGGGGGGGTGTGCAAGAGAGAGAAAGATGGGAAAAGCAATGCAACACATTTTTCATATTTCACATTTTAATTATCCAGGGCCAGAAAGGTCAAGAAGAAGACGATGGGCCCACAGGATCTCCAGGAAGGCCAGAGGTAGATGTGCAGAAAAAAGTTCAAGGACCTAATGGACCTCCAGGGAGGCTTGGACAAGGTGGTCAGCCTGTGAGTATTTTCTGTCTGTTGAAAGAATGCATGTATTTTAGAAAAGGTAATTGTCATTCATCACATGTGCATAAAGGTGGAACTCCACCACCTCACACACTGTCATCAGTTACACTTCTATGAGATGGGGTTTAACCCCACCAAATCAACTCAGGAGTGTCATGTCTGCTTTGCACATCTCTCAATGGCTGTACAACGGCCTGAGGGGGGACAATCATCAGAAAGCCCAAGGCAAACAACTGATTTTCCAGCATACTCATGTTCTTAGAGCAGTAATGCTACAAACTCTTTGGGCAGCCTTTGCAGTGCCGCAGCACTTTCCTACCTGTCATGTTTGAACATGTTCAAAGCTGCTGGACTTCAGAACTCACATGCCTTCTTCAGTGGCTTCTGTGTACCCAGGATGTGTCACATTTAATATCCTTCTGAACCATCAGTACATGTTGTATCCAATTAAACAGAGGTGCAAAACACTGTGACAGTATTTGGAACAGTTCTGGTTTGTTATTTTGGCACTGCATGACGCATCAAGCAAGAGTTAATTGCTTTTCTCTTTTGTTGCTTCTTGGCTACAATATTTTGTTTACCTTCTAACGAAGATGTTTTATTTTAGGGCCTTCCTGGTAAAAAAGGGTTTCCTGTAAGTACTCTTTTATACATATTTTGGTTAACTGAAGAAAAAAAACCCAACAACCCAACAACGTTTTTTATGAGAGACACAACTACATTGAAGCTTAAGCAGCAAAGTGCTTTCTCTGCATGCTCTCTTTAGAAGGCAGCTCTGCTGCTGTAGTTGACTTCCACAGGTTGCCAAGAGAGAAGGATCCAGGTTTCTAAGAGAAATTTATGATTTCCCAGTTGCAAAATAAGTAAGAGGCACAGCATAACATAAAAGCAGCTGTGCAAGAGTCCAGCTCTGTTGAGGTTGGCTTTTTTGCAGAGAGGAACTTAAAAAACAGGACATACTGAGACCCAGGCCTTTTCCAGAGCAAAACAAAGTGGTTCATTGACCCTTCATAGACACATGCTGCCATGTTGCCTGCTCCCAACTTCAGCTGTTACTAGCTTTCAGATGCACCTCTCACCCCTCAACTCTTGTGCAGTAATTCAGCTACACATTCTGCTTCATTGTTTCTGCTTTCCTTTCTCTGCGTTCCTCTATTTTGCCCTCTCTTCTGTCCATGTTTGCTGTCATCTTCCTGTATTGTTCCTTCCTCCCTTCTCCAGATGACTCCCAACCATACATTGGTTCACCACGAGCCGCTGCTGGGTTGCATATGCACCCTCTGGGGTGAAGTGTTGCACAGAAATGCACACAACAAAACCCTAGCTGTCATATTCCGTGAGTGTCTCAGCTGCTGTTGTGTATCTGCCCTCTTGATGCTTTACTGCTAGTTTTCTTTGTTTCCTTACTCATCAGTTGTTGCTGCCGCTTTGTGCGTCTTCCTCCTCTCTAAGACCTTCCCTCCCAGAGGCTGTCATCATTACCACGCCGGCTCCTCCTTTTGTACGCTGCCATGCACCACTGCTGTGAACTTCCTCTCTGTTCCTGCCCCCTGAAAGTGAACCTCAAATGAAACTTCTATGTTTTAAGATGTTAAAAAAAAAATTATTCACTAGTCGTTGGTGGAATGCATTATTCAGCTCCTGCATACATTCAACTGCCTGCATACGTTGCTATATTCCAAGAATGTGACTGAGTTTGAAACTTTAATCTAAACTCAGGTTATGTGTCATTAGGGTGTGTATGGGTAAGAGGTCTACATCTTCCATATTAACAGGATTCTGACTACTTTCAAGCAGAACATTTTCAAAGAAAATTCTGTTAAACCGAAATACAGAAAATTCTTCAAATTTAATTCAAATGCTTCAAAAGCAATTTTGTTTTGTCCTTGCAAAACAACTCTATTTCCTGTCATAGACATTTTGTTATATCTTGTTGAAATGAAACATTGTCCTGTATTTTTGATAGATGCTCTTCTGTCCATGTGTAGCTGGGTTCCAATCTTGCATATACCTATGCAACTTTACTGTTGGATTGATGTGGTTTCACTCACCAATAAAATTACCATGCACTAGATTTATATTTGCCATATGTTAGCCACTTTTTTATAAATTTGGTACCAGTTACTGTATAGGAAAAGTAATGACAAGAGAAAAAAATCTTTCTTTTAGTCTCACAGGTACATTTTTCTCCTTAGAGAGTTTATATAACCCATCTTTAAATATAGTACAGCCCTAAAACTTGAGCAGTAGAGTTCATAATCACAGTTGTCCAGATTCCTAAAATGCTATTAGGGAAAACAGAATTTATTTGCCTTCTGAGTTTTTTTCCAGTGTCCTAGCTGAACTCATAAATAGCACCACTTTATAATAGCAGTGACTTTAAAGCTGGTGGGAGTTATTTCTAGCCAATGATCAAGCCTCCTTAGAAAAAGCATATGCATGTTACATGTAGATAAGAGGAACATATATAGAAATGCTATTTGCTATTAATTTGACTGGTGAAGTTAGGACAGAAAATGGGGTGAAATGCTATGTAGTATACCACTTATTCCCTGTCAGATGCATGTCCTTAGGAACCGTCATACTTGGTAGGAACTAAATATTTCACTAGAAAGTGGGAACAGACTAACACCAATAGTATGATTTGGTGCAGTCAGGGCAGCACTTTGCAGTAGTGAGTAACAAATATGTCTCACTATTCTCTGATGAACAGTATGAAACTAAAAGTAAATTTCTTCCAAGTGTCCTTTTTCTTAGAGTCTGAAAGTTGTTAGGGAAGAGGCAGAATTCTAGCCTGGAATTTACCTGCTGTAAGCATATTCAGCAGCTTTGGAATAAATGAAGACTTTCTTACCTCTTAGATAAGTAAATAGCTAAGAGAGGGAAAATTTGAAGAGGATTTTTCAGACAGCTGTCACTATTTGTTCTAGTGGAATATTATAGTCTTCAAAATATTTGTCATCAGTGCCGTGTGGCCTAGTTGGCATCCTGTCAAAGCCAAATGCAGCCTGCCAAGTGTTTCCATCTCTGTCCCCCAAACAGGCTTCACTGCTCCTTTGTTGTGGGCAGAGCAGATGTGGTGCCAGGCACATTTTGTGCACTGTCACCTGCATAAAGGTGCAAGTCCCATATTTCCCCCCCACGGAACAAACTAGGAGCTAGAATCTAGCATCCTTACGTCCAGCCTCTGCTGCTAAGTGTACAGCCTGTAGACTGCATAGCAGATAATGTCTAATTAAAAAAATTATTTCCTTTTAGGGTAAAAATGGACTTCAGGGATTGCCAGGACTGAAAGGAAAAGCAGGCATAAAAGGCAAAAAGGTATGTCTCCTGTTAACTAACAATCAGATACCATTTATGCTTGGACATGTGTTAATTTAGAACACTCTGAGAAGAAATAATAATAATAATAGTAATAATAATAATAATAATGAATCACAGAAAACATTTAAACATCCTGCTGTTCACGTATGAATCTGCATGAAAGGCAGCCATAATGGAATCATAAGGATTTTTCAAGAATATAAATAAACTTCAGCAATAGAAAAAGTTGAGCTTCCACAGGAGAGCTAAGGAGGATATATTTAACACTTAATAAAGAAAAGTTAATTGTTATATAACTGCTCTGTGCAACTTACTCCAGTGACTAGTGGTGATTTAACAGAGGCAGTATAATCATATTACCCTTATGAAATGAACAAAATTCAAATAAGAGCTAAACTATCTGAAGTAGCAACTTGTATCACTTCTGAGCTAAACTGAGCTATAATGGCTTAATCTATCATTAAAGCATGTTGTACACAACATTGGCATTCAGCCATTTACTCCGAGTGCCAAATTGATAATTAGTTTCATCTGTTTACCAAAGCAATTCAGGCTTCATAAATTCACAAACATAACCCATTTGAAGCTCATGTATACAGATTCAATTTTAAAGGTTCCAGAATCATTTCATAGGTGAAATTAGTCTCCAGTACAGGTATTAGGTCATGAGGCTGCATGGCAACCCCCCATCGACTGAGTTTGTAAGTGGATGTCACAGCTATGATTTACGTGGCATTCAGTACTATAAGCTGTCAGGTAAAGACCACAACACTCTTCCTCATGGCATTATGATATTATTTTCCTTCCTTTCTGAATAAACTCCATCACATTTTCATGCCATGCCAAAATATGTAACCAACGCAATCAGTTTCCAACAGAGATGGATTTTCTACAGCACTTCCCATCCAGATCAGTGCTTCTAAGCTAAATCACACAGACACCACTGAGAATAGTAATATTAAATACTTATTACTTATTGTTATTTATACTTATTCAACATTCATTACTATTACTAAATAGTAATAAAAATGGAGAAGATTTCAAGATGATGGCTTTTTGCATTTCTTCTACTTCTAAGCAAAGTGCAAATTAGCAAAAGAGCTTTATTTTGCAGCTGCTGCAGCTGCAACTGTAGTTAGGTAACCGCTTTGATCTCCATCAACGAGTGCTGCATCTACACTGCCAAACGAAAGAGGCCCAGAAACTGACTGAATTTGCTGATGGATCAGACTTGCAAGCATGGTCCCTGACAACGTGTTGGCCCATGTCATAAAGACCTCTCTCAGAAAATGCCTCAATGTTGTCTGGGGGTAGCATCAGTTATACACTGTTCCCAGTACACTGCAAGATGAGACTGTAAATAGTTTGGCTTTGTTCATTCTCCATGCTCCCCTGCTGCTTTTTACTTTCAAATACTCACCATGATGATTGGTTAGGGTGTAGTTCTCATGTTATTCCATGAAAATTGCACAAAACCCCCATACTCAAAAAACTAGCTTTGAACATATAGGGCGAAAAGAGGGCCCAGGGCCAAGTACCTAAGTACTGTGAACACAGCCAGTCTGTTCTACCTGGCCTCAGGGCCAAAGGGTGGTCCCCAGCCTTATTTTATTGATGAGACTAGGTATCAGAAAGAAAACATTTTGGCAGCAGGAGAAGCAGCTTAGCCATAGTGAGCTAGGGCTGTATCTGGAAGCAAAAGATTCCTCTAGTCTGTTCCAGATTGCTTACATGGCTATTTTAGAAAAGACATTGTAAGCTTTGTTTTCCATTTTTAAAATTGGGCATTGTGAAGATATGTAAGTTAGCAAACAGGTGCTAAAAATCCTAACAATACGATCAAAAGCAATAACAGCTTCACATGCAGAGCTTTCTCTTGGTGGTACTTTAACCAGACCCATTCCTGCAACAGAAAGAAGGACAAACAAGAAAACGCTGCTCTGATCCTCTAATTTTTAAATTATTAGTTGTCCAGTAAATTATTTCATTGTTCCAATCAGTGTGATTTCCTGGGACCTGTTATGCTCATGGGGTGAGCAAAGCTTAAAGAACTGATCTGTACACACACAATTCAAACCAGTTATGTTCTCTAAAGGCAGCCAGCACTTTTTCAGCACAATAATATTTAAATTTGAGGAATCTGAGGAACCCATTTCTGGTTCTTCTCATTGAAAATGGAGAGCTGAGAATTAACAGGGTGCTACATATCAGTGGAGCTGGCTGTCACTTTGTCACTGTGGTCCTTGTTCAGTGCAGAGGTACAGCCATGAGATGCCTCTTGGAAATGGACAAATTAGGCTTCCTAGACATGACTGTGATTCAAATGTGAGAGCTGGGTTGTTTTTTTTTTTCTTCCTTGCAGTACACACAAAGTGGAGGAAATAGCATGAAAACAAGCACAAAACACCAACAGGAGCTAATGTAATAATCACTGAAAAAAGGCAAAGGATTTGTTAAAATGAATGAAGAGTATCTGTAAACGAACATGCTGGCAGACAGTGAAAATAGCCCCAAATTAATTAAAAACATTTCTGTGAATATGACTGAAGTATCACTATAGGAACCATTTGACAAAGCCACAGGGAACAAAGGCATTAATATATTTATCTAATGAATTCTAAAGCATAAAGAGCAAGTGACCAAAAGGCAGGTAAAATTCAGTGTTTCCTGCTACGTGACTGAATATGTGAATTTAGAGAAGATAATTAAAATGCTCATAAGCCCAGACAACAAATTGGCATGTGAGAGGGTAAAGTACAGATCAGTAGAGGCTGGCTGAGTGTCAGTTGTGTCTCTGTGACTTGTACCCCTTTAAGAAAGCTCAGTGCAACTGGTCTGGTTCTGGGTCTCTCCTCCCAGTGCAAAGTGAGAAGGAGGTCACACCTTGCAGCTCGGCAGTGTCTGGATGGACGGGTAGGAATCTAATCTACATTGGTAGAGGGGAGGGTGAGCTTTTCAATCCCAAAGGTGACAGAAGCTCTGGGATATAAGCAGTTGCATCGCTCGCTCTTTTCCTCTAAACATGCCCCAAAAACAGGATCTTCATGCAGGAAGAATGTCCAAAATGCACATTGAGGAACTCCTCGAAACGGTGAATTGTGCTTATTGAATGCCAAAAGCCAGAAATGTGAGACAGTCAGGGAGGGAGAGGAGGGCACTGTATTTTTTCCTGGTATTCCCTCTGTCAGGTGGATCAGGTAAAAATCAAGTGGCATCGATCAATTTTAGAGATATACAAGACTTTAGAAAATGAAATTAAATGAGTGCCAATCATTTGATGGAAATAGCATGCATATTAAACAATCACAACGTTTTGGTCTGCCAGTTATTTATGATCCTAATGGTGCCATTTCAGGAGACTCATCCTTCTCCCAAAAGAGTTTAAAGCAAAAAGGCTAAATCCTGCTTAGTGAATTCTCCAGGAAAAAAGGCACATAGGTAGTCGAGAATGGAAAGATACATTACAAAAGACTTCCAATTTAAGATTTAAAAAGTTGAGGCAAGGCAGAACATCAACTCTTGAGTAAAAAATGTTGGGGTTGAGCAGAAAATTTAATAAAAGTCATAAATATCTTTAGCAGAGGCACTTCAAACTAACCTCAGCAAAATGTCAGAGATGATGTAACAAAGCCAAAGAAGAAGAGATGGTAGTAATTATGAGAGAAAATGACACAGTTCTGAAAAGGGCCCTTCATTGTGTTGGCAGTAGATAAAGGTCAACACATAGAAGAATAATCATGACATGGTGGGATTGGAAAAAGCATTACAGATGGCAGCAATAAAATGAAGAAATATATTTATTGAGTGCCATGGTGTGACCACACTTTCTACTTGTTCATTTATTGGGGGGGATGCATATGATGTACACTAAAATTGTAAGATTTACAGCAAAACATAATTCTGATGACAAATAAACGCTGTCTAATGCTATTAATGCTGCTTGTACATTTGCAAATTCATTGCAGAAGTTAGAAAGGGAGAAGTCCTTTCTTCCTTTGCCAATGGAAAGATCATGTTTCTTGGGAGCTTGTCTTAGAAATGAACAAAGTTCAGCTCTGCTCATGGCAGACACTTTTGTTGTTTCTTATGACTAGAAATCCACAGATTTCAGCTAGTGCTGAAAAACCCTGTCCTGCTTTTATATGACTAAAATCCTTGCTGATTCATCTTTATTCCTGTTTTAGGGTGATCCTGGTGAGGGATTGCCAGGACCCCCTGGACTGCCGGGACCTCTGGGGCCATCTGCTCCTTCCAGAGGATTTGTGAGTATTTGGGGTTCTCTGACAACGAGCTTGGCTTGCCATAGAGGAATCCAGAACTAAATAGGAGGTTTCTCTGGGAAAGTAGCCTGACTGCCACAGAGATATTCATGTTTTCTAAAACACTCATGCAGAAATGCAAATAAATATGTAGCTAAAGTGTGCGAGTGTTGTAATCTACAGAAACACCCACTATTCACATTTTGAAAAGCCAGTTGATGTGTGTGTTCTCCTGTGCAAAAGCAGTAATATATGGGAGATCAAGAGACAAAAATTTCCTCAAGAAGGCATTATAAACCTGAATTATTCATTTTTTTTCCTGCTACTGAACACAGAAGTGGTTTGACAGTCACTTACATTTGCTGTCATTAAATACTACAACACATACTAGTGTGGTGACAGTGTTCGTATTTTGAGTGCTCGATACTCCGGCAATGTTTCAGATTCATCTCTCTTCTCTACTTGGGCCTTTCCCACTGTTTTCATGAGGATACATGCGTACACAGCTGAAGAAGGAATCTGGCCTGAATTTTCAATTCATGGTGTGGGAGCTGATTTTACGTGTAGACACAGCGCACCACTGACACCAGTAGGAGTCCTGTGGTAGACTCAATCAAAACTACTACTGAGTATTGTGAGAATTTAACAAGAGAGTTTGCAATATATTCCAGTGACCAAAATGGATTGTATGGGCCTCTGATCTAAGAGCTGCTAGAATTATACCAATCTGTTTCTGTAGCATAAAAATAGAGTAATAGTTTTGTGAAGGACTGCACTATTTAGGAAATGGCCTCAAGTTGCGCCAGGGGAGGTTCAGATTGGTTATTAGGAAAATTTTTTACACTGAAAGGGTTATTAAGCCTTGGAATGGGCTGCCCAGGGAAGGGGTTGAAGCACCGTTCTTGGAGGTATTTAAAAGATGGGTTGACATAGTGCTTAGTGACATGGATAGTGATGGTTTTTTATCAGTTAGGTTGGATTAGATGGTCTCAAAGGTCCCTTCCAACCTAAACAACAATTCTATGATTTAGCCTCCATTGTTACTGACTTCAGGAGTCCAGTAAGGTAGCTCCAGATTGCTAGGACAAGGTGCTCCAATCCAATAGCATTTCTCACCCAAAGGCCACATCTCTCAATGTAGCAGCAAGCACCAGGTCCTGCACCTCCTTTGTTGTCTGCCATACCAAGTTTCAAGGTCTTTTACTCTGAAGTGACAGAAGTCTCAGTGCAGCCAGGGAATGCATCCCTGATTCCTGGGCTTTTGAAACACTAGCTTTGGTACTATTTTATCTGATTCAAGTACTAGTTCTCTGTGTACTTTGGGCTGTGCTTTACAAAGCACACACAGCTATGGAACTCCTCAAGGACTTGCAATGGGAATCTTAATTTCCTTTTAGTAGGAAATTTACTTTCTTTTTTATATAGTTGATTTACTTTTATATGAGTTGACATAATTTCATTTTAAATGTGGTGGAACTCACATGTAGAAAAGTTGTATCTCAACTGCCAAGCTTGTTTGTTGCATATCTTGGTTTATTCTTTTTAATTTTTAAAATTATGAGTTCTATAAAACTTTCATAGCAAGTTCTATAATTTAAAAAACTGGATAACTATACTTCATTTCACTTTGCTATATATGCTATGCAGACAACGTGGCAATTTTTTCATGAAAAATGCTTAGAGGATTAAAAAAATTATTTGACAGTAGGTATTTTGACTGTAATTTGCACTATAGATTCTGTAATATAAGATGTTTTGAAGTTGAAGAAGCTTGAATCTGTGAAATTGTCTTATAGACGACAATATTAATATTTAGTATATTAATTTCCCTTGATAAAATGCCTCTTTGGATTCCAGTTGTAGGAATGTCAGAATTTGGCTTTTGAACTAAAAGGCACATTCTAGGAAACAGTGGCTAGTTGTTAGCTATGCTTTTTAGGATATTGTTAATGTTGATCGGTATCTTTCGAAAGTTAAAATTTGTCTGAGATTCTGCTTCATCACAAAACTGAAGTTTAAGTGACGCAATCCCATAGCATGTTTTGTCCTGCAGGATTGTTATCACTGTACTCACAGAGCATCTGCACGTAAATATAGAGCTGAGTGTCTACAAAATAGATGATATGAAACACCAGAAACATGACTGAAGTGTTTTTGTCATATAATTTATTTTGCCAGTGACGGTCTGCTGCAATGATATTGACTATAGCTTTACTTTCAGTAATTGGCAAGCAATATTTTTGTTTGTCTCTTTGGAAGCTACATTTTAAAACAGAATTCTCCTAATTCCAGGATAGACTAGAACCTGAAGAATCTGGTTCTGGAGATATTGACGGAGACACTGAGATTTTAAGGGTAAGTATATATTGATGTTTATTTCTCATTAGTGTAATAAAGATTGTAGCAGATCCATTTTCATTGACAGTGATATAATTTCACAATGCAAATTTTGTACATGTTTAATTCACCACATCAGAAATGCTTTGTAGGGAACAGTGGAGGTATTATTTCAATATCTAAAAAAGGCCTAAGTGAATGTGAGTGGAGAAGTGTGAGAAAGAAAGATGACAACAAAGGAATAATGGCAAAGGACTTTTTAAAATGAAAAAATTCTTTTAATCTGATTCTGACAAGACAGTTAAGAGGAGAGAGATGGGAATGATATTTTTCTTTGCTTTTTTTTAATTTGGAGTACCTGTTCTAAAAAATAAGTGTGTCTGTATGAAATATTTTACTGCAATTTTACTGCAACTGTTGATCCATTTTGATGATCTTTTTAACTTCCCTGTATTCTTGCCTTTGGGAATAATTGTAACACTGTTATATCAAGGCTGGCTAGCAGACGGTATCTCTGGATAGTCAGCCAGATCTACTTTTGCCATGTTCCTGTTGAAAATCCAAGTAGCAATCTGTAAAACATGTATTGCACTTACAAATAATGTGGTTTTCCATCCATACAACCATCAGATATATAATGAATCAGGTGATATATTACAGTTAAGGACAAATGTTAGGAAAATGAGAAGTCAAGTGGCTGAAAATGAAGAGACATAAATGAGAAGGCTTTTACAGGTCCATTTAGATGGAATGAGAGATGATCTTTGATGCAGTCTTTGGGATGGAACATTTCCACCCTTCAATTGGAATATGTTTCATCAATAATATTGCAGCTCTCTGAGGAAGGAACTCCCTGGATGGCTGTCTCCTGTGAACTCCAGAATGTTATAGCATTGTGAAGCCTCTGTTTTGCAACACATCTGCTAATATTTTTCATTCTCGCAAACTGGTTTCTGCCTCAAGACTTCCTTTCTGTTTCTTTTTTCTCCAAAGTGCTGAATACTTTATTCTCAAGGCTTTTCAGGAGGGAATTGGCTTGTGCCCATTAAAGTTAGTTGTCTTGCCTAGTTTAGGAGACCAGCCTTTTTAGATGCCCTATGTAGTTAACAAGACAGGTGGTTGGAATGGCTCCCCACAGAAGACTCTGTTTACTGAAAATCCAAGATGACCATCTTCCTAACAGAACCCTGTAGACAACTAAGTCAGAATTAAAATGTTCTTGTCTTACATTGCCATGCTCCAAAATTTCGAACTGTCCATATTTGCCTGCTACTTCAATCAGTAACAAGGATGAGCTTGCACGAGAGACAATATTTGCAAACATACTATTTCTCCTAAAATAACATATTTTGTTCATCTTATTCAATATTCAATTATTCAATTAATTCAATATGAATAGCTCTGCTCATGTCCATGCAGGATAGACCTTTGGAGGAGAGGCCATTTTTACAGTCAGTCAGGTCTTGACCACGAGTACAAATTCTCAGTGCTCCTGCATTCCCACAGAGGAACTGCTTTGAAATGAGTAGAGAAAAAACTAACCACTTCCCTCTGTTCAGTGATCCCTTGATTTCATTTTGGTTACGTTTCTCAACGTTAGGTTGATACTTGGAATTTCTAAGGTCTTTACTGGGTTACGGAGAGCTGACAGAATTTTTTGGTTTTTAATTTCCTGCTTGCTGTTGTGTGCCGTGAGGTGGCACAATTTAGAAAGCAAGGATGGAGGAGGTCAGTGTGACCCTACACAAGGAGTGTATCTGTGAAACTGAAATTGATTCTTAATGAAGCAGAAGGCGGATGGTAACCCAAGCTGAGAGTTTTATGAACATGGACAGTCTGGGTGAGCTTTTCCTGTTCCATGTATATACAAATGTACCTGGCTAAGGCCATTTCTAACAGTGCTGCTGATTTGTCCAGGGTCTTCCTGGGCCACCAGGCCCTCCAGGACTTCCTGGTCTTCCAGGAAAGCCAGGACCCGATTCAGGTGTAGGACCTCCTGGGTCACCAGGGGAAGATGGAGCTTCTGGTGAACGAGGCCCTGAGGTGAGTACCCGTTTGTGCACAAACATTAATGTTCTTTCTGTTCTACAGCACTAAGTTTTAAAGCTTACAGTCTTAATAATATTGCAGACTATTTTTAATTGAAGAGTTTGGGGTTTATGCATATTTTTACAAAAAAAAAAAAGCCAAACAAATAAATGTCTAGTTAACCAAAGCACATTATGCCACAGAAGGATGTATATTTGGCAGGAAGATGCTGGTGAATCTGTACCAGAACAAATAAAAAGTAAGGATGCTTTTACCAACACTGAATAAGGCTAAGGATTATTTTTCCTGTGGTGCTTTCTGGACAAGGAATTTGCTAAATCACTTAACATAATCTGCAGGGAATTTTTAGCAGAATTGAGATTCCTCTTTCAGGAATTGTCTTCCTTCTTTTTCTACAGACATGTAGAAATACTTATTCCTGTGGACATCTGAAATACAGTTTGACTGTAAAGAAGGTTGTTAAAAGTTGAAGTGTTACCTATTTGTTAACAAATCCTCAGTATTTGCTGTTTGGATTGTGAAATCTAGTATCTCTGACAAACATGTTTTCATGTCTGGGTTGGTTTGTTTGTAAACGAAAAAGGCTAGAAACTTGTTATTTCAGTTAAAAGCTGAGATTCTCACCTGACTATGGGGAGGCTATCCAGCGTCACTAGCCTTCCAATAATATTTCAAGACCACAATATTTTTGGAGAGTAATAACAAACTTGTTGAAGTAGATGTTGTTGTTTTTTTTAAAAGTGCCATAAATATTTCCCACAAAGTGCTGTGAATACTTCAGACTAAGAGATCTTCAAGTGCTAAGGACCCTGGCAGTTTTGTCTTACTTAAATCATGAACAGAAGTCCTTCTAGAAAATAACCAGGAAAAAGGCATAGCTTTATTACATAAATGCAGTGCCTGGCCAGTCTTTTCTTGTTTTCAATTAATTAATTACCTTACTTTGTATTGTAATTGTTTGAAGTTAAGCTATTTCTAGTCATATCTAGTCACTAAATGACTGGCTTAAACCTAAAAAAAACCCTGCATCATCTGGGAGATGGGAAAGTATCACGTGTTCTGAAAAGTCCTGCAGAGGCCTGTCATGAAAATGCCTCTTTTGGCAGCATTTCTCAGAACCACAGTATCTTCAGAACCACAATATCCCCAAAGAATAATTGGAGATCTTCAGTCCTCTAATACAGACCAGTGTTGCTTCCCAGTGCTCATATATTTCTACATTGATAATCATTTTTCAGTAAGAAGAAGGTGCTTAGTATCTTAAGGCTGGCTATCAGAAGCAGTCTGCTTTATGACCAGGCATATTTTCCCATAAAAAAAGGACGTTCTTTGTATTTAGATAAATAAAATACTTACTGATTCATCTTTTGTTTTAAAGATGTGTTCCCTGTTGTGCAATCTAGGATTTCAGAGGCTGCTTGTGGCCAGTCATGATGCAACAGAAGTCATTGTTGTCCACTTTCAGGATAATTCCTGGGAAACATATCAATTAAAGAAGTAGAAGTTAAATGTTAACCAGATTGCCAAAGTATGTTTTCAGAAAAATCAGACCATGACAGCTCTGCAGTCAGTCTGCTGAAGGAAAACTTCAGATATTAACACTACAGATCCATGCATTCCCACACTTTGAAGTGACCTAAGAAACTGTAGCCCTGCCCTCCAGAGATTTGCAGACATTTGCACACTCTGGATAAATGAAGTGAGATCTATTTACAGCAGAAATTTTTGGATGGGAATCCTCATTCAGTTACACAACACATTTAAATAGCTCTGTTATTAAAGGTCTTTGGTTGTGAATCTTAATTTCAGAAGACTAGACAATTGGGTTGTGTGCAGGCTCAAATCCTTGCTAAATCAAGAACTTTGTGATGTAACATCTCTTCTCTTGGAAATGTTTGGGCAAAGGCTGCCTGGAAATACATCAGTACTTTTGCTGTTCACTGACGCTCCACATTGAATCTGATACTGATGTGATATTGATCTGATCAGGAGCTAAATTGCTTCATGGCACTGTGCAAGGGTATTATCTATGGTTCTTTTTTTAAAGTAGTTCACAAATGCATGAAGTGAACTTTTTTAAAGTAGCTCACAAATGCATGCAGTGAACTTTCACCCTGAAGTGCATAACAAATCTCCAAATGTTGCTTGCTACCTACATAAACGAGATTATTCAAAAGCTGTAAAGGAATTAAGCAATTTTAGAGCAAGGAAACCTAAAATTGCTATGCACTATAGGGGAAATAGTCACTTAAATTTAGGACAATTATTGTTGTTAGCCCAACCTCTTTTCTAATCCTCCTCTCTATGTAATCATGGCAAAATACAACGTGAAAATGTTTGAAACATGCTGAAAGCTTTTCTGATCATTTTAATATTAAAAAGAATTGATTAGTTATTCTGTCACATACATACAAAGGGCATAACAGGGGGGGGAAGTAAGGAGAGCAGGGAAAATGAGGCCTTTGGGACCATTCTGAAAATACCAGAGAAAAAGAATGTTTTCTGTCTCCTGCTGCAAAATGTATCCCTTCCCCAAAATGTATGAATAAATAAATCAATTATTTGATCAGAATGCACATCTGTAAATTTAATTAAAGGCTTTCCACAGCCCAATTTTTAAAACATGGGGCATGCAAATATGAGTTCAACTGTTCTCTTTCTTGCACGTATAGTTGCTGTGGGCTGGACTTCAATACCTCTACTGAGTGGTTTTTCTCAGCCAGTTTTTCTCAGTTTTTCTCAGCCTGGCTGCTCACTCATATGCATGCTACGTCACAGATACAACATGGCAAAATTGAAGTGAGGCATCACACAGAAGACTTTGGCCACTTTCTGACTTTGTCAATTCCAATGTATTCTCAGTGAGCTCTCATCTGGTACTGGGATTGCCGAAAGTGTTGGTGGCTGAAGTGTATGTGGATTTCACATACACATCACATCTGTAGCATTGTTTGTTGTCAAAACCTGCTTGGATAGTACCATTATTTGGCAGGCTAACATTATATTTACATTACATTGGTTTATAGGTTTTTTTGTGTGATTGTTTGATATAGTTTTTTATTAAAATGTATTTAAGTACTGTTTTGATACAAAGCCAAACTCTCAAAAGATAAGAAATACAAATGCTGGAACTAAATGGTGTTCGGTGCTACCTGGTGCTACTCATTTATGTCTTTCATAATGCTGTATCATCAGTTGGTCCAAAATACTTATATGAATGTATGTGGTAAGAAGAGGGCTCTCAAGTGGCAACTGCTTTAGATTTACTGTCATCTACAGGGTCCTCAAGGTCCTCCTGGTCTTGATGGAGTGGTTGGCCCACCAGGACGGAAGGGAGAAAAGGTAAGTTAAACATCTGCCTTGCTCCTACTTCAGTGGAAAATCTTTGTCAGTTCTAGGCTGTAAAAATCATAAACGGTTGTCCCTGCAACGCAGTGTTGGCTGGCTTCAATACTTTTTTAATTGAATCCAGCTTCTTAGAACACATCTCAAAAGGCACATTCAGAAATCCAGAATTCCCTATTGGGTACAGTCTCATTTTCTGCAGCATGCAATATTCAAAATGCAATAAGAGCTATTCTGTTGTGATTTGCCAATAAAAAACCAGTCATAACTGGACTCATGCAGTTGTGTTTGTAGGGGCAAATAAAGAACTCCAGCTAGTCCAGACTGGCACAGACTGACAGCGTTTTCCTTGCAGCCTTCTATGGTGCATGTTTATACTAAGGCAACTGGAGTAGTTTGGATTTTGTGGACCACTGACACATCAAGTTTTGTACACTTCTGCAGCAGCCTGTAGTTGTCCGAATTGCTGCCCACAGCGACGATATCCCACCCCCACATTCGTGGCAGTTCCATGCCTCACTCACCCCTAGATGAGGCATTTCAACCTGGCACCAAGGTTTTCTGTTGACTTGCTGCACCCGTTGGCTTCACACGTGATCATATGAAGCAATGTGGCCAGCAAAAGGGGAGGAGTGGGGAACATGTAAATGAAAGCAAGAGATCATGACATCCAGCAGATAGATTTTCTTGTATTACTGTGAAACCAAAACCTGCATATTGCAAAAATTGTCACTCTTTTTAAGTTTCCCAAAATTACTGCATCCAGTTTTTTTGCATCTTCCTTCAAGAGGTGGTGCAGCAGAGAGCTCTGGAGATGGCAAGAGGCCTTGAGTGCATGACCAATGAGAAGAAGTTGAAAGAGCAAAAATATCATAAATGTGATTTTGTTGCCTGTCTCATGCTCTTACTGCACATAATTAGGATTGGTTTTCTTTTACAGGGTGATCAAGGTCTTCCTGGTTCTGTTGGTCCAAAGGTAAAAAAAAAAATAAACCCCCGCAAAAAAACCTCACCAAACCTCACCACAGTGTCTTTATAGAATAACAGTATCACCCTACTACAGCATGTTCCTGAAAAGGGCTGAAAAGTCTAAAAGATTACTATTGTGAAACCTAAGGAAGTTGACAATCTTGGGCTTCTTAGTTGTCCAAAGTACTTCTCTAAGAAGTGTGGCCATGAGGTCGAGGGAGGTGATTCTTCCCTCTGCTCCGTTCTTGTGAGACCCCACCTGGAGTACTGCATCCAGCTCTGGGCCCCCAGCATAAGAAACACCTGGACCTGTTTGAGTGGGTCCAGAGGAGGGCCATGAAGATGATCAGGGGATGCCCCCTCCCTGGAAGTTTCAAGGCCAGGCTGGATGGGGCTTTAAGCAACATGATCTATGAGAAGATGTCCCTATCCATGGCATATCCATCCCAAACCACCCTATGATTCTGTAATTCTATTTACTTGCATCTACTAGGCACACTCAGTATACTGACAGACTGACTTTTTATTTTAGGGTGAAACTGGAGTCACTGGATCAATAGGCCCCAAAGGACAAGCTGGTGCTGTTGGGCCGCCTGGGAAACCTGGACCACCAGGGCCGCCTGGGCCCCCTGGACCTCCTGGACCCCCAGGACTAAGCTACGGTTTGGGATTTGAGGTATTTTGCTATTATGGGGTTTGTTGTAGCTATGGGTCTGCTTCCTTCAGAGGAAGGACAGTGTAATTACAGATACACTTTACAGTTATTTAAGGCTGAATTGATGACAAATAGAGACTGAAATTTACGTAGGAGTAGCCTACAATTCCCTTTACGTTTGACCATATAATTGGCCATACTTAGGCCATGGATGTAATGGATTTTTTGGGCACTTTGCATGAAACTATTAACTAGTAACAGTGTTCAGGTGCTATTTTTGATGCTTATATCATCGCTAATATAATGTGCTCAAATACTGTACTACAAGAAAAAAGCTCCTTAGCCCTTTTTATGTAAATAATTTAGAGCAATGATTTAATAAACATACAGACATGACAGTATTAATTAAAATCAAACAGCAGGTCCCCCTTAAGCTGTAACTTTTCCCTCATGTCATTTTTGAGGCCACAAGTTCAGTTTAGGCATGTCACTTACGTAACTTGTAAATATAGTGACAGTTGTCAGATATTTCTGACCTTATTGTCTGTTCTACTTGGAAGAAAATGGTTCTATTTTTTTTTTTTTAAATGCAGATGCTACTCTTTCTACTTCTGAAAATAACACCTTCACCACTTTAAAATATGGGATCTGGCCAGCTCAAGCTGAGTTGTACATGTTATTTGAAAACTGTTCATTTGGACATAGCAGAAGGTGGCTTTGCAACACAGAAAAGCAAAGGGTTGAGGCTCGGGTTCAAGAACTAGAGATGCTGCATTAACATCTTTGTGAAGAGAGGTGGACAAATTGCCTACATCCATATTCACATATGAGTCTTCCCTTTTTTTCTTCTTCCATGCTTTTTTCTTTTTTCATTTCCAATTTAGCTGTTTGGCTCAGGAAAGTCTTTCCAGAGTTTTTGGGTTTTTATGTCCTGGGACATTTTGCATAGAAACTGAGGGCAGTTTCATCAGAGAAGTAAGAAAGGTTTGACCAAAACTCCTTACTGGAGGACAAAACTCCTCCAGTAGAAGTGCTGCAGTAGTCTTTAAAAGATACTGGTTTACTCACACATGTTTACTCACACATGTTTTACTTACACATTTACACTACCCTTTTTGTATTTTTCTTTCCTTTACTCAAGACACTTTGAGGACTCCAAGTACAGAGCTGACCACTAATGCTTGTTTAGAAACATATTCTGATTTCTGATGCCTGACTGAATGATAATGCATTATATACACTACTGGTTAATAATCTCACTGATGTCAGTGGATTTCAATGGATGAAAAAAATCTCTCCAGCAATTCACAAGCTCTTAATTGCCAGCACTGCAATTGTTAAGAAAGAACGGCGGAAAGTCTAAGCATACAAACACTCCATTGCATTAACTTAGGCTAGTACAGAGTGTCCCCTGAATAATTATATGTTTGTCTTAGAATGAGGAATATTGGTAAGCCACATCTTCATCCTAGGCTTGGTCTGAGTTTTAGCCCAGGATGATGGCTTCTCTGGCTTACAGTCATCTTCTGTTACACTTGTGGATCCAGTGTTAAGAGGTTCTCTGCTCTTCCTCACTCACACTATTTGAGTAGAAGCCAACTTTGCCTCATTGAGCCATAAAGAGTTCTCCTGCAGGTAGGTAGTTAGGAACAAACTCTGATACCTAAGTCTCAGAGGAGAAAAGTTAGCAGATGAGCAGGAGAGAATGAAAGCTGGAAGTCCCCACTTTTATGGACACAAACACAAAAGTATCCCAGCTCTAACTGCAGCACCAGTATCTTGACTGGCTTAATCTTGAACTTCATATAGTTCAAACAGAATTGGCATGATTTTCTTTTCTCTGAGAGGAATACTACTGTGAACAGGCTTTCTAGTTGTAGCTGATCTTTTGGATGCCCACCCCTGCCATCTGTTAAGGCGGCACCATGGTCTGCCAGTCTGTTAGGGCAACTCTACCTTGTGGTTGGCAGTCTGTTTATTGCTGTAAGGCTGTTTCTGCAAAACATGCCTGTTAGCGCTTGTTAGCATCTGTGACCAGCTATGTGCAAAAACCAAATGGCATGGGGTTTGCTGGCACTTACGCTTGCCAAAAGAACAGTTTGAGCTGCAGAAGGTACCTGGTAAACCCATTAAAAACATGCAGATGTCAAAAGTGATTGGTGTGTTATATAACGCCAGCATCAAGAACGCTCTTAGAGGGGAAAAATGCATTGGCACAGGGGAGGGAAGAGGAAGAAGGAGCCACACAGCTTGTAACAAGTGTTTGGTTAAGCAGGCCAAACAGAGTATCAGCAGATTTTCTGTTGATATTTGATACGATGATAGCTGATGGAAGAGCAAAATAAAAGCCTGAATAATATTCACTCTCAGGTGAAGTTGCATGAAAGGCCATGAAAGGCCTTGAGCCAACTTGGTGACTCCGTGTCTCCCACCTTGGGTCCCCAAAGGAAGGATAGGATTCCAGCTGCACGCTCCTTCTCCTTCTCTTGTTCTTGCTCTCATGGAGTTGGTGGAAAAGAGCAAAAGAACAAGATCTCTTTTTTTTCACTGGAGCCAGAGCAGTTGATGTTTCGGCATTAGGTTGTCATTCCATAGCAGCTTAAACTTTCCCTTACACAATCTCCAGAGTGCGTCAGACCTGGGGTAACCTTAGCCATTTCAAGTCACCAACTAGCAGAAAGCTAAGTAATCAAGGAGTTTGGGTCCTCTAAACATGATAAACTGATAAAAGAGCTTGTTGTCAGTGAGAGGTAGAGATTCTGCAGACATCTTTCAGAAGTCAGCAGGGGGCCACAATAATGGTCAGTGGGCTGGAGCACATGATCTGTGAGGAAAAACTCAGGGAACTGAGCTTGCTTAGTCTGGAGAGGGCGCAAGCATTTTAGGAGCCTTCTGATCCCTAAAAGGACATTCTTGAGAAGACACGCAGCCAGGATCTTTACAGTGGGGCACAGAGTGATTAGCGATAACAATCGTAAATTGAAACCGGGGAGGTGTTCACTTGATATAACTAAAATATTTTTCACATTCACCACAGACGAGTGTTGGAACAGGTGCTTGGAGAGGCTGCAGAACCTCCATCTCTGGAGGGTTCCAAGACCTGAGGAGGCAAATCTGTGAGCAACCTGATTTGAATTCAATGTTGACGCTGCTTTCAACAGGAGGTTGGTCTAGGTGGCCTACCTGAGATCCCTCCCAAATTAATTAATTCTACAATTTTCCTATAGAACATTTGCTTTCTACTCAATTTCATTTCAGTAAGCTGTATTTTAGGTAGGAGTTCATCATTCCACTGTGAGAATTAGGAAGGATCTCTATATTTGAATAATGACTGCTGCTCTTAACAAATTGCCTGCAAATTCTCCCTGCCTTATCTCCCTTATTCTCCCTTACCCTTACTAGTTATTACAGTATTTCAGTAGCCAGGTGGCAGGTACATGCTAAACAGAAAAATACTGCTACAGCATATTTAAACAGAGCACACACTTAAAACTGTGATACTGTCCAGCCTGAAGTGCTAGAGAAATGGTGTGAGATGATTGCAAGACCATAAAGATTAGAGTTTCTGTAAGGAAGATCAGCATGCCCTTATTGCATCTGAGCGGAGCCTATCATCTCCAGAACGTCATGCCTTAGTCAAAAAAAAGCTTAATGAGAAAAAATCTCAAATATTTGTGTTCATTATCTTTCTGGGTGTTTTTGCAGGACTCCAGAAGACAGCAGGTTGTAAAAAAAAAAAAAGAGAAGAAAAAAAAAAGGAGACAAATTCTTAAATTCTGTAGCATTTTTTTGTCTTCCATTAGGACATGGAAGGATCGGGTGGCTCTGGCCTGTTAAGTGAATCCAGGATTCCAGAATCAAGAGGACCAAAGGTAAGTGGATGCTTTGGAGGAGAGGAGTGGTGTTTGCTGTTGGTTTGTTGTTTTTTTTTTTTTCAAACAGAAGTGTCCCTTCCTCTCTGCTTTTTGGAAACACATATCCCTAGTCATCTATAGATTTGGAGTCACTGAACTGTACTGGATTCAGTTGCTGTAGAATGGCATTACAATAACTGTGTTCTCCAAAGAGTCTGATACCTGGTCAGCCAATGATTTTTAGATTCTGCTCTGGTTGGGATTTTTTTTGAGACATTGATTAAAGCACGAGATAGAGGGGGTTGTATTATCTAGCTCACTATTTCTTGTTTTACCCTAACCTTCTTGCATATGAAGATGGATTATATACTAATGAAACTGAAATGCTATAGTTTGAAAATCAAATGTGCATAATCTGAAATACCACTTAAATTGGGAAAGTGTTCCCAGTAGTGTGGAAGCAATGTCCCAGAAGAGGGGATGTTTTTTCCTCCATCACTGTGTCTCGGGAGATTTTTGCTAATATAGGCTGCTTTGAAACACCAAGTAGGGAATATGGGAACACAATGCATTAGTACTTACCAGATCATTTGGATTTATCTTCATTCTTAGCAATAACATCAAAACTGCAACCTATGGTGCCTTTCCTAAAGTAGACAATTATCCAGCATTCCTCCTCACAGAGATAAATTATAATATATATATTATATATAGAATCATAGAATTGTCTAGGTTGGAAGGGACCTTTAAGATCATCTAGTCCAACCATGAACCTAACTCTGAAAAGAACAAAAAACAAACAAAAAACAAACAAACAAACAAACAAAAAAAAAACAAAACAGACACACATCACTAAACCATGTCTTTAGGCACTATATCAAGCCATCTTTTAAATATCTCCAGGGATGGTGCCTAAAATTATCTGGAGAATGCGAGCATCGATCCCACTATCTCTCGCATGCTAAGAAAGCACTCTACCATTTGAGCTAATCCCCCTTCAATATATATATATATATATATATATATATATGTATATTGAATCCATCTTTTTTTCAAGAAGGATGTAGAGAAGATAAACAGTCCAGCAGAGAGCTGTGCAGATGGCATGGGGCCTTGAATACATGACCAGTGACGAGAGGCTGAAGGAGCTCAAATGGTTTAGTCTGGCAAAAAGGAGACAAAGGCATGATCTAGTAGCTGCTTACAAGTCTTTGAGGGACAATTGCAAATATGATGAAGCCAAACAGTTTCTCGTAGTGCCAGATGGTGCAACAAGGTGACAATTTGCAGCTTGAAGTGGTCAAGCTTAGGAGAAGCCTGTTCACCAGGAGGTTGGTGCAGAACTGGAGCAATTTGCCCAGGGAGGTTGCGGAAGCTCTGTTCTTTGAAGTTTTCAAGACTTTGCTGGACAGAACCATGACTGACCTGATCTAGAGCTGGTGACAATTCTACTTCAAGGGGGTGACTATCTTAAATGGCCTCCAAGAGGCCCTGTAGAACCCTGTTTCTATGATTCCATGAATCATCAAAAATGAATTGAACACTGGAGACAGGAGTGAGTTTGAGAAGATTTTTACTGTGCTGATTTAAACTACTAGTCATTGTGAGTCACTGAAGTTATAGCTGACTCAGTTTAATTTCTGAGGGACCTTTGCCCCCTCATAATCTTTGCCTAGATACTAAAAAAGAGGCTCAAAAATGCAGTCACAAAAATGAGAATAGAATTTGTTAGCTGAAACAAGATAGTGTCCAAAATGAGATGTCTAAAACCAGTTCTGAAATTGCCCATTCTGACCTGTTTGAATGACAGCCTTAGTCTCCATTTTGTTTTTATAACAGGCATTGTTTCCAAGTCACTCAGCTATAAATAGTGAAAAAATCTCTTATTGCAGCTGAACAAAATCCTGAAATTTTGTTTTCCTGTTACTGCTTAGTCACTTGACAGAATTCCAGTCAGTAAAGAAGGCACATAGAACTTCCCTGTAATTATGAAAATGATTATACATACTTACTGGTACTGTGTGAAAGCATTATGAGCCACTTACACTCTGTGACTCCTCCAGAGGCTCCTTATTGCATTTGAGTGAAAATAAAATACCTGCTTCTAAGAAGGCTGTAACTCAAAGCAGCTGCTAGGAAATAAGCTACATTTATTTGCACTGTATTTCATAGAATCATAGAATCGTTTTGTGTTGGAAGGGACCTTAAAGTATCTATCTGATGAATGTTTAATTAATCTTTTATGAGAAAGTAGTGGTCATGTTTTGAAATAGAAGTATCAAATTTATTTTGTCTGTAGGCTCAGCTATCATTTCCAGGGTTTCTCTTCTCTTTCTTCCACAAATGGGTGTAAAGTTTTGGTGGTGGTTGCTTGATTGGTGTCTTCTCTTCATATTCCAGATGAAGACAATTCAATCACTTTGTGAATTCTTTTTTTCTTCCACTCAGCTTTCTAAAATGATCAATAATGCACTGGCCTTCATTGAACCATCAGTGTCATAATTGTACAACTGATGTCACCATATGAAGAAAAGAGAGAAAGTTGCATCACAAAATGTTTGTTTCAAGCTACTTTTAAACCTAACAAGACAATGCCATGTTGCCTCTAAACTGGTTAAATATCTTAATTTTAGCCAAGGAGGTAAATTCAAAAAATTGTAGGCAATTGAAAGGAATCCCTTGCAACAAATTCATCCAGACAACTTTATCTCTAATATTATCTAAAAATACATATAATATGCAATGACAAGATTCAAGTTGTCTTTGTAAGAAAAAAAATCATTAGATCTTTGCATGATAACAGAGCAAGGCAGTATTTATTAGAACAAATCTAAAACAATGCTTACATTTTATTACTTTCTTTTGATACTACTGCTCTCCAACATTGTTTTTATAACAGTTGTGGTTATGGATTAGGGTTTTTTCTGAGAAAATTTATTGTGCAATGCTTTGTGGCTTTACCAGTAAATTCAGTGTAATTTTATAGGGTTCTGCAGGAAGACATGAACAGCGTGGGCCATTAGGACCAAAGGTACCCTATGTCACAAAGAACGCTTGAAAGCTAACCTATTTGGCTTTGACATGTATGTTTTATTTCTATATTCCCAGAATTTGCCTTAGCAAAACAGCTTTTGTTTCACGTTGATATACTAAGTATGGCACAAATTTTATTCCCATTTTCACTGAGTGTCCACCCAGAACGTGTATTAATAGAATTATTTCACATCCACACCAGAACAGCGAGTAAATACCAGATGGGCTGTTACATTCCAAGGCTCTTGGTGTAACACGGCATTTTTGTTTAGGACACTTGGCAGTTTCTCTTTGTCACTCATTTATATATCATTCTCATTTCCAAGAGGTTACATGTATGCTGTTGAAAGAGAAAGCTGCAGGAAGAGGCCTTCTGGAGCCATCCCAGAAAGTGATAGAAAGGGAGATGTCATGACTATTTTGCCTTGGTTTTGATTTGAGCTCAGCAGTGTCTGAATTTTTCCATTTTGCTGCTGCTATTGGTCAGGCAACCCATGAGGAAAAAACTGAGAGATTAAAAACCGGAGGGAAAAAAAAGGGCAGATTCGCAGAATGAGACCTTAGATAGGAAGAGGGGCTTTTTCTGTTCCTCTGTAAAACTCGAGTACCACTCAGGTTGGTAGTACAGCAGGTCACCACCTGTTCAGCACCTTAAATGTGTAGTTACAGAAATTTGAAGTCTTCATTGCCTTGGGAAATGACAGCAACATTGAGGGAGTAGGAAGTGGAAAACAATAGGTGGGGACCCCCATCCTCTCTTCCTAAAATTTACACCTGAACACACACAGCACAGGCCACCGACTACCCAAAAAGCACATTGCCAGCAAGAAACCTTAGAACAACAGCAATTAAAGATCGGGCCAGTCACCTATATCTAGAGTCTATAGAGCTCAGCTTATTAGGGCTGAAAAAAGTCCCTCCATTGGGTACCACTCCTGTTAATGCTGGAGGACAGTATGACTTAGGAGTGAAAAAGTCAAGCATTTGCACAGTACGTGTTAGTGAATGATACTGCAAAATTCTGACCAGAATAGACAGGGTCTCTCACATGATGCTGCTCCAGGGACACGAGTAGGTGCCAAGTCTCCATGCTGAAAATATATTTTTTGTTAAAAACTTACTCTCTGACCTTAACTAGAAGTTTTGTTTCTAAGATACTATAGAAATACTGTTTCACAAAGACTTCAGAAATTGAGGTAACGTGATTCGTAGAATTTAAGAGGTGGACTGGGACTGAAAAGATAGATGGATCTTGGCCAAGAGACTTCACCACCACCTACACTAAGCTCTTAGTTGTTTAATCTTGAGTCATTCATCCCCAAGATTATGGAGACACAGAAAGGAACATACTATTGCCTGACATTTGATAAAATCAGCTACACTATGGCAAAATTAATATAAACTGGTTATAATACACTATCATTCTCATGGGGATGAATTTTACACCCACTTTCGTGGTTATAAATGAACTCACTAGGCAACAGTAGCAAAATACAATAGCAACCTCCTTCCAAGAAACAAAAGTTAATGTATCAAAAGGTCATTGTGGCACTGGTAGATCTGGGGAATGTTACCATGTGCTGATTTCAGACACCAAAATGAAGGTTCAGGCATGAGGTTTGGTAGATGCTCAGCAAAAATAATGTGTGGTGACCAGAAACTCTTAAGATGTGGGTGACAGCTGTGAGGTTAAACCCCCAGAAGCAGTTCACAAATGTATGCTGAGCATTACTTTACCAAAAATATGCCCTATTCTTGCTGACTTTGTTACTCCATTCAGTCCCTTTCTTTGTAAGGAACATAACATACATGTTTAAAATCCTTGTAATTAGTGTTCACTTTGATATTTGAACCCTACTGTGTTTCTGTTTCAGGGAGAACAAGGCAACATTGGTCCACCAGGTTCAAAGGTGGGAAATTCATTTAACTTATCTAAAACCACAGTCATTTTTGCCTCTTAGTTTCCTTTTTTCTCTTAATGCACTTGGGGAGGTAATGAACATTTCTCGCTCTGTCTTGTATATTAAAACCCAAGGAGGCTTCTCTGGAAAAAGAGAAGCCTTTCTCGGCTGAAGTGCGATTATCAGGAGCCAGAGTAACTTGTTGCTTAGGACTTCTGCCCATCATCCTGCAGCCAGGCCCCTCCTAACCCACACCTGACCACTCGGGAGGTACAAGATTATAGAAATGCTGGTTGTAAGGACCTCCAGAGGTCATCTAGTCCAATATCACACTCAAAGTGTTATTACCACCAGCACTAGGTCATGGCAGCTCTGGACCGGTTTCTAGACGTGAAACCTGCTAGTTTACACTGCTTTAGAGGGTGTTAGTATTGAAATGAATGGAGCTGGAGTCCATTCTGTCCTCTCCAATTTTCCCTCTCATCATCCCT
>JAOTQQ010000012.1:57024364-57047951 GCA_026546715.1 Gallinago undulata
CTTCTTTCCTGTGAGGGTGGCAGAGCCCTGGAAGAGGCTGCCCAGAGAGGTGGTGGAGTCTACTTCTCTGGAGACATTCCAAACCCACCTGGACACATTCCTGCGCAACCTGCTCTGGGTGGACCTGCTTTGGCAGGGAGGTTGGATGAGAGGATCTCCAGAGGTCCCTTCCAACCCCATGTCATTCTGTGATTCTGTGATCATTATGATGGTTCTGTTCCACTTTGCACAAAGTAAGACTCTGGTGCAATAAAATCTTTGAGGTAGCTGGGGACTCTAACCATCCCGTCGCTGTGTGTTAGGGCTCAATGAACTCATACACAGGTTTCCAGAATTTAAAATAAATTCCCTACTCATGTCTCCCCTCCTTTTCGAGACTTCAGCTGGACAGAAGAGAGATTCACGGGAGCTTTTAGAGCACAAGGAGCTACAGAGGAGTAGTGTTTTGGCAGATGAGAGGTGGGGATATGCAGGAGGGCAGTACTGTTAATAGCAAAAGCAGAAGGGACAGACTGCATCCAGCCTCCTGCCCCAGGGCAAATGTGAAACTCTCACCTGCTCGATTATCCTGTTCGCTGGCAGTGAACCAGACACTGCAAATTATTGAATAGGAATATAGGTCCTTGATAAGAACTACGGTGTCAGTCTGCCCAAATCCACTCTCTGTTGTTGTAAAGGAAATTTTCTTTTCTGGTAAGCGGTCTCTTGTTGCTTCCTCTCTTCCTTCTTTCACTTCTTAGCTGCGACTGCTGCCTTCTGTCTCAGGGAGTCACTCGCATCTCTCAGGCATGGGCTAGCAGCATGGTCGGCTTTTACTTACGGTTGTTTGTTAGTTATCCTTTGAAGCAGCAGTCACAGTGCAAACAAGTGTCTGTTACCGCTAAAGTGATGTGCTGAAATGGTGTCAAGCAGGGCAAGAGCCAACGTCTTCCTTCCATCAGCATAGGTCTGCATTAACCATCATATTGCAGATAACAATAGAAAGTCTGTTACAGTCTGTAACACTGGCAGTTCTGTGATTTCTCAGGATTAAGCACATCAGTTGTCACATATAAGTGGTACCTGCATGAGGTCTGTAGACAGAGATTATTTAACTAACGATGCAAGAAGGGGAGTCTCTTAACATTTCACCAGACTGAGAAAAAAAAAAAAAAAAGGAAATGAAACCAGAAAGGTTGATACTTATGTAAAGATAATGTCCAGACCCTTGTGGTTATGCTGAGTTTCAGGAAGCTGACAGCAGATGAAAGTTTGTGGTGTCCTTGGGTTTTCTGCTTTTTGTTGATCACTTGCTACCTGCCTGGAAGTTACAAGCTTGTGAATGCCCGGTCATAGACCCCCCTGGAGCGCTTTTCTCATGCAGCCTGTTTGCCCATTTTTTTTGCAGTCACTTGTATTGCTTCGTGAGGCACTTCTGTTCTCTTTCAACTACATCAGCCCCATAAATCCACATACGCTGGCAGGAGGCATGTAGAAGCCTGGCACTATATGAATTCTCAAGATGATCCACAGATATTTCCTCAAAGGGCCTGATTCAAAAAATAATTAGAAAAACAAAGCAACCAAAAAGGAGATGCACAAAGCGTACACCAGTAACAGCCTTATTTCTCCTGATTGATGCTGTCAGTAGAAATTGATGATATCAATTTTCCTCTGATAACTGGTGACTCAGTTTTGACTTGCACAACTTACAAATGACTGAGAATTCAGACTTCATTTCAAATAACTAGTCTTTTCCAAGCCAGAGCTGACTGTTATATGCAGGTCTCAGCTTCTGAGATCACTCAGCAGAGCAAGTAGAGAGGACATTTTGTGTGTTCTCTGCAGACAATCACAGACTGATTTGTAATGCAAATACAAAACTATGCCTCTTACTCTAAATAATCAAATGTATGTCAAAGATATGTTCCATATATTCACCATAACCACATTTTCTTTTTTGTTCAGGGACCAATAGGACCTATTGGGCCAAAAGGAGAACTTGGTTTCCCAGGACGTCCAGTACGTATTATGGTCTCAAGTGGAATAAAGATAGAGGAGCTTGCTTCTGACACATACTACACTATTTCTACTTCTATTTCAGGGCCGCCCAGGACTGAATGGACTGAGAGGTGTGAAAGGTGATCGAGGCGAAGCATTTAATGTAGGTTCTTATGTATAGCAATTAGTTGAAAAAAAATCCTTAATTTAAATATTAAGTTATGTCTGATATATATTAATTCCTTTAAAATGATTACAAGACTAAAAACCTAAAATTATCTGGAAATAATTACTTGTTTCTGCTACTTTTCCTATCTGGTCACAATTATTGAAAAGTCAACTTCTGGGTCCAACGGGACAGCTCTTGTAGATACAGATCAGCTCCCAGATATAACAGTTGCATGTGTGACTGGTTCAAATAGCAAATGATCCGGGATTACCAGTTCTTTCTATATGTCAAAGATCTCCTAATCCAAGCCATCACTATGACCGCTCATGCTGTGAAGATACTGCCAGAGGCTCTTAGCTATCTAGCACAGGTACAAATAGCACTTGAGCATATTACAGTGAAGTGGCATCTACTCTACTAATGAGGACACACTTGCTAATACCTACTGCCTGCTTTAGTTGCCATGTGCATGTATGCAGAATAATGACCACCACATAGATGATAGCATATCCATGCCCACCTACAAGCTGTAACTATGGAGTGACAACTGATGAACAAAGGTCCTCTTCTGGCAAATCTGTTCTTATGAAAAGACTTTGTACAAGTGGTCTCATGGGAAACATGAAGACTGGACTACACAACCATAAACACTGCTGAGCATAAGCAATAAGTTTCCCAATAGCAGAGTAAACTGTGGTGTTGTTCTGATGTCATGGGGCAATCTGCTAGAAAAATTGGTACCCATACCACAACCGCAGCTAAAAATATCTCATCTGCATCAGAGATATGCTGAAAAAAAAAAAAAAGGACAGAGTTATTCTATGTGTTAGCATAGAAATCATAAGGTAGGCATCAACTAGGCATCAGAAGAGGCGATCAGTATCACTGTATTTCACTTGGGCCCTTTTTGTAAATGAATTCAGTTGTATGAGTCCTCTGTTTCTACTTAGTTAAAGGCAAAAAAAAATATTGCACACAAACTCCTAAACACAAGTTTATGTTTTCTATCTAGACAATAAATATAAGCGAGAGGATATAGATTTATCTAACTAACAGGGAGACTGAGAACTGGTATATATCCAAGTATCTTCACAGAAAGAGAAGATCAGGTTGCTTATCCCTCCAGAGAAAGGTTTAAATAGAAATTTAGTTGCTGGAAGGTCAAACCAGACAAATTAGACAAATTCTAGGTGGAAGAAAATGACAGAATGGATGGCTAACCACCAGCAGAAAATATTAAAGTAGATTTTCCATTCTTCCACATCTTCAAAGAGTGTCAATATTCATTTTCTGGATTGTCCACTTTAACCAAACAAAAAATCTATTAAAGCAAGTGTAACTAGATGAAGTACACCAGGCTGGGAGATTAAAGCAAACAAAACAGGCTACATGTTCTAATAATCCTCCCTGGAATGCTCAGGGAAGAGAAAATCTAATGGATCTGTAGTTATTGATGAAATGACCTGTGTCACCTCACAGAAGCTTGTATTGATGTGGAGTGAAAGATGGACATGGTGTGGCACCAGGTTTTTAAATGACACAGTAAAGAGTTGGCACTTTTTTTTTTTTTTTTGCAACAGGCAGTCACACCTCCACTCTAGCAGGGTGCCTTGAAGGTGCTAATTAGTGTGTAGTTATCTGACTGGCACTTGAAAATATATGAATCTCAGCAGTCTTGGGAACCCCAAACCAGTCTCAGATACCTAATTTTCCTTGGATGAGAGGTCTATTGCCTTTAATTTTGTTTCAATTTTTAGTGCTTTGGGGCTTGGGCTTTTCTTTTTTTCCCCTGGGAACAACAACAATCTTAGACTGTTTTGTTCTCCAGAGAATGTTTGAGGTTTAATATTTAAATTCACCTGACAGGTTGGTGCCCATAACTGAATTCTCAGCCTCCCCTCAAACCCCTCAAGCTCTCTGAGCCCCTTGTCCTTCTTTCTGTAGGCTCATCTGTATTGCGTATGAAAAGATCTAATATTTTCCTTCTTTCATTTTCTCTTACCAGGGCCCTCCTGGCTTGCCTGGACCCCCAGGGCCTCCTGGACCTCCAGGGCGTATAGTTTATATCAAAGGAGTAAGTACAATTGGGGATCAGTTGCTGGTCTCTCTCTATAGCAGAAACGTGCTGCTCCAGAAACAGCTTGCAAAGAGAAACATGAAAACTTATTTCAGGCAACGCAGTTTAAAGTGGGTGACCTTGCTTGTGGGCATGGGAGAAAATCTCTTAATTGGAGACACTGTCCTGTAAGAGTTTGGCCACACACACACAGAGTGGGACCTGCAGACAGACCTGTGAGAGATCCCAAGCAGCAAAGCTGGATTCTCCACCCAGGAGACACCGATATTTGTTTCCAGGCTTTGTCTCATCATCTCTATTAGATCTGTTTGGTGTGGTATCTGCTGTGTTACACCTACATTCATTGAAATAAGTTCTCTTCCTGTTTTCAATAGACAGTTTTCCCAGTGTCTCCCAGACCTCACTGCAAAATGCCAGTAAGTCACACACAGAATCTGCTCCTGGCAAAATGCATGGCCGTGACAGTGCATAACCAAAATAGCTAAGATACATAACCACAGTAGCTTTGCAGCTTTTCTCCCCCGCCTTCTGCTTTGCACCAGAGATGTGTTTTACCTATTCTTCAAGATAACAGATTTTCAAGTGTTTAGATACCCAAAATTAGCCAGATATAAAATATAAAACAGAATTAAAAACACTAGAACTTTTTGCTTAAAGCACTTTGATTACTTGGTTGTCCTAATACTTTTAATGCTTTTCCAAGCCTGTGTTTCCAGAGTTAAGAGTTGCTTTGGGGAACTGAATGTTTATACATACATATACACACATTTTTCAGATGGATATATAAATACTGTCTCCATGTTTTTATGTCTTCAGCTGTTTTCAATTTCTCTGTCCAAAATAAGACACGTATTTCATTGTGACATGAAAGATGCATCAGAAAAGAAAGATTGTGTTCTTTATTTGACCCTCAAATGCAGTCTATTCACATATAAACATTTATTATCTTGAGAATGGCAGCAGGCGAAGCTCTGCCCTTGCTTTCCAAAGGGAATGACAAAGCCCCCATTACCTTCAAAGGAACTGCAATTTAACACATAGTATCGAAAGAAAGGAGACAGGGGGTTATATTTTCAGAACACAGTGATGCCATTTTTGTTTAATGAGTCATGGAAATTACATCCTACATACTGCAAGCAGAGTTCAGTCCTGGAAGTACTTTCCCTAGGGCAATATTGTACTCTTAAACTGTGGGTTAGGTGCTTGGAAAGGATTCTGTCTTTGAGAGCCACAGTCCTCTCCTGAGTAGTGTGGTGTGCAGGATGGCTGTTCTACTTTTCTGTTACGCAGTAGAGCTCAAAATAGTAATGTGGCCCCTCCTCCAATTTCCATTCCACTTTCTTTTCACTTATTTTAGAGAAGCAGATCTTGACTCTCAGTGTGCTAGAAGCATTGGTACTCATTGTCACGCTACCCTTACTGCTGAAGAAAGATGTATCCCAGCTTATGGATCTTTCTGTTAATGATAAATAGTCATTACTCTATGGTAATTAGGCATTTCTAAAGTTTTGGCCTACCACGTCCAGGTACCATTCTTTTTCCTCATTGAATTCCTCCCCTACTATGATGGGAATCTTCCCCTTCCCACCATATAACATTGTTGTATGTCCATAGTCACATATGGATTAGTCAGTCTCACCTCTGAAATCTGACTGCACGAGGCCCCAAGCAACCTGGTGTAGCTGATCCTGCTTTGGGCTCAACATCTTCCAGAGATGCCTTCCAACCTCAACTCTCCTGTGATTCTCTGTGGAATGATTCAGACAATTCAAGCCTATTTTAGCTGAATTTCAGATAATAGGAAAAAGTGACTTTTCAAGAAGGTTATAATCAGTGATTAGCAGTAATTTTTACGTGCACAATAGAAACCTGTACTTATAAACACCTCTTTGTGCATCTGAGTGTGCTAGATAGATTTGTGCTACCTTTGTGAATAATCTCCTAAACCTATCCGAGTTTATAGATAAGAAGTCTGCTCTACATGCCTACATAAATGAATATCGATAAAGAACTACTGACTGAACCCCACACGTTTTCCTCATGTGAACTGAACTTCTGAAGTTAATGGAGCTATCCATGTGAGTAAGACTTCTAAGAGCTAATACTACAGGAATAGCCAGATTTGGCACTTGCAATTTTCTTTTCATACGCTTGATTAGATTCATATAAATAGTACTAGCTATTACTAAGATCTGTCCCTTTCCAAGCACTGTGCCACGTTTTAATGCCTGCACTGTCCCTATTTTGCAGAGAGGCAATAGAGGTAAGTAGCATGCCCACTATTAAAGGCTGGTGTCAGAGCAGGACAGAATAGAATGGCTTCTGCCTCCCAGTTGTGGTCTCAATGCATCAGGAGCACAAGTCAAAACATCAGACAGTAGGCATAGCCGTGGTCTGATGAAAAATTTACAAACACAGTCTGTTATCTTAGAGTCCAAAATCAAATCCTGATTTCAAATGCAGAGATGTTAATTCAGAATTGTCCTTAGAGAATGAGTTTTCTAGTGTTTCGTTGGCATGACGGAGAGTAGAATTTGCTGATGCCTCCAGAACGCATGTTGTTACCCTCTTGCTGAAAGCATGTTGCATGTTAAAGAGAGCACAATCCTGAAAAAAGCTCGATCAGCTAATACTCGGACCTTGTCAAAATGGAGATAACCCCAGAGCGTGGTTATAATATTTACTGTGACAGCATGCAAATTTTCCAGGCTTTTCAGTTACACCAAGTAATGCATTTCCATTGGTTAATGTGTATGGATAATTTTTAATAGATTTCTCTGTCTGTAGGTGAGCACTCCTTACCCTGGAAATCAAGAACCTCTTCATGTCCATGGTGAGCAATTCTTTTCTTGTACTTTGGTTTGAATAACCTTTTCTGTTTATTCTTACTTAAGATCTTTTTGCCCACCTCCCCTTTTTTTGCTACTGTATACCTGGCTTTATGGGGAAAAAAGAATAAGAATTTTAAAAAGTGGTCTAACTTCTTTTTCTGGTGAAACCGTAAGATCTGTGGTTCTATGATTGATTCTGATTTTTTCATACTTTCAGCTTAGGTAAAAGCTTGAAAGTGGGGATTTTGTCTATGACAATTCTGTTTAAATTTCATTGGTTTTATTCAATTAATCATTACCGTTCCTTTTCTCTAAAGGCATAGCAATTCTCAACCCAGACAGTAAATCCTAAAGTCACTTCAGCATGTTTCTTTGGTTTAAGGAGGAAAAGTCACCATTTACATATGGTTTTCATCCTATTTTCAGATTATTGTAATGGTTTGGCCATTCTGTTCTTGAGCTAATACTCCACCAGATACTATTTATTATATTTTCAGAGTAATTTTGTGGGAAAAAGCAGTAGTGCTGCCTCTAATATACAGCCTGAACCTGTTTCCCAGTTCCCATGTTCCTGGGAATTAAATCACTGCTCCCATTACTATGCAGTAATGGGAGCAGTGTCTGGAGAGTTTACAGTTTAATCAGATAAGTCAGAGCCTGCGTGGCAAAACCAGTGCATGCAAGCCAAGTTGAATAATGCAGCAGTGGTATGTGTTATATCAGCTCCAAATGCTGGGGCTTGGGGCTGTTTCTGGAAGAAGAGATGGTTATCTAGGGACCAGTTCTTTAATGTGGTCCAGCAAGTAGACTGTGGGCTGCTATCAGCAACCTGAACCACTCCTCTCCCTTAGCAATGACTGAGTCACTTGCAAAGACCAAGCCACCTTGATCCAAATGGGAAAAGAAAGGAAGAGAAGAAGAAGAGTGCAAGGGATCAGGATAAGGGGCATGAGTGCATAGTAAAGTGGTATATGAAGATATCTGGAAGAAGAGATAGAACTTGGTTGTATAAGCTCTGTATTCAACTTAGTATTTTAATATGACCTAAAATGCTGATGACTGGACTGGAAACCTGCCTGGAAAACAGCTCTGAAGATGTCACAGTTGGAGAGTTAAGCTTCAGCTGACAATTAGGAAAACTGTCTAACTGCACACCTGAGAGACTGTGTGATTGGCCTTAAGCAACATAAAATGAGGCCCCACTGTTCTGTCAACAGACCTCCAACTGTCCTCACAGCTGGAGGTTGAGTCACCAGACAGATCATAGGGAAACCCATGGGAGTATGACCAGCTTCCACCTCTCACGGCTGAAAGACAAAAGAGAAGGGTGGAGAGGAACTGTCTGGAAGCTTCTGTTGTAACATGGAGCTCTGAAAGGGAAGAAGTGCATTTCATTCTGCTGTATTTATAGCCATTCTGAACAACTAGAAGAAGGGGAAATGCTGCAACTGTTTTTCAAACTAAGGCTTTCTTACCAGCAAAGTCTTATTTATAAGTGGCACCAGGTCATGGAGCGTGGACTGGGTACCCAAGCCACAGATTGTTTCTGTGCTTGCCCCAGTGAAATTCACAAATGTAATCAGATTAGGTTATTTCAGTGATCCACTGACTCCAGCATAGATCACAGCTGACCACAGGGGCTGAAGATATCACAGCCAGGGAAGCACTGAAAATTACTTCAAGAACTGTGTCTTGTATCTGCTTGTCATTGTACTTCAGGACCCTTCCTACTTATAACTGACATTAAGACCACTTCGCCTTAAACTTCAAAAGTCATTTTTACCTGAAGAAAGTGGCTATCAGATGTTACTGTGGAAGAATGATATTATTTTACATGAATTTTGCAAAGATATTCACAATTACTCAGTCAGAACAAAGAGAAATCAGACCTAAGAAGTCTAAATGCTCAGCGGTCATTTTACCCAGATATTTTAAAGGGTAAGTTTACCATGCAAGTTGAATAATATCTTAAAAAACCAGAGGGTTTATCCAGATGCATTTGGGGGCAATTCTACCCTTAGCTCAACTGGATGGAAAATTATTCTAAAAGCATTCCTGTCCTTAGAGAACATTTTCTTTATTAGTAATGCTTTTATGACATGAAGGAACAATAAACAATAGCATTTTTGACATTCACAGTTGCAGATATTATCATTTATTCGTTTGTTTTGGAGTCTGGAGATAGTAGAAGATGTGGTATCAAACACTGAGCCATAACTCAAGAACTGTTTCTAGAATTACGCTAGTGAGAACAGGTTTGTTTAGAGGATCTTAGGCTGGGTGGTTAGGGAAAAGAGAGTAAAAGATTGACTTGTAAGAGACAGATTGTCTTGTTGCACATGTTGGGGTTGATAAGAGGGGACAATCAGGCAGCCATTCGGTGTTCATGAAGACAGTGAGACGAGCATATAGGGGCTGGAGCTACATGTCCAACATGTATGGAAAAGTCTGCTCTCACTTTCAGTAGTTTGGTTGTCACTGTCACTTTGATTGTCTGCTGTTTCCAAGATCTCATGAATTTGTGATGCTTTTATGGCAGGTGCTAAAGCAAACAGAGATTCCTGGACGTCGCACAGTTCAACGAACTTAAAAGGAGAAAAGGGAGACAAAGGCGCTCCGGGACCACCAGGTATATTAAATCGCATATGTCATTGATACCCTGCAAAGGAATACATGTTTAACTTTTAAAAAGTAATTCAATAAAGTACTCTGATACATACCCCTGCAGCCTTACCAGCCTAAAGACATATACATAGTTCCTCACTGACTGACACACGGAAGAACAAAGCCCACAATGTTAACAAAAATGTCTTCTGAAAAGGAGTATCTGTACTGCATGTTTGTGGGTATTATGAATGTGCTAAGTACAAGTATAGATATTGAAGTGTAACTGGCTGGTCAGAGATTTTTTTTTAAATCTTAGAAGGACATTGTGTCTATTTCCTGAGGTATCATTTTGTTGTCAATCTTTTTGAGCCAATTGGGATAAAATCCAGTGCTTCCCATTTCAGGGTAACACACTTCTGCATTCTGAGTTCAAGGCAGTCATTTGTTGGTAGCGAACCCACTTCCAGTAGGAGGTGGAAGGAGATGATCTCCATTTCAACCAACTTTTTAATATTTTATTCTTTGTGATAATCATGAGAAGTCTGTCTGAACTAAAAATACCAATTCACTTGTGGCAGGAGCATCGTAACAGATGTTCCTCATCAAAGATTTACTTTCCTCTATCAAAAAGTTGATATTCTAATCTTGCTAATTCTTACACATTCAAAAATAGTTACAGAACAAGTATCTATTTGAAAAGATTGCTATTACAAACTCTTCCTTTTCTATACATCTTTTGAAATCTCATATACTGAGATAAGGCTTTGGTCAGTGCCTGAAATCATTTGAAATAGAAGCAGCAGAATATCAAATTAATGTTGCTATACCAGGTTTATAATCTTTGCCCTCTAATGGATTGATAATAAATACAAAACTACATCTATATGGATATTTCTGTCTTTAGAATAAAGACACAGTTCTGTTGACTGAAGATGATGTTTTGGTTATTTTTAAGAGGACGTGTTGGTTCTAATAAAATCTGTTTCTTGTCTTGTTCTCATTAATTTTTATTCTGATCAATATCCAGTGCCTTAAAATAAGTGGTTAGTACTTTCTAGCCATCGGTAAACTTGTAAGAAGAAGCAGCAAAAAGCATTCCTAAACAGAAATTAAGAACATTTTCGCCTCTGTGCTGGTTTATCCACCATGAACATGTCTGTTCCCTCCCAGGTTCTATATTTAATGCAAATTAATGTCCTAGGTATTTTTGCCTCTACCTGATGATTTCAGGTGCTTCAGAAGGAGGGGATTATGAGAGGATTATGCTTATGTTCTTGTAAAACTGCAGCTAGTGAAGGATGGTGAAAATAACATGAGAATTCTGGTTAAACTGGGAACTGAATTTACCTTTCTCCAAAAATAACAGATTTATTCATTTGTTTGCCAACGGAATCATATGTTACCTAGGACCAATTCTGTTGATGCTCTAAGAAATATTCCTGTTTGGTTCTTGCTCATTGATGTACTTGCTAAAATATTATTTCATCCAAACCAGTTCTCCAGGTCTCATGGACATCCATATAATCATTGATAGTGAAAATTCAGAAGACAGAAGTTGCAGGGTAGTGGAACACGATTAAAGCACGGGAATTTTTCAAAACCTTCTCTGAGGCACAGATGACAGAAGCTCCTTCCACTACAATATCTGTCGAATTCCAGCAATCAGAAAAGCTTTCTGAACGATGGTACTGGTCCAGGCAGTGGATTTATTTTTTCTTTTCACAAAATGTCTCCTCTCGAACCTTACAAACAGGCTCTATTATGGGTACCATGTGAAAATATGAAGCCAACACAAAAAGTGGGTAGATGGCAGGGTGCAGTTTATTTAGCTACTCTGGATGGAGGCAGGTGTAGTAAGTGTCCAGAGCACAGATGCTGTGTTCCAACCACATGTACAATGCTCCAGCACAACCCCAGTGTTTCTGGCTGGAAGAATGCAGTCTGAAGCCTTGTAAGAAAACATATTTAGCAATAGAGGAGGAGATTTCTCTGCGTTATAGTCTCAGACCCAGTTGCCTAAGGCTGAAAAAGAAGTTTCACCCTTTTCTCTGTGAATCCTGGAAGGAATGGAGCTAATGGAAAATTAGTGAGGTAGAGCAAGATGGCTTCTCGCTGGGCAAGCATTAATAAGTGAGTTCTGTTTCTCCAGGTGCTAAGTTAATTTCTAGATCAGATTCCAGATCTGAAAGCAGTGTGGCTTTCCCTTTTCTAAAAGAAAGGGCACCAAAGTTCTGTGACCTTATGCTTGTTGGGAGGGTGTGATTTTGCCATTGATTATGCAAAAAGTGCTGTTAGTCTGTTTCAGCAACAACTGAAATGAAATAAAGGAAAATGTCTGGTCTATCAGCAGAAGCCACACAACAAAGTATGTTTCCCTCTGGCTAGTGTTAAGATCCCTAAAGATCCTCCCAAAAATTGTCTACCAGTCTTCCAAAGAATGTCTATAGAAGAGGACTGAACTAGGTTTGCCTATTGAGAAGTCATGTCAGGCAAACTTCTCTGGTTGTGTATACAAGCAAACTCAACAGACCCAGGACACGAGGGAAAATTGTCCTGCAATTAAATTGTGCCATGTTTCCTGACCTGTATTCAGCCTACAACAGGTAACACTTTCTCACACTATGAGGTGCTCTGGGGGATAGCTTAAGCCAGGGATTAGATCAATAGACTGTATAGAGAAGTCTCTCCTACTTCAGGAGTGGGCAGGACAGTTTAGCTGTATGGATTAAAGTTGTGCCACTTTACCTCAGGCACTGATCTAGGTAGGTATTTTTGACTTCCACTTTGAGGGGTAATCTCCCTCTTTCTTATTTGCCTTGCCCAGGCCTAGTCTACTTACTGGTCATCCTAGAAAGACCCCAGATACTGTCCAGTGTAGAGATTAATGCTAAGGAACATCTGAGAAGGACACCTACCATTCCATTCCGCCTGTCTGTTTCCCCATGCCCTCACATAGATCAAGCAAATCACTGCAGTGAGCTGTAATTGGGAGGGTTGGAATAAAATCAAAACAGCTGCTGTAGTGGGAATATATTTCTGTCCTAGACTACAGATGTATACAATGTCTACTTGCCATAATTTTATCTGAGATAGCATACTGAGATCTGAGTCCTATGGCTGGCATAGGGTTGGACACAAATATCTCAAAAATTAATCATCACAAAACAGTTGAAGAAAATGCTTTGAGCTGTTATGGGCTGCTGTAAAACAGTCTTTTTTTTTTTTTCCAAGTGTGTGTCAAACAGAGAATATTTGAGGGGTTTTTAGACTTTTTGTGCTGGCTTGACAGCTTTGGGTTACCACCATTGGCAGACAACAAAACACAGGTGGTATAACCGTTGATACTGGTGTTGGGTTTTGATGCAGAACAATGTCAAGGAGCACAAGGAGCAGCAGCATGACATTATCACTGTTTCTTTTCTCCTGTCAGTTCTGGTACTGTCCATACATGAAAGATAATGCAACTACTGATTGGCCACCTCACTGCTGGCAAAACACATGGAAAGCTTTTCTTTTAGCTTGATCTCCATCAAAGGGGTTAGTTTGGATGGGTCTCGTTCCCACTCTGCCCAACCGCCATTTTTCAGAAAACGTGGAATTTTTCATCTTTGAGCTTTCTTTGCTTTCAAATTTGGCTGAATCAGATTCAGAAGTTATTAAGGTGGAGGAGTGACAGACAAGATAGGACATGTAAGCCTTTATTTGTTAGGAAATCAAGCTAAAAACATCTGTTAGATTTAAAGGTTAATGTTATTATTGTAAATATTTTTTCTTTAAACTCCTAAACCAGCAATATCCAAAGCAGTGCTTTTAAAAAGAAAATTGCAGATAATTATTGCACTTTATTCTATTTTCTTCATATTTCAGGTCCACCTCTGCCTCCATCATATTTCAGCCACTTTATTAATAGCATCAAGGTAATTATATCCCATTTGTGTTTGAGTTCTGTTAAGCTATTTTTAAAGTGTACATTACTATAAAATAAGCATAAAACTTGGTGAAATATACAAAACAGATAACAGCATCAGAAATCACAAAGGATAGTAATTTGTTTAACTACAGCCGCATAGATAAGTTTTTTACACGTATAATGGTAGCAGATGTCAGTAGTATATAAAGATAACTTTTGAAAAAACTTTGTTACTGAGGCTTATTACCTTCCCGGTGGTATTAAAGTGTGTCATAATTCACTGTTACCTAACAGAAGTTGATATAAATTATCTGCCATAAATGAATGCTTTTGTTTCCATGCCAGCTCATGTCAGAGACATCCATTACCTAAAGGGCTCCTAGAAAAATTCAGCAACAATTAACACATGAGGGGAAAAAATCACTTCTGTGTAATACTATTTATCCTTTAAACACACTGAATAAAACAAGTTAAAGGGATGGAAATGACTTTTCCTGGAATCTCTTACAAGAAAATATAGCCATACCTTCATGTGTCTGGTCTCTTTCTGTTCCATTATTCTCCAGACTGCGTCAGGTGAAAAAAATTAATACCAATGCAATATTATTTTAAATGTTTCTAAGTGAATGAGGCTCTTTATCAGTAGAAGATCTGAAAAAAAAAAAAAACCTGAATCAAAATATTGTTTAATAATGCCACTAAAACCAGTGTATTGTCAATTTACTTGAAGGACTCGTGCCATCTGGTTTTCAGATTTTGTTTCTGCTTGGCTGAGTGGCCCTAAGTTATTTCTATGACATAAAGTGCCCCATGCGTGCATGGCAGAGCTGATATGGCTTCTTTGATCTTATAGTGTCTGTAGCTTTACAGCTTTAGCTACAAAGAACTAATTTTTCATCTAGTTCCTCATCTCTGCAAAATGGCATGCCATACAGAAAGCTTCTTAGTCCTCTTTACTGGGAAACTAAAAAGAAGAGTCAGAGGAAGAGCCAATATAGCCATCTCTACTGGATTTCTGCAGCTACCGGCCATTCTTGCTTTTGTCTTTGCCTCTTCACAGGTATATTTCTCAGAAATGTGAAACAAAGTAGACCAAAATAACTTGAAAGAGAAAAGATCAGCAGATAAACAGAAGAAAATAGTTTGAGGAGGAACCTACAATTGCTGTGGCTCGCGTTGCACAGAGAGATAATGACCCAGTATTTAAACACTTTCTCTTAACTACCTGTTCCCCAAACTAACTGATAATCAATCATGACGGCCAGGAGAAGACATGCTTTCCAAAGTGTCTGCAGTTTTGTGTGGTGTTGTCCTTCTATTATCCGGGTACCCACGCCCCCTCTTCTCTCTCATCCTATGCACAGTCATCTTCACTTGGCACATACTTTAAAATTAATCTATGCATTCCATGTCGTTCTTGCTTTGCTTTTCCCTTGATGATGGAGAACAGCAGAAAGGCAGGCCTCTGACTTCCTGCCACCAGCTACAGCACAGAACAAGGTTTTGCTGGGTAGAATAGTAGGAAACAGCAACAGAAGCATTTTTTCTGCCTCCACTTAACCCAGCCTCCCCTGGCCCCTGCCCTGAGAGAGCCTTGCAGCCTCAACTCATTCCGTATCACTGAAGAAGGAAGCAATGTCAAATAGATTTTAAGCAGATGCTTTTCTTTAATAAGCTCAGATATCTCATGTAACTTTAAAAGATCAGTGCACAGAGTTCTGATCTCACTTCAGCTCAATGGTTTAAAATACCTTCTCTTTAAAGGGTGAAAAAGGAGACAACGGAGTCACTGGTGTAAAAGGAGAAAAAGGAGAACCAAATGGAGGGTTTTTTCTGACAGGACCTCCTGGACCACCTGGAAGACCAGGATTAGTTGTAAGTCATGCAAGTTATAGCATAGGAATAGCCATTGTTTTAATTTAGAAGGCACTAAAAAGAGACAAACATCAAGATGATGCTAAGGACCATATAAAAACTCATATGTTAGCCATTAGGTGACTACAAGAGAGTTGCATGATGCATAAAGACAGACACTTCAGTTTTGTGCACAGAATTAATTAGCTATGAAAAACTGATGTAATGTTATGCTCAGCTGTCTAATACATCAGTATGTAGATTCATGCTATTAGTAGCATTTCAAATCAAAGCAGTATAAATAACTTCTGACGCTACTACTTATATCCCCATAAAGGCCAAAATAGGCCATATAAAGTTAGATGGAGGCCGACTTGAAAATTATTGGCCACCTAAATCATTAATCTTTTCTGTTCCAGTAATCCAAAAACATGAATGAAAAGTCTGGTGTATACCCATCTGGATCATTCCTATAAAACTCAGCTGCTCAGACTCTACCTAGTTGTTTTATCTACTGGCAGTTGCCACCACAGCTGCTTTGGAATCAAATGTGCTTTATCCCTGGGGTCTGGCAACAAATGTGTTGTGACAATAGAGTAAATTGCATGTACTCTATTGTCATGTTCTGTGCCAAGGAGCATGAATGGATGGGTGACAGCTGAGGATGAAGGGTTAGGTTAGCAAGCCCACCTTCAAAAATCCCCCTGACGCTATTCCACACGGCTGAGAACCATCTCCCTGTTTAAAAGTTGTTCCACAGGAATGAGAGGGAGTTGGATGGCACAGCTGAGATCCATCAGAGACTGAGCTCTCCTAGTCCAAGGTCCAAAAACTGTTCCATGTATGTGGACCGGTTTGAGTGCAGGGAGCTCCAGCCCTCCTCATTCAGGATGGAGACACACTGCTAAACTGGAAACGTAGAGAGCTGGAGACTTTTTAATCTGGAAGACTGGCAGCTGGAGAGTTTAAGGGATATGAGCTGACATTTGATCACAGGAGGGAGAAGACAACATTCACAACATTCATCATGAGACATACATCCTATATAGACACACTTTATGTAAAAGCTTTCCACCATGTACTTTCAGACAAGCTCTTATCTTGTAAGCACAGCAAAGCAAGTAGTCTCAGCCCAGGCAGAGGTGAGATCCAGGACTTTGAGAGTAGTGTTGAGGGTTTTGGAGATATCAGCTACTCAGGAATAGGTGCGAGAACCTTCAGAAAGCTTTCTGAAACTTAAATTCCTGAATTTAGTTTAGTATATGATTAATTTTTTAATTTTCCATTAATATCCATGCCTTCTTGAAGAACATTACATAGAGACTCATGTCTAAATAGTGGTGTGGTAGCAGACCTTCAGAAAATGTTGCCGGCAGAGATGAAGGCCCTGCAGCACTGAAACTGATACATTTAAAGAAAAATACTTTTTATCACTAACAGGGACCAAAAGGGGATTCAGTTGTTGGACCCAGAGGACCCCCAGGGTTACCTGGCTTACCTGGCTTACCAGGTTATGGAAAAATCGGGCCACCTGGACCACCTGGACCACCGGGACCACCGGGACCCCCAGCAATATATGGCTCAGGTGAGAGAGTATGGTTTTTCTTTTCACTGTACATGCAAGTACATAAGCATGCACCCACCCATCCACACACACACTGCCACCTCCTTTACATACCTATTCTTCCATCTGCCCACCTCAATCATGTTGATACCCTCTGTCCTCCTACCCTCTACCAGTTTCTCCTGGGGGGGCGGGTGACTTGGAACAGGGAGCACAAAAGGGACAATTTCTCCACAAACAGTTTTCACTGACTAGTGCCATGGGAGCGCTATTGCATGAAAAACCTTGCTGTGGCTGTGGCTGGGAGGCAGTTGTCCTGGTTTGAGCAACACAGGACTAATTTATCTTCTAATGCTTGGGAAAACTGCATATTTAGAAGGCTCTAGTGTCTGAATTTGTGAAAATATTTACTTCATAGCCAGCTAAGCTCTGAGAGTTTCAAGGTCTCAGTCTTTTTGAACCCTGCCAGGTGCAGGGATGAGGAGGAGCAAGACCTGGGCACTTGACCCAAGCTGGACAACAGGATATTTTCGTACCGTGAACATCACATTCAATATAAATTAGCAAGTTTGCTGAGAAGTTCTCTCTCCCTTGATGGCTGTGATCCTGAGAACTCCGTACCCCCATGCCAGACTCCTGAAGCCATAGCGCTCACAGTGCCCAACATTTGCTGTCCCCTGCTGGGAGTGCACAGCTTCCTACTGATATCATTGGCCAAGTATAATCCTTATATATTTTATACGGGTATCAAGTTGTTGTGGGTTCCTCAAACCATAACAGCAGTTTACATAACAGAGACAGGTTGCCTTCAGAGCTTTGTAAAATCTATCAAATTGAGCAGTTGGCTAAATTTAGGAACATGTTAATATGGCCTACGATAATCTTATTGTGGCGAGTTGAGTTAAATCCAGTGGGCCAGTCACAAGTGGTGTTCCCCAGGGCTTAGTATTGGAGTCAGTTCTGTTTAGTATCTTTATCAGAGATCTGGACAAGGAGATCGAGTACACCTTCATTAAGTTTGCAGATGACACCAAGTTAGGCAGCAGTGTTGATCTGCTTGAGGGTAGGATGGCTCTACGGAGGAATCTGGACAGGCTTGATCAATGGGCCAAGCCAAATGGTATGAGGTCCAACAAGGCCAAGTGCCGAGTCCTGCACTTGGGTCACAACAACCCCATGCAACGCTACACTACGGGGAGTGTCTCAATGGGAGACCTTATCGCTCTCTACAGCTGCCTGAAAGGAGGTTGTAAAGAGGGGGGTCTTGGTTTCTTCTCCCAGATAACAAGTGATAGGACAAGACAAATGGGCTCAAGTTGCACCAGGGGGAGGTTTAGGATGGATATTTAACAGGTTGCCCAGGGAAGTCGTGGATGCCCCATCCCTGGAGGGGTTCAAGGCCAGGCTGGATGAAGCATTGAGCAACCTGTTCTAGTGGGAGGTGTCCCTGCCCATGGCAGGGGGATTGGAACTAGGTGATCTTTAAGGTCCCTTCCAACCCAAACCATTCTATGATTGTATGATTCTATGTTATTAGGAAAAACTTCTTCACTGAATGGGTTGGCAAGCATTGGAACAGTCTGCCCAGGGAAGTGCTTGAGTCAACATCCCTGCAGGTATTTCAAAGATGTGTTGATGTGGTGCTGAGAGACATGGTTTAATGGTGGACTTGGCAGTGCTAGGTCTAGCTAATGCAGATCTCCATTTCTGAGAACTAGCAATCAGTCTGTTTCCCCACAAAATCCTGTGCCTCCAGTATGCCAGTTTGGGGAGCAGACCTCTCAGTCTCCAATTTGTTCTCTCCAGGTATTTCTTGAACCTGGTCAGACTGGTATATGCAGCTGCCCAGGGACAAGGTGAGACTCCCAATTTGTCATCCAGTAATTATTATGAATTGAGTGTCTATCAGAAGCATTCATCCTCTGAAGAATATTTAAGAAAGAACAAACCCTTACTACGTTCGAAGTTGGAACATATATCGGATGTACCTGAATTAGCCCCTGATCATCATAGTATGGACAGATCCTCAGCATCCATAAAGTCCATAAAGGCCTTCAGCCCTTTTTCTGTGTAATTTCTATTAAGTACTTCTGAATATTAGCTAAGAGACCCAGACAGACAAAACAAACTATTATTAGTACTCAATCCCTATACATTTGCTTCTCATCTCTGCCATTAGTCTTCATCATCCTCCTACGCATTTTCCTTTTTGCTTTGTAAGAAGGTTCTTTAGTCAGGACAACGATGGATGTCCATTTTGCAAAATGTTACGAACACAGATGTTTAGTTATTTCCTATCTTCAAGGCACAGTTATATCTGTTAAAGTTCTTACTTACTGTAATATGTGGCTCACATACTGTAATATGGGGAAGGAGGAATGGTTTATATGCAGATAAATAGCTCTGAACACTTCTGAGAACTGAACCCCTTTTCCCTGCCTCCTAATTCAAGGGTTACAGATCAGTAAAATACAAGCTCTGGAAAGCAGCAAGGCTCTCAGGGTTAGCCTTTATTGACTCTTCGATGGTCCAATCTATATTTTAAAAACCTATCTTATTATCCTTTATTCAGACTATCAAACTACTTCAGAGTAGAAAGATACAATAAAAGAGAAGACAGTCAATACTTTTTCTTCACTGAATTTATTTGCGGGGGTGGAGAGGAATCTGTAGCTCCACTTTTGCTGAAGATCACCGGGATCCTGATCCCTTTGAAAATAGTGAAGGCAGAAGGTATGCTTGTTTGGCTTATCTTCCGTCATTTCCCTCCAGCCCATTTAGTTGCTGTATCCAGTAAGGTCTGGATGAGCGGGCTTTGGTTATTGTGGCAAGGGCTACCATATGTGCAAAATTTCTCCAAAGGGTGGTTTCAGAAAACGTTCCTACATTCCTCCATTTCTGCTTCACTTCTGAAGAGCAATTCTGTCCATATTTGGCATTAAAGCACTTTTGGCATAGCTAAGAGCAGCTGTACACTGTGTGCAAGTGTCCAGCAAGGTAGGAACTGGGGAGTGGTTAGGAGCTGAACCTTGGAGTTCTTTGTGCATATTTCATACTCCAGATTGACCCGCATGCTAGGTAGGACATGCTAGACTTCCCTATGCTCAGTATTTTGACAACTATGCACCAACTCTCAGATCTCTTTCTTTCATGTCGTAATAGTTCTCATGCCTTTCTTTTCCTAATCAGATTGCTTACTGAGGCCTTTATATTTCCTCCCAGCACTACAGTAGCACACTCTCCTGGATACCCCTGGACCTGTTTTCTTGCCCTCAGTTTGTCTTGTCTTTTCCTCTACAGAAGGAGTTTCTACTTAAGGTTAATACAAGATCTGCCCAAATCTCTGCTACAGAGTTCTGCTGGAACACACCGTAATGCTCAGCAGGGTCTGTGTGTAGAAGCTCTTTCTTCTAAACAGATTCAAAGTTCCATTATCATGATCTGCATCTATACAGGATGCTTGCTTTCAGTCTTCCATATCTTTCATTCTTTCCTTCCTTAAAAGAAATTAGTTTTTACTCCAGAAAACAGGGACTTTCAGCTCACGGTAAAGAAATCCAATTTTGGAGTAAAGACCGGTGCTAGGTACTAGATGCAGTCTTAGAAGTTCACATCACTGGAGAATTCTTTTTTGCTTTGAAATATAAGCTGAGCTTACACTTGTGAATTTTTTATCTAAAGGAAAAATTACTTTTGGAGCAAAAAATATAACTCAAAACCTATACAGGCAGAAGCTAGAAGTTTTTACTCTTCCATATGCACATTCTTCCTCTTCCATTAGCAACTAGCAGAAGAATATTCTGGTCAATTTAAGGGGGTTATTTATTTGCAGAGTATCTACAACAGATTGCAACCTGCTCACCTTAACATCCCAAGTGACAGAAAAAAGACTAAGTTTCACTATTGCTTTCAAAAAACCCCTTAGAATCCTCAGTTGGCTTGAACACAGTTATTCAGAACTTGACTAAATCTCCCCCTACTCCTAGACACCACCTAGGTTGTTTCTTTATGTCACTCACCTTCTTTCTCAAAAAAGATGACCTTCAACATGTATTGTGTGCTTGTTTTATTTTAGCAGCCGCAATGCCTGGGCCACCAGGACCTCCTGGAGAGCCAGGATCACCTGCAACCAGGAACCTGGTAAGACAGCAAAAGAAGGTAGTTTGCTGTTGAAACCTTGCTTCAGATCTTTTGGTGGTCATGGGTAGCACTGAGAGAGGAGGGAAAGCTCTGTTCTGTGTTTTTGTTTATTAGAATGTTTTCTGGCTTTCTGAACCTCATAATTTTTCAGCAGGGAATCCCTATAGCTGGGAGAAGTGATGAGAGGAGAAGTCTGTCTGTTGCCATGTTAGTATTCAAACAAATGCAAAGACTGATGGCACGCTAATGTAATGGAAAACTGCATATTCCATGCTGAAAGCAATGTCTCTGGAAGAGTGTGGCAACTCAGCAAGCTGAGATACTAGAATAACTACTGAATTCCCAGTTTCCATGAAAAAAAGCACTTTACATTACTGGATTAAAACCCACTAATATGCGTCATTTGGTTCTAAGAAGAAAACTCGATTTCCCTAACAAATCTAAAAATTGTTGTGCAGCAAATAAATATAAATTTAATCATTTCCTTTCTTATTGCATGAATCAAATCAGAATTGTATTCCAGATGTCCATGCAGAAAAAAATGACACCCAAGACTTCTGTCGTCTTAATTTCTAAATTAAATATTCATGGTTTCTGGGGAAAAAAAATATTCAAGCTAGCAGAGGTTTATTGCAAGTTTTTCCTTTTCCACATTCTCATGTTATGATAGAAAAGTGAATTTGCTGGATGTTTTTGGCTCTAATAAACCAGAAGACTTTCAGATTATCTACATCATATCAAATGAACTGACACGAATCTGAGTGTAAGTTTCTTAATGCCTTCCCACCACAGTGTCATGCCTCTGCTTACTGCCTTTTCTCATAAAAATTCAGGCCGTGATAATGATTACAGATCAGGGGAGAAACGGATGTTCAAAGACTGGTGCCCTGAGGTAGAGGACTGTAGTCACAGGCTGGCAGCTACTGGCTTAGGAGATCCAAGCCCACTTGGGTCAAAACCAACATTAAAAAACAATATGCAAATCTATAGTAGGGTCTGCATGATTTGTAAAGCATTTATATGCCTTTTGACGCTGAAGAAATGAAAAAGAAATGACAACCAAGTGACACAAGAGTGTCAATGACACTCTTAAGAAACTTGCCCTTGATTTTACGCTAACTGCAATTATCAAACAGATTGTAGAAGCAACCCATCTTTGAGAGGACTGTGGTCTTATCTTCAGGTGACAAGGACAGAGGTAATAGCTGCAACTGTTCGTATCTGACAGATGTTTGTTTAAGCCTCCTGATGATCTGTAAAAGATAAATTGAAAAATACTTGCTGTGTAAACTAGCAGCATCTGGAAACAACAAAAGGGATGGAAGAAAACGCCCTTAAAGAAGAAAAGATCACAAGGCCACTCAGAAAAATATAAGAGGAGTGAATGCATCTAGAATTGTGTGTGATATTTATAAGCCTTCTGAACTCTGTCATTTTGATCTAGTATGTTAAACTATAGAGATGCAAAGATCTTCACTCTGTGCAGAATTAACTAGTGGTGTAGTTCTACTACGATCCACAGAATGCTGATGCTGATGTGCCGAAGTAGTGAGATATTTATGTTACTGAAGTTCTTTATATGATATAATGTAAAACCGACTTTATGAGCATTTCCTGGGGAAGAAGCCTTGATATTTATGTGTTCAAATGAGAGTTCAATTTAATGTAAAAAATATTTTGTGTGTCTGATGAAGTGTGTTTCGTTTTCCTATTTGACAGGTCACGACATTCCACAACATTGAGGGTATGCTGGAAAAAGTTCATTTGGTAGCAGAAGGTACACTAATCTATCTGAGTGAAACCATTGAGGTTTTTATCCGAGTTCGAAATGGATGGAGAAAACTGCAGGTACTTTCGCACTACATCCTAATCCCTTCTAACTCCCTTACTCAAAATGGAGTTGTTACAGATGTTTTTTACAGGTGTGGGGAAGTGCAGGTGCAAAGATGTCTTTTTTCAGTTCAGAAGCTCCCATTGATAATGGTTTCATTTGCTTTTCCTTTTGGGTTCTTTCAGCTTGGTGAGCTAATTCCTATCCCACCCGACAGCCTTCCTCCTCCAGCCATATCCAGCCATGTAAGTACAAAATATTGTACAAAACTGAGTCTAAATGTGCAAAAACAGGCCATTCATGTGGCAGAAGTTGCAGTCAGATCCCTGCACCAATGCAATTTTCCACTGAGACTTGTTAGTTCAAAATAAGCATCCAACCACAACATAAGCTTGCAAATTGGTTCATGCTGGCCAGTCACAGAATGACAGAATCACAGAATGATATGGGGTTGAAAGGGACCTCTGGAGATCATCTCGTCCAACCCCCCCTACTAAAGCAGGTCCTCCCAGAGCAGGTTGCACAGGAACGTGTCCAGGTGGGCTTTGAATGTCTCCAGAGAAGGAGACTCCACCACCTCTCCGGGCAGCCTCTTCCAGGGCTCTGCCACCCTCAAAGTGAAGA
>JAOTQQ010000012.1:57048051-57077450 GCA_026546715.1 Gallinago undulata
GAATGTCTCCAGAGAAGGAGACTCCACCACCTCTCCGGGCAGCCTCTTCCAGGGCTCTGCCACCCTCAAAGTGAAGAGGATCCTCCTCCTCATGTTGAGATGGAACTTCTTATGTTCCAGTTTGTGCCCATTACCTCTTGTCCTGGCACTGGGCACCACTGAAAAAAGACTGGCCCCATCCTTTTGACACTCACCCTTTAAGTATTTATAGGCGTTGATCGTATTTCCCCCAGTCTTCTCTTGTCCAAACTAAAAAGACCCGAGTCCCTCAGCCTTTAAGTCCCTCAGTTGTCTGTTTCCATTATTTTATGAGACTCTAAACACTACAGAGACAAAGCAGCATCTACAAAAAGTAGAACAAAGCAGGCTGCCTAAAAAAAAAAAAACAAACACAGTAGTGTTCTGTTTCATAACACTGAAGTCAGTCATATCAAGCCCTGGTCCCTTTCAAAGAAACTCAGGAAGTATTTCTGAATAGCAGGATTTCTTTAAGAGAATATAGTCCTGTATTCAGGCTACATCATCATTACCTGCATGTAGCTCACCCTGCGATGTTCTGAGGGTCTATTCTAAATCCTCAATTGTTAGTTTGTACCTGACCCCATTCTGCAAGTTATTGTACCAACCTGCATGTGAACATACTGTCTGTCCAAAGAAATTGCAGGAGGATGACAATCAAGAAGTGAGGAAAGGGGATAGAGAACAGTCTCATTGATGACAGGTTAATTGATCTGACTGCTGAGATAATGAAAGGACAAGAGAATCCTAGGAAGGAGCAGCAGAAAGGAAGATGGCTGGAAAGAAATAAAGAAAAAGTTAGAGTGAGTCAGAGAGAAGTGCATTTAGCACGCTGGAAAGATGTCTAGACCTCCTGTTAAAAGAAATTGTCTGTAACCTCCAGCTGACATCACATGAGTTTCCCAACTGGTACGGTCCGTGGCTCGTTACTGATACTTACCATAACTAGAGGAGAAAACTTTGCTGTTTCTGAAACAGATCTGAAGACCATTGACCTTCTGGTCTCTGCATGTCAGCAGCTTAGGAAAGGGAATTAGCGGGGCCTTGAGAAATATTCCCACCCGTTACATTTTCTCTTTCCACATTCTCCTTATCCTTTCAGTTTCAATTTTCCTGAACTGGTCTTCTGCTCCTGCCAGGAGCAGAAGCACTGTGGATTGGGTACTCTCAGGTCTCGCAAAGCAGCTCTGGCCAGGACAGCTTTCCAACACATATTTATGTGACACACCAAATCAAAGATATGTAGGTAGAGTATTCTGGCTTCAGTATTATTTATTTTTCAGAGATGAGACCATTTCAGATTCTCCAATGTTCTATGTTTGCTTCATTTAGAGAACTATTGAGAGTCTAAAATTCTGATCTGTATAATGTGTTTAACGTATCTCTTTGCATGTGTTAAATCAACAGGGTTTTCAGCCTCTTCCAGCACTGAGTCCAGTATCAAATATGAACAATGGAAAACCAGCAGTAAGTATGACATCTGTATTGCACCTGCATAGCTGTGGTTTGAAGCGTGGCAGTTTGCATCTTGAGGGAGATTTGTGATAATTCCTCTTCAAATTCACAGTTTTTACTTTAGAAATGTACAGATACACTTCTTTAACTGGTTTAGACATCTCTGAGACAATTTTAAATTGTTTCCTCCACAACTGTTTTCATGATCCTATCCCCTTTCTCATCTCAAAGAGAAGAAAAAAATCCTGATTCTGAGTTAGGAATACCTCTTCACTGAATGATTGTACCTACAGCACACAGTAGTTTTTAAGTTAATTATAGCATTACAGTTAAATCATTAAAATAGTCACTAGAATATTTTTGTCTTAGTGATGCTGCATGTTTTCGATAGACACTTTAGAATCTAAGCCTTTATTTTAAATACTTAAATATATTTAGACAAAGAAAGGTAACTGAGTTATATATAAATGGTCCCCACCTCCCCCCCAAAATAAAAAATCTAAAAAACTAAAAAATATGGCTTAGTTCTTGCATCTCTACTGTTTTACTTAAGCATGCTGCTTCTTGTGTTTTAACAGTGCATTTTTAAGTGTTATAGGCTCACTTCTTACTACCTATTTCCATGCCTCTAGGATTTGGGATTTTTTTTGTGTGACAACTGCAAGGCTTCTGCTTAAAAAAATTAGCTGCTTTTAAAAGGATTTAATTTTTAGGGTATTTAACCTTCATGTTTTCCTTAATGTTCAAAGTTAAATAGGTATTTCTGCTGTGGGTCTCATAGCTTTAAGAAATGTAATGTTACGGCAGCAAATAACTTTCATACCTGATATGGAAGGTACTAATTCTTGTGCTGGCAGGAGGAGGGAGGGTCTAGTTTGTGTCAAATATATGTCTTCATAACATTATAAACTTAAAAAAAACAGTGGCTTTTCTTCTTATTTTCTCCAGCTGCATCTAGTGGCTTTAAACTCACCGTTTTCTGGGGACATGCGAGCAGATTTTCAGTGTTTTCAACAGGCCCAACTGGCGGGTTTGACATCTACCTACAGAGCCTTCCTCTCATCACATTTGCAAGATCTGGCCACAGTTGTCAGAAAAACAGACCGATACCATTTACCAATAGTCAATCTTAAGGTAAAAATGAGTACTTGGTACTTGCTATATTAGGATAGGCTGTAGGTGCCCCAAAGTCTTGAAAAATGCCAAGAGCAGAAAGTTTCAACCCAAACTGCATTTTATAAAGGAGCAGCTTTGCTTCATATTTTGGAGTCAGGTTCAAGAAACGAACTTGTAGCTATAAAATAGAAAGTTACAGACTGCCTCACATTTCCTTTCCATTTTCAAGGGTTGCTTTTTTATTCAATACCCTAAGGCTAATGGTAGAAATAAAGCTGTGAGAATAGCCTGCTTGGAGCAGGCTGATGGCAAAGCAGCAGTATGATGTTGGGCTTTCTGGATATTTTTTGTGTTAGCAGGGAAAGTTTTCATTTCTCAAAGACAGCTAATATGTTCTACCTTGTAGTACAGTCACAGAGTGTACGGTAGGCTAAAATACCTGATTTCCTCATTTCTAAAGATAAAAACGAATTCCGTGCTTAGGAGCGATGCTGGATTTACCCCAGTGAAACTGAGAGGCAAGTCTAGAGCATGAGTCATTTCTGTGGTCTCACATAAACAGATACACTGTAAAACTGAGGAAAACAAACCCTGTCTCTTTGGTGTTGGCTGGCACCCAGAACCAACGGCCAAAGAAACCTACAGAAATAACACGTGGTACTTGGAACATGCAGGAACGGATGCTGCTCTGAAGTGCATGCAAATCTCAGAGCCTTGGAGACAAACTTGTAAAGACAATATTGTTTCAGCTTGGGTTGGAAAAACTCAAGAGCAGTTGGAGAGGTAGCCCGATGTAAAGATTTTGACTTGAATATTTGCAACGCTTTTAACAAAATGGTGACCTCAGCAGAAGTTCCAATACAAATTATCTCCCTGTTTTGTCTAAAGCAATTTTTCAAACAGCTCCTTAGGCAGTTAGGAGGAAAAGGACAGTGGAAATGGAGATGATCAAGCTTAGTCTTTGGAGTGACAAGAGAACAGAGATGCAACTCTGAGGCAAAGGCGTGGATCAGAGAGCTATCAGCACAGAGATGATAGATGAGACAAGTTTGTTCAGGACATTCATTCAGAAACTGATGTGAAAGCTGGAATCTTAAGTGTTCTCAAATGCAGATAAGATTCTGGATGTGTAGATAAGTCTACACAAGTCAGGTATGACGTGAATTTTGGATTTGTTTTGTTTGTAAAAGTAGCTTTGAAATTTTAACAGGGAGAAACACTTTTCAATAACTGGGAATCCATATTTAATGGAAACGGTGGACAATTCAACACTCAAGTTCCAATATACTCCTTTGATGGGAGGAACATCATGACCGACCCATTTTGGTGAGTTTACATTATCCTTTATAAGTTTTGCATTACATTTATTTTTACCAGATAGTACAAGTAGCAATATCTTGGCCTACTAAAAATGTGATAAAAAATTCTCCCTTATGCCATCTTTCTCTTCCATTTCTGATAACCTGTGAATGGGACATCAGGTTCTATGCTCCTTTTCTTCCTCTCCTTTCTATGTTCATCTTTCCCTACCTGCTGTTCGCTTCAAGCAGAAGGAAAGTGGAAATACAGGTCACGGTACATATAGGTATTATAGCTGAATAAAGGAAAAAAAAAAAGATACTTTTTCAGGAAATAACTTCTTAACATTACCTTTCAGGCCTCAAAAAGTAATATGGCATGGTTCAACTGCAAACGGGATCCGACTGGTTAGCAACTACTGTGAAGCCTGGCACACAGCTGACATGGGAGCTATGGGACAAGCGTCACCGCTGAAGACGGGGAAGCTTCTTGATCAGAAAGTATTTAGCTGTAGTAATAAGTTCATTGTTCTCTGTATTGAAAACAGTTTTGTGTCTGATCCCCAAGGAAAATGATTCGCCCGCTGCACAGAGGAATATTCCATTTTATAACAGGAAAAGCTGACACTGAAATTTCATTTGTAATGTTGTAAATATTTTATTTTTCATAATTGCACATTTCAGGAAAAAACAGCCAAGGAAAACATACCTCAACACAAACCACATTCCAGTGAGGTGGAACATCCAGTGCACATGTGGCTGACTTAAAGCCCTTCCTTTTGCTTGAACGCCACACGGTTCAAAGTTTGCCAAGAATTAACTCACAGCCCCTTGTTCTTTCTGGCTGAGCTTAAGATCACGTAAGGGCACGAGTCAAGCGTGGTCTGCGAGGAAAATACAGTAGCAGTAGAAAATCTCCTGTGCAGTACGGCTCAGCAAGGCTGCTGCTTCTTCACAGCTGAGAAGCTGCCCGCTCTATGCTCTTCTTTTCACTTGCGTAGGTTCTGAATACCCAAGGCACTATTCATATATATATATGTATATATACATACTGTCCCCGAGCAAATAATGGGAGGCTGTTACATCTTACAGGAGCTGGAATTTTCAAAAAGGCTTTAAGAACAAAGGTGCTAACCTTCTTTGAATTTCAGGGGAAGCTGAGTACCTAACTCCTGTAAGCCTGTAAGTATGGATCCTGTAAGTATGGATAGCATCCTGGTGCTTACACATCAATTTAAAAGCAGCTTCCACATCTTACTTCAGCTTTTTTTCTTTGCAGATTCTAGGCATAGGGCTTAATGCAGGAGGAGTGAATTTCACCTAGGCAAAAATCTGGTCCTTATTTTGGTGCTATTGTTACCAGGAAACCTGGAGTAATGTTAATAGAAAACATCCTGTTTTACTGGTAGAACTGTGCAAAGTAAATGCAGACAAACCAACCATCTGACCTTTATTTATTTCCTTGCGTATTAGAGGAAGTCATTTCCTGTTGTGGCAGGCTGCTGAATAAAAGATGTCTGTCATGGCTTCTCTAAAATAGGTTCTAGACGTTGTTATCCTGCTAAGTTATATGTAAAGTGATTTTCATTTTTTTGTGAATTTATCCTTCTGGCATTCACATAATTAAAGAAGTGTTAATATAAAATAACAGCAGCAATGATAGGAATGATCAGTAAATGCTAATATTCTTTGCAAACAGTATCACCATAATATCTGAAGCCTTTGCCTATATATTTGTCTACTGCATACTTTAAACAGCATATTTACCTATATTTTATCAAGCAGTAACTATGGAGGTCAAATACCACATTATCATTTTTTCAGATTTAATCTAGAGTCTGTGTTGGAAATACATGTTTACTGACAGAGTATTAAATTACTAGATAGCAACCTTCAAAATACAAAAACAAATCACACTTAGTATACAAAACTGATATAATTATATAACATAATATTGTGAAATTCAGCTTTATTTTTCCAATTTACTGTACAAGCTTACTTCCCAGGGTCATCTGAATCATATCTTTTTTTTTTTTCTTGGACAAGTCATGACTCCATTATTGCAACACGGTCATGAGGCAAAACTGGTTTATATTACATTTAAAATGTATGCATAACTGTTTACTGTACTCATTTATAGTCCGTTTCTCTAAAATGCTGAGCGCTCTTGTGAAATGCCAAATTCCTTCAGTTCACATAGTTGGAAGAGTTTGATATGTACGGCAGGGTTTCACTCTGAGTCACAGAAGGTTCAAGGCGGCGAGGGGGAAGGGGGGGAAATAAAGTGCTTTTACATGCTTCCAGCAGCAACCATCTACCTTTAATCCTTTAATTGTTGTCAGACCCTCAGCTCAGCATAGTCATGGCCAGCGGGGTTTATGCTTGCAGCCAGTCATCCCCAAGTCATCCCCATCAGTTCTTGGGGACCTGGCTATTTCTTTGCCTTGAATTGCAGCAACAAGAGGTGGGGAGGGAGATGGGATCCCACAAAAGAGCTGTGTGAAGAGGGAGGGGAGAAGACTGAAAAATAAAAGTGCTGTTTTTAAGAGATGCTGAACTAAAGTTTAAGTCCAGGGCCTAGCAAAAATTAATCCAGAATTATGCCAGTCCTTTCACCGGGCTAACCCTTGTCTGTACCCTGAATAAGAGCTTAGCAGGGAACTGAAACAGTTAAGAACTCTCAGTGGTCACTTTCCACCTCTCTCTCCCATTAATCTGCAGGCTACAGGAATTTATTGCACACCCTTCAACTTAATACAGAGCACGAGCCACGCGTCGTCTGGGCTGCTGCGGTGCTGAGTTCACATGCTGTGCTTGCCCACCAGCAAGGGAGCCAGCTTGCCAGAGAATGCCAGGAGAGTTCTGTTAGGAAGGTGAGGTTTCCCTCAGAAAAAAAGCCCAACTTTTTTTCATTTAACCCAGAGCCAGTGAGGCTCTTTATACTCCCTAGCATAACTGAAGAGAAACAGTAATATTCATCGAGGATATGACAGAGAAAAAATTAGCCCGGTACTTAAAAATAAATCAGCTTTCCCTGTCAACGCAGAATACCTTTTTCAGCTTGATGCCAGCACAAAGTCAGATGCACTTGAGGAAGAACATCTGCCAGTTCAGGTCAGGAATGGTGTATAAAGCAAGTGAATCACCAAAACGAATACCAGCGCAAAGCTGCAAAGAGTAACTGCACTAGAAACCAATACAGCAGCCTTAATGCATGAAATCAGTCAAACAAGATCCTTCCACTTTAAGAGGAAGGTTTTGGTGGAAAATATCCATTTATTTTGAAGCTTTGATGCACTTTAAAAGGAAGAAGTTAATATTCTGTAAATACAGAGATGGAAATTTTGTAAACCATCAGAACTCCAGGGCTGGTTGATGAATAAAACACAGCAGACCCATTTCAGCTATTGGATTTCTAGAAATGAGGCTGATTTGTCTTTACGTGAATTGTAGGTGCAAGTTATGACAACGGAAGCTTCCTTTACATCAAGAAGAATCCACAGTGGGGTTTGAACTTCTGCAAAAGAATCAGTTCTCCATTAAAAATAAGTACAATTTAGTTTTAATTAAGCTGGTGCTTAACCTGAAAGAAAAAAAAAATCTTAAAAAAAAAAAAAAGAAAAGGAAAAAACCAGAAAAAAACAGTAAGGTCTAGAGAAAGTTAATAACTATTTGAAAAGGGAATATTGAATTGTTACTGGAGAGATTCATTTATATATCAGAGATATATTGGGGATGGAGCAAAATGCACAAATACATAGTTGAATGTTCAATGCAGATTCTAAATGAAAATAATTTTTTGTTATGAAGGTGAATTGGCACATGAATTAAAAATTGACCTTGAATATACCATTCCAGATTGGACTCCGGTAGAATTGGACAACAGTGTTCAGTGGAAACATCACATTTTACTGCAACAGTTTACTGGTTTGTGTCAAAATTTAAAACTATCTCCAGTCCAAAAAAGCAACGGGAATCATTAGTAGGAGTCATTTTCAAAAGACATGCTTTAAGTCAAGATATTTTTGTTCTAATGCACTTGCTCTTTAATAATCCAAAGGAATTAAGACCCCTCAGTAACACATGAAAATATTTTTTCATTGTATGTTTTACCTCCTCAAGGACCATTCTTTTTAAGAAGTGCTAATACTGCAGCAGATACACAGAGCCCCAAAATAAATTAAAAAAAATACTCACCTGTTATCATCACTACTTTATGCAGCCAAAATATAATCCTGCCAGCAGGGTAAATGTGCACTTACAAATTGTTAATTCTTTAGTATTTTGAACACAATTCAACACAGTCAATGGTACAACATCTGTCCAAATTGACTGACTGCATCCAAAGTACTTTGTATCGCGCAATGATTTTTAAAATCATTTTCTGACTTGAAATAGCAAGGGCTGGGATTTTTTTTTTTTCTTCTGAATTTGTACAACATCCTGCCAAATTGTCTAAAAGTTGGTGTGGGAGAATATAATTTTTAATCTGGTTAGGAAAATGGGGGAAAGTCATATTGGGAGACAGGGCAGGAGTGTGCATGCATGCACATATAACTGCAGGCACACTCATTTCCAAGTAACCTCCTTCATCCTTGCCATCCCATGGCTAGCTTAGTCATTAACTGCCTCATCTGCTTCTTTAACCTCATGCACACTAGTAAATGTTATATTAGGATGGAGAAATTTCTGGCAATCAATTTAGAAACCTGAGCCAAACGAATTCGTGGCTTCCCTACAACTTACCTTCCTACAGTTCTGTTTTTCATGATTGCAGTATTTCCCCACAGGGTGATATTTACACTGCATGGTATCAGCAGCAGATTGCAGACACCCCACAATCCTCTTCTGGCCCGTTGATTTCATTAGCAGCAGGTAATCAGCAGGTCTTTTGCCCTTTTCCGTTCAGGGATCTTTTCTCTGGGCAGTTGAAAAACATGACATTTCATCACTGATCAGTGAGACAAGTGGTTTCTCCTCCCATTGCTATTACAGGTGAGTCAAACCTGTGAGTTTCAGCAGATACACCTCAAAGGACTGATAATTAACAAAAGTAGTCTTGGTGTGGTCAAAGACTGGCCTTGCTTCTGAGCTATGCATCTGGGTGAAAGAAGGAAGAATGAGTTGCAGCATGTCCTGCTTCGAAGACTCCACAGTTACTCTTCTTTTGCATTGAGGCTTAAGTGTTCCTTCCGAAGTTCACGCTTGCAATCCTTGTTCTCACTCCAGTCCTCTGCCTGGAGAAGAGAACCTGTTTTCTAGATTTTACAGGAATTAGGTGCTCGAATTGCAATTTCAATTTGGTGTTAAGGTATTGGAGCTAGTGGTACGCATGCATCTTAAAAAACATCTGATGGGGGTTTGGCTGTTATTTGTTGCTCTAACAGTTCCTCCCTGCTGTCTCTCCTTAATGCTTCAAAAATAACTGGCCAGAGATAGAAATATTTCTGGATGAGTCTGCCTAAAAAGTTTCACCTTTCACATGGGTCTTCTGCACTCTGTTTTCCACAGCACCCAGATAGGCGCTGAAGGCTAATTTCCATTTGTGCGTGCTTTGCTGGGAGCGCTGGATACAGCAGTAGGCTGGTAGGGAGTCCAGAGAGGTCCCTTGAGAACCAAGAAAATGCAGCTCCTCCTTCTGTTACAAAGCAGCTAACCTCCCTGCCTGCTCTTGCTAAGCCCTGCACTGTGGCTCTTTCACACTCAACGCACAGAATTACAGGCAGCACAGGCTGTGGGAGTTTCCCCATGTGAAGTCAATTCAGCATCACAGCCTGGGGTGGATGGAGGGGGCAACATTATAACCTCCTTTCCCCAGCTTGACTCAGGAGCACTAGTGATAATCAGTGGAAAAGAGAGCGACAGCCTTGCCTGACCTTATAAGAAGTACCTAAGATCACCTACAAATTCAAACTCAAGCCAGGATGATGACGACGATGACAGTGCCTCTGCAGGAAAGGTATGATTTTTATGCTGCACTTAAGTATGCTCATACAAACAGTGGCAGGGGACTGTCTAATAGCTATGTTTCTTCACCAGTCAGTACCGAAACCACCTCACAGCCCTGTGGTTTGGCCTTCTTTGGTTCCAGACGTATACACCAAGATCCTAGCAACAGTAAGGGCGTGCTACTGAATAAACATTATCTCCCTGCTGAGTTAGATTGCTGTTTAGTTGCTGAACTGCTCCCTGGCACAGCTCTGGTCAGTGCCACATGTAACCCTTCCTGCCACTGTCTTGGGCTATGTTTTGGGGGGACGGTATGTGCCAACAACTACTGCTGTGGATAGTTTGAAGAAGCCACCCTATTTTGGAGCAGAAAGGTTTAATTGTTCTGGCAGGTACTTAATCACTGTGCCTGTTCTCAGGGATAACTGGAGTGGTCTCCCAACTGAAAGCCTGTAGAGGGACTGCAGGACCTGCATGTCCACCACCTGGTGGATCAAGCATCATATTTATGTGTGTTCAGTCTACCCATTGGGAGTACTGAACATCTTCCAATTCCAGAGCAAGCAGCATCTTCTTGACAACTTGTTTCAAAATCTAGAGGTGTGCTGAGATTTGCCCAATACACCAAAAGTGAGTTCCCAGAATCATCCCATCACCCTTTCAGCCAGCCTAACAGAAGCCTTCCTGATACCTTGAAATGTGAGACTGCATCCCTTGATTCTACACCATGTTAGGGTAAGGTGAGTGGTATGTTTGAACTCGCCACTAAATGCTAAATTCTGATTGTGATGTTGATCAAAAGCAAGCCCAAAAGTCATGTTAGATTTCCTTTTTCAGCTGAGTTAGGAATTCTTCGTCTCCATCAAAAGCCAGAAGCAATTTCCATCCGGCTTGTTGATCCCGTTATTTTCAAGTCCATGTTTGGACTTGAAACATGGTCCAACTGTTTCAAGGTTGAAAGGTATACTACAGTGGGCTCTGAACCTCCACAAGTCCTTAGGAGATCTGGTCTGGGGTGAGGTGTCCCTGCCCATGGCAGTGGGATTGGAACTTGATGAACCTTAAGGTCCCTTCCAATACTAACCATTCTATGGTTCTATAAGTCTCTAGGGTACACCTGTGAACAGGTTGCTTCTGAAGCATTCACTACAGCACAATTTCATTAATGTGTCTTTCATTGCCATTAGTTCTTCCTGCAGAGCAACAACCTGGCTCGCTCTTGGGAGTTCGTAGAGTTCCTCCATCGTTATAGCGAAGCCATCTTAAACCACAAACTTAGCTCAGCAGTTTGTTGTTGATCTGAAACATCCAGGACCCAGAAGTAGCCCATATCAGGAAGACATCATACACTCACCAGTCAAGGTCTTTCAAATGTCTCTTGTGATTGTTTGCCTCTGCTGTTGGGATATCCAAAGCCAAAACCACGGCACGGGAGCTAATTGGCTAACAGGCTGTGAGATTACACTAAAGCTTGCTAGAGCAGAGCTGATCTGAGGAATTGAAACATCCACTGCTGGCAACAGTGGATTGGGCACTGGGGGCTTATTTACAAGTGTTTTCATCCTTTAGGCTGCAGAACCCCCATCTTGACCCCCATTTTCACCCAACTAAAGCTAACAGACACTCAAAAGAGCAGACATAAGACTGCTGTTTGTGCAAAAGCCAAAGCTGATGCCATGCATTAATCCACATTAATTAGAAATGGATATACAGACTGTTACTCAAAAGTGAAAAAAAAATACTTATTAATAGCTGTAGTTCATTGAGATTCATAGACTGAATGTGTATTCACTGTCCCTCTCCCCGCTTTCCTGTAGTTTGATATGAGTTACAACGGTAGAATAATTTAGATTGGAAGGGATCTGGGAAGGTCATCTAATCTAGCTCCCTGTGCAAAGGACAGCTAAGCTTGCTTCATAGTTAGGTCTTCTCCAATTGCAGGCGGAGGAGCTGAAGGTGCAGCAGTGTAGCGCGCTCAGATGTCTATGCCTCCATTTTAAGAGCTTCTGGCTGGTGTATGTGCCATGATACCTTCCTTTTAGGGCAGGAAAGTATCTAGATGATGGACAGATGTGATTGTCACTGAATACAGAATAGATTTGTGGCCTAGGCCTCCCAAAATAAAACTCCTGAAGAAAGGCCTCTGTTTCTACAAAGAAAAGGTTGGGGGAGAAAAGCAAGATAAGTTAGTTGCATCTAACTCAGTCACCTAATGTCTGCATTTTTTGTCCTGGAAATAAGTAGAGTCAACCCTTGCAATTTAGCTATTGATGATGTATCATAGGACACTGTGAGCCTCAGGCACAGACTAGCAAAGTCCTGTCCTCAATCAAGAGCCACGTAATGACAGATAATAAGCTACTCGTTCTGTCAAAGTCTTGGAATCACAGGATCTTTCTTACAAAACCCCCACTGCTCCTCACCAGGAGAAAAGGTCGGGAATACTGATGAATAGCCTAGAGGACAGATCACTTACACCAGTATCCTCTTGTACTGGCACACTCAGTAAGATCTAAGATGGGAAAGGAGAAGGGGCATGGACCTGTTGGAACCTGAGGGCCACAAACATGATCAGAGGGATGGAGCACCTCTCCTATGAAGACAGGCTGAGAGAATTGGGGCTGTTCAGCCTGGAGAAGAGAAACCTCTGGGGAGTCCTTATAGCCCCTTCCAGTTCCTGAAGGGAGCTACAGGAGAGATGGGGAAGGACTCTTTGTCAGAGAGTAGAGAGATAGGACACGGGGTAATGGTTTTAAACTGAAAGAGGGGAGATCTAGATTAGATATGAGGAAGGAATTCTTTCCTGTGAGGGTGGTGAGACACTGGAACAGGTTGCCCAGAGAAGCTCCATCCCTGGAGATGTTCAAGAACAGGCTGGATGGGGCTTTGAGCAACCTGGTCTGGTGGGAGGTGTCCCTGCCCAGGGCAGGGGGGTTGGAACTCGATGATCTCTAAGGTCCCTTCCAACCCAAACCATTCTATGACTGCATGATTCTAAAGGTAAGACAAGTCAAAGGGAGTAAGGAGGAGGAATAATATAGCACTGAAGTTGTGTTGAGTGAGAAGTTAGAAGAAAGTAGCAAATTATCATCTCTGTGTAGGATCTATTAAAGCAACTCTGAAGGTGGGAAACAAGCTAGTTGTGGTGAGTTGACGCTGGCTGGACCAAAGCCACTCTGTCACTCCCCTTCTTGGCTGGACAGGAGAAAATGTAACAAAAGGCTCATGGATCGAGATATGGACTGGGAGAGATGAGTCACCATCACAAGCAGAACAGACTCGACCTGGGGAGAATGAATGTAATTTACTACCAATCAAATCAGAGTAGGATAATAAGAAAATAAAAACTAAATCTTAAAACACCTTAATCCCACCCCTCCCTTCTTCCCAGTCTTAACTTTACTCTCAAATTCTTTACCTCCGCCCCACCAAGTGGCACAGGGGGACGGGGAATGGGGGTTGTGGTCAGTTCATCATATATTTTCTGTGCCACTCTTTCATCCTCAGACTTTTCACACTCTTCCACTGCTCCAGTGTTCCCTCCCACAGGAGACAGTACTCCACAAACTTACCCAACATGAATCCTTCACATGGACTACAGTTCTTCACAAGCTGCTCCACCATGGTTCCCTTTTACAGAGTACAGTCCTTCAGGAACAGATTGCTCCAGCGTGGTTTGCCCACAGGGTCACAAGTCCTGCCAGCAAACCTGCTCCAGTGTGGGCTTGCCACTGGATCCCAGCCTCCTTCAGGACACATCCACCTGCCCTGATGTGGGGTCCTCCATGGGGTGCAGGAGGACAGCCTGCCTCACCATGGTCTTCACCAGGGGAATCTCTGCTCTGGCACCCAGAGCACCTCCTCCCCCTCCTTCTTCACTGACCTTGGTGTCTGCAGAGTTGTTTCTCTCACATATTCTCACTCCTCTCTTCTGAATGCTGCCATGCGTTTTATTTCCCTCTTCTTAAATATGTTATCACATATTTGTGATACTTGACAGGCTACCACCGTTGCTGATGCATATGTCCTTGGCCAGCGGTGGGTATGTCTTGGAGCTGGCTGGCTCTTTTGGGGAAGCTTCTAGCGGCTTCTCACTGAAGCCATCCCTGTAGCCCCCCCACTACCAAAAAGTTGGAACAGAACAGAACAGGAACCTGCTGAGACCCGGTTATGCCTTTTCAGGTTTTGGTAGCAATGTTCAACCAGACAGTGCATTTCACACTCATGGTTGTTTCCTTTGCACAACAGTTCTTTGCTTTGCTTACTGGAAAGCAATGTCCAGAGAACAAATTAAGATTATTCATCAAGGGTAAGGCTCTCTGGAAACACCTTTGCATTCCACATCCCGCATCCTCCTTTCTGCCCACCCTCGTTATCGTAAAGTCCCACAGAGAACACAACAAACCAAAACCAGGCAATTTATGACACTTTTCATGCATCTGAAAGTAACTCCTTTTATCTGACCTTCGGGATAATCCTACAAATGCTAAGAAGTTTTTCTCCTCAGCCAGGTTAACAGAACGAACTACTTCTGGTGTATTTGTAGCCCAGTCCATTTTTGAGAATTGATTCAATTACGAGCTAAAACTGTATTATTATTTTTTTAAAAAAAAGCCACAGCCTGTCTTCAAAATGTAGTAATTACACAGTCCTTTGACCTTTAGAAAAGTTCTAAGAAGAAATGTATCCTGCAAAAAGACAAAGCATTCAGCTTCTCAAGAAAATCGGTTTTACTGAAAACTAAGGGCATGATAGACTGGACATCTAGTGACTTCAGCTATAGCTACAAAAGGAGTAAACTTCCCTATGAAACTAAACTGCACCAGAGTGATGCTCAGAGATACTCTAACTTCTGCCCTACTGAATATTGAACACTTATTGGGCTCTTCCTTTTTTTGTCCTGTGGTACACTCATTAACTTTGACAAAACTAATCCCATGAGTAGTTAGTTAAACCAAAAAGGCCTCCTTGCCAGTGAAGGCTTTTCCTTTCCCATTTTCTACTCTTCATCAGATCAAATATATGTATATTCTTACTACCATCATTTCCAATATTTTGTTGGCAGAATAATCCAGTACTATGATGGATGTTTTCCTGACATGCATTTTAAATGTTCATTTTTTTTCCTTATTTTTAACCTGCTTTTAAGTTAGCAAGTGACATGGAATACGTAGGTTATCTAGAACCTTGATTCAGCCAGATGCAAGACAGAGTCTATACTATCCAGTTTATACTATCCAGTTTGACTGGATGGTGTCTCTAATGTCAGTTTTGATGAGTGACCTTTCTTGATCTCAGGAAGAGGAAACACTTGTGATGACGGCAGTGGCAAGAAATCTAAACTTCTCAGTGTCAACTTCCTCTTGCATTTCTGTTTTGTGGCTTGTGATGGTCTGGACACAGTTAAACAGCAGCCAACACTTGATATCAGAAGTATAAAAACAAGTGAAGGGATTTGATACACCCTAGCTTTTAGGTGCAGTTCTTCGGTTCACCACTGAAACGGTGAGACACGGTTGCCCAATGATATTCATGTGACAGAGGTATTTTCTGCTTCAGGACATGCCATTTTTTGAACTCTTTGGTATTTTCTGCTCGTATCACGTGCCTTTCCTTTCAGTGTTAGTAAGCCAAGACACCAGTCCCATACTGAGGTCCAATCCAGCAGATTTGGGTTCCTCACCAGTACACAGAGAAGCTGTATGATGGATGTAGCATGGGATCTTTTTTTTTTTTTTTTTTTTTTACATTTTCTTTCTTGCATGGTCCCTTAAATTTGAACCTAACCTATTCAGAAATGAATGGAGGTAATTGGGCTGACAGAGGCTGGTGATTTCTATGCCACCCCCCTACAAAGTAGCACACAGTTAATTTTGCTGGAGGAACACAGAGCTATCTGTGGAGTTGACACTTGGCGTCCAGGTTCTGGCATCTACTCTAGTAGCAAAAAAGACCTGGTTCCAGCTAGGACTGCTGAGTATATCACAAAATCACAGAATGGTAGGGGTTGGAAGGGATCGTCAGAAATCATCTAGTCAATCCCACTAAAGCTGGGTCACCCAGAGCAGGCTGGACAGGAATGCATCCAGGTGGGTTTTGAATGTCTCCAGAGAAGGAGACTCCACCACCTCTCTGAGCAGCCTCTTCCAGGGCTCTGCCACCCTCAAAGTAAATAATTTTTTCTTTATATTCAGATGGAATTTCCTGTGTTCCAATTTGTGCCCATTGTCCTCTTAGTGGGCACCACTGTCCCCATCCTCTTGGCACCCACCCTTTAGATATTTATAAGCACTGATGAGGTTCCCCCTTAGTCTTCTCCAGGCTAATCAGACCCAGGTCTTTCAGCCTTTGCTCATAAGAGAGGTGCCCCATTCATTTGATCATCTTTGTAGCCCTCTGCTGTACCCTCTCCAGCAGTTCCCTGTCCTTCTTGAACTGGGGGTCCCAGAACTGGGCACAGGACTCCAGATGGGGCCTCACCAAGGCAGAGCTGAGGGAGAGGATGACATCCCTTGACCTGCTGGCTATGCTCTTAATCCACCCCAGGATACCATTGGCCTTCTTGGCCACAAGGGCACATTGCTGGCTCATGGACAACTTGTTGTCCACCAGGACTCCAAGGTGTCTCTCTACAGAGCTGCTTTCCATCAGGTCAGCCCCCAACCTGTCCCGGTACATGGGATTATTCCTCCACAGGTGCAGCACCCTATACTTGCCCTTGTTGAAATTCATTAGGTTCCTTTTCACCCAACTCTTCAGCCTTTGTATCTTGAACAAGACTGGAAATACATGGATTTGGCTTCGCTTGCTGGACACCCAGTACCCAGACCTCAGTGCTTGCAGCCCAGCTCTGTGTGGCACAACACAGCCTCAATGTCCTGTCCATTGCCACAGGGGAGGGTCTGCAAACAGCTCACAAATATCGGTAAAAACAAGCAATGGAAGGATGTTAGACTAGAATCCCACATCTCTGGACTCCTAATGAAAATACATGAAAAAGCCTTTTCTGCATCAAATATATTGGAAGTATTTTAGCAGACACAGGCAAGCAAATATGGGAGTGCTTGGAAACCTGTGTGACGCTTGTCGGGGCTGTGACTGGGCTGGGCTGTGACAGTGCTGAATTTTTCAAATGAAACCAGAAATGACTCATGACTTCAGGAGAAATTTGAAGCTTTATTAGTAGACAAAATTAGAGGTGTGAGTCAACCATTACCTTTATGTACTAGGAAATTCTGAAAAGTTTTTTAGACAATATTCCCACGCGATTATATAATAGCAAAAAAACCCACCTAGTATTGATTGGACAGGAAATGAATACCAGCAGCTGTCTATGAGGACCTCTCATCAAAAAGGCTTTTTTTTTTCTCCCCAACTTGAGCTTATTTATTTAATTTTGTGCTGTAAGACCCACCTGCTTTGACGGGCACTCGGGGAGAGTGTTACCTGAGGAACCTGCCAATTGAGGCTGTCACTGTCAGGGAAAACAGATACGAAGGACGTGATAGGAATGGTTTATTTTTCTAAGATTTTGGAAGTCAGAATCTTCAGTCCTGTTAAAAAACAACAACAACAAAACAAAAACCCCAAACAAACAAAAAACAACAACAAAAAAAAAACCCAACCCCAAACATATGAAAAAGATTTAACGTGTGTGTCAATAGAAAGTCATTCCTGATTGCAACTTCTTGTTGTTTCTCACTTTCTCTTAGCAACTGGCACTCTCCCAAACCACCATGGTTAATATTTCATACTGTGTGGAAGCAGGATAGCTAAGCTGGTGACAGCAGTCCCCTTGCAAATGTAGTAATATCTGAGACAATGTTCCAGTCAGAGCTGAAGGTAAATTAGGAGGGAAGACAAAATGGTTCAATAATTTGTTAACGAACAAAGATAAAAAGCTATTCACATGTTTTATTATATTATTTTTTTTTTAGAAAAATAGGGCTCGCGTCAGGTAGTAACACTATTATCACCAGACATTCATAAGAATCCACATTATAATGTAATAATTAGTTTGTGGCACCAGATACATACATAGACAAGGGTATTTCCATATCCAAAGGCATGGGAACTAAACATTCCCTTAGTCTGGTTTTGTATGCAATTCTTAGGACCTCAATAATCAGTGGTCAACAACCTCACTTAGAAAACAAAGACCCAGTCTGGAAAAATGCCTGAAGATAGAACAGAAAGCAAGAAAAGGAACAGTTACTGTCTATCAACAAAACATTCCAGACACGGTAATAAGAACATTCGGTTTCTTATGTGAGGATATTGCAGTTGTTACTGTCTCAAAAAAAAAAAAAAAAAAAAAAAAAAACCACAAAAAAGAACAACAAAGCCCTGCTTCAAATGTTAGTTTACAAAGGCCACAATTTAAAAATTCATCCTTCCAAGTATGGTGCAGATAAAATAATTTTTCAGTGTACAAACTAGTTTTGTACATCGCTAGCCTTTCCTAAAAGAATCTGAGATTTGAGAGGCTCCACCATCTCCAGAGTCTCTCGCTACTTTTTCATCCTTACTGTGTTGTTTAAGCCCTTGCGCTCTTGGCTAGCTCTATGTTAGTACCAGCATTCCTCCTACATTCTTAAATTCCCAAGAGAAGCAGTTCCTTCAGCAATCTGGTATCCAGTCTAGTAAGACTTCTTGGATAAAAGTCAACCTCTGGCATTACACTTCAGGGATATGGCTGATGGAAAATTATAGGGAAACGGAACGAACTAAGTTCTTATTATTTCAACCAGCAAATGCTGTTCAGGAGAACTCCCGTACTAACTCAGAAATGAAAACAGCATGAATTATTATTTTTGCATAGGTCCAGTGACAAAAATCTTCCCTATTAATAGTGTCACTTGGAAATGGAAAAATAACCAAGGACTTAAATTATGTCAAAATTATATATTCTTGGAGAAAAGACAGAAACTTAACTGCTCAAAAACTAGTAAAGAACAGTTTTCAATTTATTTCTGCCATCTCTCTTCTCACTGAATAATTTGTCATCTTATTCAAATAGTCTACTTTTCTCTTTTATTCCTGAGTAGCTACAAACTCTGTTATCAGATTTAAAGGAAAAAAAAAACAACTACCTTTTTAGAACAAACTCCACAAAATCTCCAAACAGCTTTATTGGACCGCTCAAAGTACAGAACCTTTAGAGTAAACTCCAGCTATTGTTTGTGGGTGAACAAGTGAAAAATTCCAGAAAACACTGCTAAGGGAGACTACAGAAACAGGAGTTTGAAACCACCCGGCAGAACCTGAACCGTGATGGGAAGTTGGATGTTATGGCTTCAGGTAACACGGAGTGACAAGCACTAATGAATGAGAGCAGACGGGGAATTATGCAGCAAGTCTAGAGAACCTGCAGCAAAATGGGCAATTCCTATAGCATGCCACGGGAGAAACTCTCTCTTCCCACATGCCCAGTTTGCGGGGTTAATAAACCGGTGTCAGGAATTGATTGTTACGGATGGTGTGTTATTTTCTCTTGGGTTTTATTGTTGTTTGTTTTTTATAATTGTGGGTTTACACTTAACTGAACAAAATGTCATTTTAATGACAGAGTGAAAGTTTTATTAAAAAAAACTGATCTCATTTTTTAAGGATGACTGATACTTAATCCAAGCTGGATCCTCAAATCTAATGCTTTGGGATACTAGCAGCTGATCACAACGCCCACTTCCTGCTCTAAGAAACTTCCCCTCTGTGAGGAGCCCTGATTCCATCGAAGAAGAAGTGGAATTTGTCAGACCCCTACCTGCTGATGGGTACAGGGAGGTCTACAACAGGAGAACCTCACCATCTGTGCATCACTAGAGAGACATTAACTGCTGGCGAGTTAAAGCCCGCTGCTCCTCCTCGACTCGAGTCTAACCTGAGCCCAATTTCAAAACTGCTTTCTTTGTAGGAGGAAACTCACCTTTCTTGAAAAGCAGAATGATATAAATTATTACCTGCACCACCAGCTTGGTATGAGGAAGAGCATCAAGCAGGTAAAAGCTCGACTTCCACAGGAAAAAAAAAGTATCCTTTCCTAATTACTAAGCCAAGCTACTTTAATTCCCCTATCCTTCACTGTAGCCATAGGTGAGATACTTGTGCAATTCCAGAGTTGCCATAGCAATAGAAAGCCTTCAAATAGATAATGACGTACAGTCTGAAGTCGTTTCCAGACCCCGTTGAGGTCAGCCTCTCTGCTTCTGGCAACCCCTCCCTGAGCTAACCAGTCCTCTTAGTCACTTCTGGGTTTAGCAACACGTCTTGGATTAAACACTTCTTCCCTGCGTTCAGCATAAATCAGACATCTCTTTAACAAGACTCACAATTGACACCGCTCTCTTTGAATACATTCACACCCGATTTCAAACCAAGTTGGACACGATATGTATAGGAAACTCAGCAGCTGATGGACTCTACGAGCTGGAACGGAACACTAAGTTTGAGGGGTTTAACGGCAGCAGCACAAAACTGCCATAGTTGAGATCTGCTTAACCACAGAGTGAGAACTTCCACAGCTGTAACGTATCCACACACCTACTGGCTGTGTAAGAAGGAGAGTGTCAGCTGGAGGCACCAGGCAGCTGCACGCTCATACGGTATGATGCTGGGCCACCCCTGTTGGCAGTTTCGAGATACGGATCTGCTGTGTTTCCCAGACAGTGAAATAGAAGCGAAAAGGGCTTCATATGTCTAAGGCTTTAATTGGCCTTCTGTTAATGGTGGGAAGGGACCTCTGGAGATCATCTAGTCCAACTCCCCTGCCAAAGCAGGTCCACCCAGAGCAGGTTGCACAGGAATGCGTCTAGGTGGGTTTGGAATGTCTCCAGAGAATGAGACTCTGGGCAGCCTCTCTGGGAAGCCTCTTCCAGGGCTCTGCCACCCTCAAAGTGAAGAAGTTCCTCCTCATGTTTAGATGGAACTTCTTATGTTCAAGTTTGTGCCCATTTCCTCTTGTCCTATCCCTGGGCACCACTTAAAAAAGACCAACCCCATCCTCCTGGATACCCACCCTTTGAGTATTTATAGGCATTGATCAGATTCCCCCTCAGCCTTCTCTGCTCCAGACTAAAAAGACCCAGGTCCCTCAGCCTTTCCTCCTAAGAGAGATGCTCCAGGCCCCTCATCATCTTTGTGGCCCTCTGCTGTACCCTCTCCAGCAGCTCCCTGTCTTTCTTGAACTGGGGAGCCCTGGCGAGGGAACTGCTGGAGAGGGTACACTGTATTTAGTTTTGGAGGCAGTGACGAGGCAAATCGAGCAATGTTTATAAAGGTTGTAAATGAGTAATTCTGAGTATTTTATAAAGCAGTGGCTTGATTTAGCAAGATCACAGATCTTTCTTAAGGTTTCTGATTTGTGTGCTTATAGAAATTGCACACTGATAAGCACTTTGATTATTTCTGTCCTAGTTTGAGTAAAACTGCTTGGGAAAATAAAGGAGGGGGGTGTCTGTTTGTTGGTTTGCGTGGCTTGGTGGTTTTTTTTAAATAGTTTATTCTGTTGTTGTGGTAAACATAACACATTCAGTATGTTTCCTCTTGCTGAGTTCCTTGGTGAATGTTATTTGTAAATATCATGATGCACTTAATAGTTCTTTAAAAATGATATAAAATGTAGCTCATTACCATGGAGAAAAAACTGTTGAAAACTGCAGATGAAGTTTTGTGACACCTTTATTTCCTCTTGCTGTATCAAGAAAGATCCATTAGAATTTTTTATTACCCTGATACAGAATCTCTTACACTGAAAGACTAATAAGGCTTTTAGAGGTCACCATTAATAATACTTCCTACCACATTTCTAGACATTTTCACCGTAAAAGCTAAAAAAAAATTTATTAGTGCTAATTTTCTTAAGTAAATCAGCTTATAATGCATGTCCTTGATCTTAGTCAAAGACCAACCTATAGAAAAATTCATTTTGTATAATTTTCTATCTCACCACTTGTTGCTTTTCAGAACGGGTGATATTTTTGATGATGTACAGAATCCACTGCAGTTGCTGCTTCCACCCCAAGTTTACTTTGGCTTTTGAATCTAATGCGGTACACAAGATTTCACATAGGGACCCAGGGATCAGGACAGGGGATGACAGAACTGTAGGTATTTCTTCAATAGTGGTCTTTACCTGGTGCTTGTTATGAAGGAAGGGTGAGGCCTGGCAAAAATATTTAATTTGTGGTGGCACTGTTCCTACTTGAAAACAACCTGAAATTATCTTAGTTGGGTGAGCAATTACCTGAAAGTTACTGACTTATTTTATTCTTTCTGCGGCTGCCAGACAAACATTGCTAATTCAGAATGCTCCCTGTAGGACTGAACTGGGAGAATTCAGAAATCCTTCACCATGCTCTGCTTCCTTTTTCCTGCTTTCCTTCACAGATATTGTCTGTTGCCCGATCTGACATCTAGAAGACCTGTAATGAGGAAATGAATAGTGGATTTGGTTTTTTTTCCCCAGCATATAATTTTCTTAACTTAGCGTTTCAGTGCTCAATATGAATTTAAAAGATGCCTTGGGATTTGAGTAATTTTAACAGTGTGTTGGGATTTGAGCAATTTCAACAGTGCTTCAAGATTTCTTTTTGATGCTAGTGTATTCCTTCAGAAATAGCCTTTTAAGTATTTAATTTAAGTAAGAACACGTTTGCCTGGTGTTGTCAACTGCATTATCGCATGAATCTGTATCAAATCTAGACATTTGGTCCAACATCTGTCACAAAGGGCACCTGTCATTAAAATACTGTTTTGCAAGAGAAAATATAACTAGGGTCTATTTAAATACAATGCTGATCATTGCGGGGAGAAAAAGGGAAAGAGAACGAGTTAATAAAAATTTCCCTCACTTTGAATACTATCAAGATTCATATCCAGGTGAACTGTACTGTAGGAGAAACAAGACTTTTTATAAAGGCCGTGTTGGCTGAACAACTGCAAGTAAAAATGAGATGGAAGACCAGTGTGACATGGAAGCGAAGGTGGCACTGAGGGGTGCAGAGATTGCTGCCCTACTCTGAACTGGGAAGTCACCAGCTGGCAAAGGCAGCACATGAAGCTCGAAAGGGTGACTGCAAGTAACAAGTGCCATGAAGATGATTGGAGGGATGGAGCACCTCTGCTATGAAGACAGGCTGAGAGAGCTGGGCTCTGGGGAGACCTTATAGCCCCTTACAATATCATAAGGGAACCTACAGGAGACCCGGAGAGAGTCTTGCTGTTCGGAAGTGTGGTGACAGGACAAGGGGTAACGGTTTTAACTTGGAAGAGGGGAGATTTAAATTAGATACCAGAAAGAAATTGTTTCCTGTGAGGGTGGTAAGACACTGGAACAGGTTGCCCAGAGAAGCTGTGGCTGCCCCATCCCTGGAGGGCTTCAAGGCCAGGCTGGATAGGGCTTTGAGCAACCTGGTCTGGTGAGAGGTGTCCTGGCCCATGGCAGGGGGGTTGGAACTCAATAATCTCTAAGGTCCCTTCCAACTCTAACTATTCCATGATTCTATGGTAAGTGGGAAAGCACCTGTGACCTATGTGACTTGTCCTACGATTGGAAAGTCACAACACAAACAAAACGAGCAAGAAAAGTAATATAAAAGCATATCCTGACCTTGAGGGACTCTGAGCTGATTCAGGGCCTGGACGCTACAGCCAGGTAATGGGGCCAGGACTCCGGGGTGGGGAGGCCAATTGCCAGAGCAAGCAGAGAGCTGCTGGGAGAGGGGTTACCTGGTCCCAAAAGGGATGAAAACAGCCTTTCCTCCCTTCCTGCTACCCGTGCAGGAGCTAATAAAGCTGTGGATTAAAAAAAAGTAACAATTTCAGTCATGGTTCCTCACAGGGTGCCTCACGGGCACGGCTCTGTTCCCGCACGGCGATAGATCCCGTAGGCTCTTCATGCAGCGGGAGGAGAAGCCCTGGGGCGCCCAGCTGGGCAGCCAGGCCCTAGGACTGGCAGCCCGGACGGCGAGCTGTCCCACGGGCGAGTCGCCCAGCAGCGAAGGAGCCCTCGGAGAGCCTGTGTGTCGCCTCCACACCCCGTCCCACAGCCCAGGGGAGAGAGGGGCACTGCGGCCACCACCGGGAAGGCCCTGTGCGCTTCCCCCCCGGCTCCACAGAGGGGTAGTTCCTCGCCTGCCGGGGCTTCTCCTCCTCCTCTCCCGAAACAACGTGAGGTAAACCGAACCCCTCCCACGTCTCCCTCCCAGTGGCGGGGAGATGGCGAGGAGCTCTGGCCAGGACGGTCCCGCCTCAGCCTGCCCGCACACACCGCCCTGTCAGAGTCGGCCGCCGGCTCGCCCCTTGACTTCGGGGAGAAGCAACGCGGCCCGCCGGCAGCGTTCGGCCTGCCTGGGCAGGGAAGGCACCCTCCCGCCACCCAAGCGCCTCACCGAGCCTCGCCGCACCGCCGTGGGCTTGGTCCCGCCGGGACTCCCCCCGGCCCCACCGCCTCCTCCTCCCCGACCGCCAATCCCGGCCCGGCCGCGCTCCCCAGCCGCCTGTTGTTGTTGGGGCTCCCCCGCAGCTGCTGGGCGGGGGGAGGAAGAGGGAGAGGGGGGCGGGGCGGGGGCTCCCAGCCAATCCGGCGGCGCCGCCGCCTCAGTTCCATTTAGCGGGCAGGAACGGGCCAGGGACACGCCGGCGGCGCGAGTGTCCCTCTGTCTCCCTGTCGGGCGGGACAGGAGTAGGAGAAGGAAGAAGAAGAGGGAAGGGAAGAGAAGAGAAGAAAAGAAGAAGAAGGGGGGGGGGGGGGTCGTGAGGCGGAATCCTGGCGCGCGGGTGCGCGCGCGCGCGTCTTGCCTCTACGGTTCCGGGGCCGGACCATGGCGGTAGCGGCCGCTCGGCGGCCCTGGGCCCTGCCGTGTCTGGCGGCGGCGGCGGTGGCTGTGGCGACGACGGCCGCGTTGCTCTTCCCCGGAGCGGCCGGTGAGTGCACGCGTGTCTAGGGGAGGGGGAGCGGGCGAGGTGGCGGCTGAGGCGGGGGCGGGGGGGGAAGGAGGAGAGCGGCGGGGGGCTGCGGGTCTCCGTCGGTTCCTTTCAACAACATGGCGGAGGGGCCGGCTGGGGCGGAGTCGCCTTCTCCCTCCTCCCTTAACCCCCCTCTTCTCTCCCGGTGTCCGAGCCTGGCGGAGCGCGGGGACTGCTCGTCCCTTTGTTGGCCGGGAGGGGCCGCGGCCTGGGGCAGAGGCGGTGCGGCCAGGGGGGAGGGGGAGGGCAAATGGCGGTGAGGGGTGGACGCGGTAGCCCCGGTGGCTACCCTTGACACACCGTCCCCTCCGTCGGTGCCCGCCTTGTCCCCCGGAGTAGCCCCCGGGGTAACTTTCCTGCCCTGTCAGCCCGCCGGCCCTGGCCCTGGCCTGCTGAGGCAACTTGGCTCTGGGTGGCGGAACTCCCTCCGTCCCCTCAGACAGAGCCGCCCTCCCAGGGAGGGTGCCTTCCCCCCGCCTGGGGGGGCTCCGGACCGACCCGCGTCCCCCCGGGCCGTATCCAAGCGGTGCCCAAGGTGGGGAGGAGAGGGGAGATAACGTGTTGAACGTTCCACCGTAGGGAAGACGGTAAAAAGAATCCCTCAGCTCCCACGTTAAGATGCTGTCCCTCTGACGCGCTGTGTCTGATCCCACAGCTGGTGCCCTTGGGGGGGGGGTTCGGTGGGTGATCTCCCCCGGTACGGCCAGACAGACACCTACCTGTATGCTCTGCGAGGGCCCAACCTCGGGGAAATAAAGTCTTCGGTGAATACTGTACGGTAAAAGGGTTGTGTTCCTCCAGCCTTCTGTGCCTGTAGTCCTTTGTAACAGAGATGTGGGATCAGAGCTGCGCTGTGGCAGAGCTAGTGCGTGAAACAGAGGTTCTTAATAGCACTCAGACATGCAAGGAATAGATATTTTTCCATTAAAAAATAAAGCCTATTTTGTTCTTCGTTTGGGCCATGTGTCCTAATGGGTGTACAAGTGTTACAGGCACCCTGCTCTACTCTGTTTAGGTTTCAGCTTTACCTGTAGTAAGTTAGATGATGGTGATGACAGATACACAAAATCTGCATTTTTATAGTTGCTCCACTTCCTAAATTCTTCTATAGGTGGATTGGATATCGCTTTGCCTTTTAAAGAGGAAGTGGAGAAGCACCACGACTTTCTCCTGTGATTGCAGCTTTAAGACATCTCACGATCTGGATTTTTTTTTTTTTTATGATGCTATTCTTAATTTAATAATAATTTGAGATGATAGTTGTGCTGTAAAGAAAATGCTACCTAAAGAAAACATAACTTGCTGTACTAAAATGTTGTGCTAATTGCCTGTGTTCTTATCGAGGAAGATGGAGAGTCTTTGATCTGAAACCAGTGAAGTAAACTTAACTTACCCATGATGGTCCTTGTGTTCTTGGAAAGATCTGGCAGGCTTCAGTAATTTAAAGCTTTCCTGTGTAATGCATCAAGGTTAGATGCTGAAGGAAATTATACCTCAATTTGAGCTTTGAACTTTTCCCTTTCAGTGCCTCTGATGAATCAACAGTTTTCACTTAATCTCAGTTGTGAAATTAAGGTCTGAAAGCTTTGTGTGAAAGCAGGCAATAGGCTGCCATACAAAAACTTAAGGATGGAAGTGGTGCTGTGCTATCTTTTGTTTAAAAAACAAAACAAAAACCTCCCTGTCTAAGGGAATAGAGGAGGATCCAGGGTTCTTGATCCATAACTCAGACAGGTCCTGGTATTGGTAAAGGGGTTAATTTGTCTGAACATGGTGGTCTAAGTTGACAAGTGTAAGGTATGATTTGGCTACTGTTACTTAGTATTCTTGTGGTGGGTTGACAAAAGTTAGGCGTTTTCTGATGCGGCTGCTCTGCAGTACACTAGTGTCACTGCACGAATGAATTGGCTTGTGATATGGTTTATATGGAGATCAGGCGTGTAATGAATCACAGCAGTCAGCTGAACAGTACAACAGTCCTAAACTTCAGACACTGTCTTACAAATTAGGGTGGTTTGGTGTTTTTGTTTTTTGTTGTTTTTTTTTTTTCTTTTAATGCATGAGTCATAGTCTTTGGTCTCTCCAAAATTCTGAGGAGTCATCTGTGGGAAACTGGCGTTCACTCAGTTGATCCTAATCTCAAATAAAGGTTGGAATCTCATTTGTATGCTGAAATGAATTTAAAAGTACAAATGAAGGAGGTCTTTATTCTTTCTGTTTTCATAAGGTTAGTAAAATTATAAACTAGGCTATTAATTCTAACTTTGTTTTGTTTTACTAGAGCATACTGTTTTATGAAAGGTACCAGAAACAAATTTTTAATGTTAACTTGCTGTAAGAGGCACAAACATATTGTGAGTAGCTTTATGAATGAGACACAAAAAAAATAAACCCTGATAGTGCCATTTGGCACCTGCACTACGGAGGATATAACACCAGGTTTTTGAAGGTGGGATTTTTCACAAGGTTTGATCAATACCTGCAAGTTGAGGGTAGGGCCTTAATAAAGCAGTCTTAAGCTAAACTTTCAGTGAAGACAGCAGCTTTGGCAACCAACAGGATGCTCTCAAGAAAACAGACAGATGAAATGTATGTGAAAGTTGTCCTGAAAACCTGATATCCAGTCCCGTTACTTTACAGCACTTAACTGGTGCCTTTGAGGAGGAGTTAGTGAGGATTGTGAAGTATTACGGTTAAAAAGACGTACCCACGTCCCAGGTACTGTAAGACTTAAACGTTTTTGTATCTTGAGCTTGAAGAGATCAGAGATGCGTCAGGAGTATTGAGTTGTGAAGGGATTGTTGGAGTAAGAGAGTAGGAAGCTGACAACACCTTTCTGTGTTATGCTTTTTTTGCTGCCAGAAAACTTTATTTATTGTATAGGGTGGGGAAAACTACCAGTAATCACTATAACTTTCTTGCTCTTCTCCCCAGAATCTCTTACTGTCTCTTGCACATCATAACTTTGCTCCTGTATCCCATAAAACTCTCTCTTGTGGAACCAAGAGTCCTGATTGTTTTTCTGGTGAAATTCTTGTTTCAAAGTGTTATTTGTATTTCCTGTGGGAGAAGAGTTGTAATGTCACAAGAGAATCTGGAGTTCCTTCAGCGTAATGCTGCTGGTGGGGGCCTGAGACTACTTGTTTCCATCCAGTACATTTGTAAAACAAAGACATATGATTAAACAAATAAAAGTGTTACTAATATCAAATTGTTAATTGCTGATAATGAAATGTGGGCTTGGGTTTTTTTTAGAGGACCTCACAATGCACGATTGCTGCTGCAATGTGTTGTCAGCATCTGCATCTATTGAAAGATAGTGTTTCAACATACGATTTCCAAACAAAAATTCTTTGGCTGAAGGTGGAGTTCTGTGCTAAACTGCCTGCAGTAGTTCTGCAGGATACCAGCAAACGCTGTATAGCGATTCATAGAGTTTCATGCAACTCCAAAAACGAAGACTTTCTGAAATTTTCTTACTTTGGAAAGGCAGCGGCTACAAAAACAACTGTTTCCATAGGTACCTAACGTCACAGGCTTATAAAAGTGAAGTGGATAGGGTATATTTAATTCTCTGTTTGTGTTTCACATATAGTATTAATAGCTGAGTTTTGGGGTTTCAGCTTATTTTAAGTCTGTGTAGTTTTGGCGTCTCATTTATGTTGCCAGCTTGCTTCACCCTCACTGCGGACTTTCCAAACTGCAACATCCGTGGAGGAGAGACTTCTCAAAGGGAATAAAAAAACCTGTCAAACTGAGAGTCTGAGCCTGAGAAATTACCCAAGTAATTGTGCTCAACACAACGATTAAACCCTGTTGTGGTATGAGAAGTATGCTGGTGGTAACTTCTGTGGTGTGTGTGTCATAACACACACACACACAAGCTTTTATAAGTTTTCTGTTACGATAGTCGGTCACACAAAGCAGGAATGATTATGTGGAGTGGTCAGTGAGGAAGTGCAACAGGAAAGGCGCTGAATTACTGCGTTGACCCAGTTTCTGTTCCTGGCCTTGTCACTGGTTGTCTATGTAACCTTCCCGAGCCTTCTATCACTTAAACAGATGATGACTTTTCATTAGTTGGTAGTGGAGCTTCGTGCCAGTGGTTCCATCCAAACGGTATTGTAATCCTTTAAAGAAAAAAGTTTCGTGCCATGGAAAACATGGACAAAGATGTGAGTGAAAACTTCTTTTTTCCTCTCCTCTTTGAGTTTAGTAGTTTTGAAGGAGCTTTTTGTGGCAGTGGATTTAAAGGTGTTTTCCAAATGTATTGAAATATATTATACCAGAAAGATGTTGCTGGTTCTGGAAGATTACAGAATCACAGAATCTTAGTGGTTGGAAGGGACCTTTGAGATCATTGAGTCCAACCACATTAAAAAAAAAAAAAAAACCAAACAAACCACAAAAACAAACAAACAAACAACAAAAAAACCACACACACACACACACAAAAAAATCACCCACCAACTAAACCCCACACCCACAACCCCACGCACAACACCCCACCACGAACCAATATTCTTGGCCACTAGAGCATGCCCTGAAGAGCCACGTCTACACGTTTCTTAAATACCTCCAGGGATGGTGACTCCACCA
>JAOTQQ010000012.1:57077550-57088444 GCA_026546715.1 Gallinago undulata
GACTTATGCATGTCCAGGTGCATAAGCAAATCATTAACTACTTCCTCCTGGATTACAGGGGAGTTGTTCTGTTCTCCAGTGTTATCTTCCAGCCCAAGAAGCTGAACACCCTGAGGGTAGCTGGTCTGATTAGGTTACATCTGAGTTACCATCCTCTCATCACATACTATTGTCAACCCATTCTAGAAATGTATGTATTCATTTAAGTGAACTTGGAGACCTGAGTTTTAAAAATTGCTATACTGCTTCTCTGAGAAGAACATGGACTACGTGGAGAGAAAGCAAAAATTTGTGTCTCCAAGAGGACAACAGTATGATGCTTTTTTTCCTTTGAGAACAGTTTTATGTGAAAACAGTAATATGTGAAAACAGTTATATGGTTGGACTAGAGGATCTCCAAAGGTCCCTTCCAACCCCATGTGATTCTGTGATTTATAGGAGTGGAGTCATTCAACTACTGTTGGTCATTGACATCTCATCCCATTGATGTTAAATCTTACCTACAATATGTTCCTATAGTCATAGTCTTTGTTCTTCTACACAGAGATAACCAGAACTATCCTTACCCAGAGACATGGGTAAGGATATTCCAATTCCATATCCTCTCCTTGTTGCTGAAGATGCAGAATTAGTTTTCCTCATAGTAGTAAAATATGGAAATTCTACTTTTACCCACTTGAGTTGGAAGGCCTGAAGTATTCTAAGTGACCAGGAGGGGGGTGAAGCATTTTTTATGTGGCTGTTTGGGGTTTTTCTTTAAAGGTCTTCCCACTAGAGAGCAGCAAAGCCCTGTATTCCTAGATGCTTTGCCTATTGAGCTGATTGGGCCTTGTTTTCTGCTTTTAAGGGATGGGGTGAGTAATTCCAGAAGGAAGTAGTGTTCTGTTTGTGCCAAGGAAGCCATTCAGTTGGATGTGACGGTGTCCTGTGTCTTGGCAGGAGACTACAAGATAGTGGCATCAAACTGGAACGAAAGTATAAAGTGTCTCAAATTGCCCTCCTTGGGAATTCTTTAGCAAAGGAGAGGTGGGAACAAAATGAACGAGGAAGATAAGACACCAGATTCTTTATCTCTTAATAGTGGCATCAGCGCGTCTCTAGATTTTCACAAGATCAGGTGTAAGGTTGTCAACCCAAACCTCTTTTTTTTCGCTTCAAGTAGCTTGGCCTCTGTACAGTGACTCAATGTAAATATTTCTTACAGAATATTTGTGTCTTACTGTAGGCATTCAGATGAGCCAAGAATATTATTTAAATAGGAAAAAAAAAGCCACAGACGAAGTAAGAGAGATAAAGGTCTGCTTGTTAAGAAAGTTGGAAGAAATATCAATGGGTGAATGTTTTAGGAGACTTTCAATGGGTTAAAAAATAATTTGTTCAAGTGTAAATTACCAAAGGCACATGAACAGGAAAATAACTGTTAAATGTTCTCATAGTTAAACTGTGAATAATAAGACTTCCCTTACTTCTCTGATTGGGGAGGAGAGGCGGGGATGTGGGAAATTGCATCTAAGAACTTCATGTTTTTTGTAACAGTAGAGGATGACTGGCAATAATTTGTTTTGATTCAAAACCTTGGGGGAAGGAGGTGTTTTCAGAGAAGGGAGTACAATTTGGAATGAAGACTTTGAGATGGAATGTATATTTGAGATCAGATTGTCATATAGTTAAATCCGTGATATCCAGGGATAGAGAGGGGTGTAAAATCTGAGGCAATTCATGTGGTTATCTTAAACTTGTGAATTAAGTGACACACCAAATTTTGGAGCATCTTTTGCTTTGCTGCCTACTAATCCTCACTATTTTGTTATAAGATTTTATATATACACCATTGCAAGAGGCTTGTTTGTGGCTCAGCATTTTTGTGGTTTGGGCATGAATGTTTAAGACTTTTTAAATTTGTCTAAATGCCTGTATTTTAATCCGTCTGCACACATGTACGCAAGTTCTGTGCTAGCTTTTGCTCTCCACAGATGGAGAAGTGGAGTCAGAGCATACTGATATTTTTATTGTTGCTCTGTTTTCTGCCCGGCTTTGGTCCTGTAAATGCTGGAAGGAATGGAGAAAGAAATTTGAAGTAGTAGTCTTCCTTCTCCAAGAACTTCTGCGATTTAAAGAATGAAACCTGATCGTTTTAGACGTGATTAGTCAATCATTCCCCCTTTCCCCTCCATGCCCCCTCCTTCACTATTGCAATTGATAGCTTTAGTGAACCAGGAGCTCGAGTAATGTCAGCTTCATAAATAACAAGCCTAAACCATACTCTGTTTGTGTGAAAGGGTATGTTCTCAGGTCATTCGCGGTTTATTTTTTAATTGGGATGAAGCCTTTATATGCCCTTTCCTCACTGCAAAATTGAAGCTTAATCAAGTAATGTATAAAGTATTAATCTTGGGTAGCTGGCAGCATCCTATTTGTCACTTACTAAACCTACACCCATGGTTACTGGGGGGCAAGGGAGGCATTATTTGTATTGGGCTTAAAAATAGCAGAATTGCATATTACGGAGGATCCAGTGTTAATAAAAAGTCTAGGTCTTTACTGTGAGGAACCATAGCAGCACTTCCTTACCTGGGGGAACACCTGAGATTGCAGCCTTTCTCTTTTAAGACATACTAATAAGGAAAGATGACTTCAGCTTTAAATTTGACTGACTTGTCTGCTCATCTCATTATTTTGTCCCACTGAAAAGCCTTGTAGCGTTGTTCTTCTGTGTTCTATGCTTATGCAACTGAAAAGATTGTAGGTCTTGTAGTGTATTGAACTTTTTATTTAGTCATTCGAGTTGTTTCTCAACTCAGATTACATACCAATGCTAACGTGAATGTTGTTTTTTTTTCTCCTCAATACAGCATTACAGTGTTACTGCCATCTGTGTACAAAAGACAACTTCACCTGTGTGACGGATGGGCTGTGTTTTACCTCGGTAACACGAACTGCAGACAAAGTCATACGCAACAGTATGTGTATAGCAGAAATTGATCTGATTCCCCGCGACAGGCCCTTCGTTTGTGCCCCTTCTACCAGAGATGGAGTCACTACCGTGCCTCATTGCTGTGACAGAGACCACTGCAATAAAATCGAACTTCCAATTCCAACACCAGGTAAGAGGGTTTGGCATATTTAATTTTCTTTTCAAAATTTTTTTGTAATAAAAATGAAATTTTTGTAAGAGTGGAAGTCTCCGGTTTGTGATTATAGGTGAGTATGAAGGCCTAAAGTACACCTTGGGTTCTGCAAGTAAAAATTCAAGAGATTTGTATTGAGAAACTTTATCACTGTGTCTGGATGTCAGGGCTAGATTTGATGAGTTATATGCAAGTTAAATGGGAACTTGTAATTTCTAAGCACATAGTTGCTTTTGTCCTTTGTAATACTTTAATTCTTGAAGAAGTTACTATGCAAAATACCCAAAAGTTTTAACAAACACATCAAAATAATTTGAAGTTATACAATAAATTTAGTTGCGTAAAAAGAAAGAAAGAAGTAATCTTGCCCTCTTCTTTTACTGTCAGGCCCTGCTCCAGGAAAACTAGCTTCTAATCTGGGACCTGTGGAATTGGCTGCTGTCATTGCGGGACCTGTCTGCTTTGTCTGCATTTCACTGATGTTGATTCTGTATCTTTGTCATAATCGTACTGTAATTCATCATCGTGTGCCAAGTGAAGAAGATCCCTCACTGGATCGTCCCTTTATATCAGAAGGAACTACTTTAAAAGATTTAATTTATGATATGACAACTTCAGGCTCTGGGTCAGGTAATGTCACACTAGTAGTAATTACTCTGTGTTTAAAAGCCTTGTAAGGCATCGATTTTTTTTTATTAATTTTTTTTTAATGTTGTCAAATCTACTTAAACTTATGATTAACTGGAGAAATTACTTGAAAAGCCACTTCCATGTAGATTCTTTCAATACCAGTGAAGATTAAATGTATGGAAGTGAAGTGAAATGAAATAATCACATAGAGTTGCTGCTACTGAGAGTACAGTCTGCTAAGCAAGGAATAGCACAGTCAGTTGTTGTAAATACTTTGTTTCCGCTAGTATGGTTCAGTCATTTACCTTTTTGTTCTGCACAGCATGTCTAAATTGCTGTCTTCTGTGGTTTTGAGATACTGTGTGAAGTTTTTTTCTTTAGCTTTGAACTGAAAATTAATTTATATCTGTAGCTATTGGTATACGAAAAATATTCTGGATTCTGAGTTAACATTTTAGCCAGTTCTTTCCTCACAAAGACATTTTTCAGTTGTAAATGGTCATTTCTGCATGTATGGAATGGATGCAGTATGCAGACCACATTGAAGAATTTCTATCCTTTGATTTCGTGGATTTTTTTTGTTTTAATTCTGGTTTTAGCAAGTGTTGCTTTCGGAAGATGAGGCAATAGTGTATTTGCTGCATGTAGTCTCTGCTGTGGTAATCCTGAAATGCTTGCTTAGAGAATTGTGGTAGTTCGTGTCACAGAAATACAGCTTAGTTAGCGTTGACGGGGGATGATGTATCAGATAAATCATTGTATAAATCAATTAATCTCTGGTCCGTGTTAAAGAATGAGACGTCAGATTGTGTACTGCAACCTTTTTTTGGCCTTCTGCTGTATAAAAACTTTAAATAATTTAATACTGAAAATTATTCCTACTACTTGCAAATGTATGTGCTGAAACATCCATGCCCTTTTCTGCAAAGAAATACTGGTTTTTGATTTTTCAGCTGCTGAACTCCTTCATTCCCCGAAATTGGGGAATGATATCCCCAAATTATTAGATACTTTATCATATAAATTTGTTATATTTTATAATTTCTTCAATTTATAACAACAAAACCCAAGAACTTAGGTTTTATTCCTTTGCCGAGGATAGTAAGTGGTAAAACTGTTTAGAGTTGATTGCTCCATCAAGTAATATCAATGTACCTAGCTGAACGTATTTAGAATATAGATTAAAATAGGTCACCGTTAGTCATATCTTCATTGAAGAATGTGAGGTTGCACTGAGTGTGTAGGCAGTTATGTTTCAATTGAGAAAGTGTTTGCGTGTCTGACTAAGACTTGATCGTGATAGGCTTTCTGGTTAAAACTGGAGCTTTAGTAGTTTGTGTTTATCTCAATTTTCTCATTTACTAACAGCAATAACTAAATCAAACAATGAAAGTGATCAATAGAATTTCCAATATATTGGGTTAGAACTTGTCAAATGCAAATGCTGTATTTCCTACTCCAGTTATATTCTTTCTAGGAGAAGTGTACTGAGGTAGGAGACTTAGAGAACATGAAGGAGTCAGAGATATACATTTCTTGGAATCCACGAAGCTATGATACATAATTGTTACACTATTAGGAGCATAAAACTCTTTACTTAATGTCTGCAGGGACAGACTTTCCCTAAAAAAGGCTGGGAAGAAATTTCAATTTTATTTTTTTGTTTAAATTAAACTGGAAAAGAGTAGGTGTATGTTTTATATGGATAAGTAGTCATCTGCAATGTGCTAGCTGCTATTACTTCAGTAAACCCAGGAAAGAAAGCCTTTAAAGTTTTCCCTTGAAACCACATTTAGTCATAGTTGCTTTAAAGTACTGTCTGGTTGATAGTTCCCTTCTAGCTTCTGTAGATAATTACAGCACTTATGCCACTTTCTGCATGGTTGCTTTCTCACACTTCTTTAGATCAGAAGTCAAGCCTGTAATAATGTTAATTCAGATTTAGGAAATGGAAAGACCAGCTGACAACTATGGGAAATACTCTCTCATTTTCCTTCTGGCCTTTTCCTTGTGATGCTTCTGAGCTTATTTTCATGTTTGAAAACTCTGGGAGTACTCCTTCAAAATAAGCTTTTGAAAAGCAGGGAACCCCAGTCAGAAGAAATTTAGGATTCTTCCTCCAGAGCAAGTGGTTAGAAACTACTGACTCTTCCCTTGCTTATTTGCAAATTACACTTTAAATAAAAGCAGGGAGTTACTTAGTTTTCAGATATTCAGGACTCTCAAGCTGGTCTAGACTCCCAGAGCACCTGAACTGATATAGTATATGAACATTGGCTACTGATGACTGCATCAGAGTAAGAAAATCAAAAAATATGGTTGAATTTGACTTAACCCCTAAGGAAAGCTCTTCATTAACTTGCTTTTATGCTTGAAAGGCAAAGTCACATTCCCTGTAAAACAAGGAGACTGAAAGCTTCCTTAAGAGTGATCTTTTAACTTCAGTTGCAGAGAGTTCCATGTTGTTCAGCTGTTTGTAAGACACAATTTGGCTTTATTTAGTATTCTATATTTCCTTTTTGTTATGACAGTGGTATGGGAGGTGCTTCAAGTACTTATTTTCTGTACTGTTGGCAGTGTATATATTTGCAGTGACTTGTGTCGCTTTGTCCCAAGATTAGTCAATCAATGACTATATAAATTCACAATGACCTAACACTTGAACTGACAATCTTCTTGTGTCCTGAAATATGCCTACAGCAATTGAATCTCATCGAGATGTGTATTGGTAATCCAGGCTTTGGTACCATGTACTTAAAATTGAGTACATCGATGGAATAAATCTGGGGGTGGAGAACTGGGTCACTAAAGGGAGAAAAGTCAGAGCTGCTAGTTTAAAATACTGCTTAACCTTGTCAGAAACAGAAGTGTGTGAAAGGGATGCTGTTAGTGTAAAGAGGTTGCAAGAAACACAGTGGAAATGTGCAGAACAGGAAGCGCAGCTAAGGAAGTGTTTGGTCTGGTGACCTAAAGTAAATGTTCTGCCAAGGGACCAAAAGAGCTCATAGTCAAAAGAGCTCATAGTCAAATAAAAAAGATTCTACCAGTTTTGTGTTATGGTATTCTCTGAAGGGAAGCATATAAAACAGAAGTGATCAGAACTCTGAAAATGAGCTTCCTACTCAGATCAAAAGGGACGTAGGATTCATTTTCTCCAATGATGAATTAAGCAAGCTGTAATTAATTATTCAGTCTTGACTTCTGCTGACATTGCCCCATTGTTCCATGACGAACAGGACCTGAAACAATGAGAGGCTTGATGAAAGGAATTGATGGAACATCTAAAATGGAGCCTTCTGCTGAAGCTGCAGCTTCTAAGAGAAGAATTTCAAAGTCCCTTGGAGCTCAGAAAAATTTTCAGATCACAGAATGGTATGGGGTTGGAAGGGACCTCTGGAGATCATCTCGTCCAACACCCCCTGCCAAAGCAGGTCCACCCAGAGCAGGTTGCACAGGAATGTGTCCAGGCAGTTTTGAACATCTCCAGAAAAGGAGACTCCACCACCTCTCTAGGCAGCCTCTTCCAGGGTTCTGCCACCCTCAAAGTGAAGAAATTCCTCCTCTTGTTTAGGTGGAACTTCTTACATTCAAGTTTGTGCCCATTTCCTCTTGTCCTGTCACTGGTCACCACTGAAAAAAGACTGGCCCCGTTCTATTGACACCCACCCTTTAAGTATTTATCGGCATTGATCAGATCCCCCCTCAGCCTTCTCTTCTCCAGACTAAAAAGGCTCAAGTCCCTCAGCCTTTCCTCACAAGAGAGATGCTCCAGGCCCCTCATCATCTTTGTAGCCCTCTGCTGTACCCTCTCCAGTAGTTCCCTGTCCTTCTTGAGCTGGGGAGCCCAGAACTGGACACAGTGTTCCAGATCATGATGCAAAGCTCTTAACATCAACCCACATATTGTGTAGACAGATTGGGATGCCCAGCCGTTACTCTCCAACTCACAAATGGCAAAGTAACTTACTTACAAGGAAAGGGGAAGAATTGCCTAAATGGGGGGAGAAGCTTTATTTATTATTAGTAGGTGACTTCAAGCAGGAAGTTCGAGTGTTTAGAAATCCAAAGGGTCACAAAAATGAATGTAAAGTTGAGTCAGTTGAAGACAACGTAAAACTCCTTAAACTTACCTGCAGTTCATAGAAGCTTGGAGAGAATGAGTTTTTTTCATAGTTTGTGGGGTTAGTTTATTTTATTACTCTTCAGAGGAAGTCTTCTGGGCAGAGACTTATGAACAAAAACAAAGTTCTAGTGGCTGCTTTTTGTTGGCTACTTTTAGTGCTTTAGAACTTAATTCCTGAATTATCCAGATCAGGTACAAACTTCTTATGCATTGGCTGTCATTGGTCCAAACTAAACAGAGTACAGTTAAGGTGTGGAAAAGAATAAGAACTCTTTTGTTGCTCTCAGAGGACTTGAGGATATTTCATTATGATGTATGAAGATGATGATGAAGGCTCCAGGGATAAATTGGATGACTGTGGTTGAATACAAGATGCCAGATGTTTTGAGCTGCTGCTAAATTTAACAAGGACTTGAATTTTTTTCATCCTCCTCAGTAGCAAACGGACTGTCATCTTTCTTCATGCACAGTTAAAAGCAGCTTTAATCCAAGAGCTTTGGGTGCAGTTGTGCCCAATGTGTGCATCAAAAGCTGATGATGTAGCTATCTCCAGTGAGCTCCTTTTCAGGCAAGTCTGTCTTAACAGTAGGGAGGTTGCTCAAGTTCCTGGCGATACAGGGCTGAGTTTCCTTTATAGCAAATGGAGGAGACTGCTCAGTTGCACCAGGAAGTCCGTAAGGAATTCTTATGGATGTAGGATAAACATGGATTCCCATACCCTGGGTTTGTTCAGCAGCAGTAGTAAGAGAAAGCATAGTCACAAAAACCAGAAGCAAGTTGAATCTTGTAAATACTGTAAAAATAAGTGTAGGAGCAAGGTGGATAGATCACACTTAGCAGGGTTTTTATTGTGCTGTGACATGTTAACGTGAAGGTTTGTTATGTGACATTGAAATCCTTCGTGTCAGGAAGGTTTTGAGTTTAGTATCTGTTCAGAGGTTTGCTAATATCCTTGGACATCATCTATTTTTCAAACAAGAAGTGATGTCTATAAATGGTACAGCAAGTTGAGACCAGCACATCTGAAACTAAAATATAAAAATGGTTTTCTGAAACAGCTCTAGGAAAAAGAAAATACAAGGCATATTGCCTGTCTCAAGTATACAAAACCAGCTTGTATGTAGCATTTGTCAGTGGGTTTTGTAGTAGTATGTAAGTGCTGAGGGGGGAGCTTTCTCTGGCTAACAAAGTCAAACTTTACATTTTGAGAGTTGAATTTGGTCATGTGGTTCTTCTAGTCTAGCTTTTTCTGCATTTCAGAAGTTGTCCTTAAAGAATGCAAGTTAGGCTTCAGAGATGAGCGTTTACAGCATGGGCACACAGCACAATTGACCTGAGGACAGATATTACAGAAAAAAATTGTAACTGCCTCAGTTGGAATTCTTGCAGCACCTGACAGTGATACAGTGATTGAATTGCTGGTACGGTGTATTTTTTTTTTTCCTCCTTTTTTCATGTAGGTATGTTGTCAGCACAGATCATGCAGAAAATTCCTATAGGTCTGGAATTCTTGTGGAACACCCCTGAACACCGCAATGTTTTAATTTGCATTCCTTACACTGAGGCACAAGCACAGCAAATGCTCCAAACCAGATCAGATGTCCTAGTGCTGTTATTAGCAAAAATGTCCAGAGATGGACAGGTACTAGTTATTTAAGCTATAAGTTGGAATTTATTTTCTATACTGTGAGAAAATATCAACGTTCTTCTGTCAGGTATTGGAACAGTGATTATGGTGTAATAGATCATTCTGTAAAGTGTTTGATTTAATCCTGTAGCAAAAGAGCTTATGGTGAGCAGATAACCTGGCTGATGCGTTCATCCTGCAGAATTCTGTGACAAGCCTTGGAGTTAGAACAGGAAAGATTTAAAATAATCGAAACGCCACCCTGGTTGGGCGATGCCAGCCCTTCTTGTTGTATAAAACTTAGTGAAGCACGTTAGGAGGTGCTGTGAGTTGAAAGAGTGTAGGTGTTCTGAAGCTATAAAAACTTAATGAATGTAAGCATTTTTCTCAAGTGTTATTATAGTGAGGTGCCCAAGAATGTTCTGTAAAGAGGGAAGCTTGTGTTATGAGGATGTCTTGCTATTCTACACTGGTTTGAGAGCGCTAACAGGCTACTGGTGTGAGTGTGGACATTTGACAGTCATTGTTACTGATCAGCGTGGTTTAATTTAGAAAAGGACCGAATCTAGTAATAAATCAAGTAAATGAATTAGTAGGAAAAGTGTTCTTGAATTGCTTTGCCAGGAGAGTTACGGGCAGATCCTTTTCCAAAAAAAAAAAACCACAACCAAAAAAAAAAAAACCCTGAACTCTGTCTTGGTCCTGATACCTTGGTCCTGGTTTGTTTCTTTTCTCATTAAAATAAGAAATAAGACTGTATGGATCAACTGCTGTCAAAAATTCTAAACTGTTAGAAAGTTGAACCCTCTTTTTTAACAGCTGTAGAGGCAGTTTGTAATAATGTCTTTGAATAGTCATGTTGCTGGCCTTTTAGGTTGAAGGCAACATTTTGCCTACATGCTCTCAGCAATTCACTGTTAGCTGTTAACGCCTTAAGAGTACTTATGTGCATTCGAAGAGAAATGTCTTAATGAAATACAGTTCTTATATTTCATAGTTATAAGTGCTTATTTTGTTAATGTTGTTTAAGGTTAATGTTAAATCTTCTTTTTAGGTTTGCCTTTACTTGTGCAAAGAACAATTGCAAGAACTATAGTGCTTCAAGAAAGCATTGGGAAGGGTCGCTTTGGAGAAGTCTGGCGAGGGAAGTGGAGAGGAGAAGAAGTTGCTGTGAAGATCTTTTCTTCAAGAGAGGAACGCTCGTGGTTCCGTGAAGCAGAAATCTATCAGACAGTTATGCTACGGCATGAAAACATTCTTGGATTTATAGCTGCAGACAACAAAGGTTAGTGATACTACGAACTCATTTTGCTGATTTTATACTCTGTCAGAATAGGTGGTAAGTGGGGGGGGGGGGGGGGGGAAGCTGGGAGGATCCAATTAAGA
>JAOTQQ010000012.1:57088544-57120373 GCA_026546715.1 Gallinago undulata
GGGGGGAAGCTGTGAGGATCCAATTAAGAGTAGCAAAAAAAGTTATGCTACTAGAGCATTTCAGGCTTTGACAGGCTTTTCATACGTTCAATGAAGGAAATAAAAGTACACTTTCCTTTTTCTGGAAAATATGCTTTGTTTAAATCTTTAAAAAAATGCCTATTTAAAGAAGTATAATTTCTACAAGCAAGTTAAAACATTGATTACATTTGGTATCAAAAAGGAGATGCCTCATCCTGTCAGCCCACACATCTGCTGCATACCTGTACTTCCCTAATAGCCTAATAAGATAGAGGTGTGGGACCAAAAGAGATCACGTGTAATCCTGTTGTCTTAATATAAAGCAGGACATAGAGGATTCATTTTTAAGGCTGAGATATGAGAAGTTACTCATTTAAAACTCCCGTTAGAAAATAAAATGGAAAAAGGGAATTAATGATTTGTCCTGATGTTAAAAAACTGTCCCTGTTTCCTGAAGCTTTCAGGAAATCTTTAAGTATCCACAAAGAGGAACAGTTTGTCCAGTTTTTCAACTTGATTTGTAGCATTTTCAGTCAGGTGAAAGTTTCTGGGGTTTTCCTGAACTCCAGTTTAAGACACAAAAAATTTGGTAAAACCAACGAAAGCTTTGAAGTTCTTACATTAAGGGGAGCTAAAATGTTAGGCTGTTTCATTCAGTTATTTTAATCCGAAATTACTTGTTTCACCACAAATGGCCTTTGACTTTTTTGCAAAGAAAGCATTAACAGAAAATTCCGTCACCTTAAGGAGGAGTCAAGAATCCACACACATCCTGTATTCTTGAGGGGTTCTGGGTTTTGTGGGAAATACCCAAATGGTTTTAGTGTAGTTGAAGTCTATATGTAAATAGAGTTCTTTTAAATTATCCATAGATTAATTTCCACTTTCTCTATCTACATAAATCTGTAGAATTGGAGCAGAACCCAAGAGGTTTTGCAGAACACTTCCCTCTTCCAGGAAAGGGTCAGCTGTAGCTGACTTCTTCACAAATGTTCGTGCAGCTTGTTAACATCTAAGAGCTTGCATATCTACATATCTACAGTGTGCCAGGCACACTGTAGTGTCTTATGCTTACGGTTAGAAACCACCTTGCTTTCATGCCTAAAGTTGTATATTAATAGCACCTGCGAGAGCTTGAGTTTGTTCTAATGGACCTAGTGCAGTATCTGGAGCCTGGGTTTAAAATTATTAGAGCAGTTGCATTAAAGACCTAAATGAAAATCCATCTCTGGATAAGCCTTAGATATTATGTCTCACTTAAAAGCATAAAGGCTATATTGCAATACTTCAGCTATACTTTTAAACAAAAACTATCTGTGGTTAAACGTATCCGTATCCCATTTTGCCCCAAACCCATAGATAGTTTGTCCCAAAAATGCACTTGACTGCTGTGCAGAGGAGGTATGAGCAAGGTTTCCTAAATGAGTGGGCTCCTGAAATAACTTCTTGATTGCTGGCTTAGGTTCCAGATGCAATAGGATGAAATTCTACTTCACTTGGTCATCTTCAGGTTCCTTGTGATGTAATATAACAACAGTAACAAGAAACAATTTTATAACATGTTAATATGCAGTACATACTTAGAAAAAAATCCTTCGTTGGTAGGTGATGCCATTATCTGAGGCCATAAGACTTCACAACAAGGCTCTTATTTTCTTGAGAACTGTTTTATGAAAAATGAATAAAGATGTGTTTTGCATTCTTGACTGTTTTCTGACAGTATTGCTGTCTGAGCAGATGTGGAAAGCTTGATTATTATTTTTAACCCACCAATGCAGAATTCTCAGTATAACTTTCTGCATTCTCTCACTAAGGAAGTTTGTACACACAGTTCTCTCTGGCTCAAGCATTCAGAAGTCCTGAATATTGAAGGAGGTTGGTACTTCAGCTCTTTAGAACGCTCCCAGACACCTGTATGCCATTAAATGGGAGAACATAGAGGGGACCATTAAGGAGGTAGTTCTTCCAGTTTAGCAGGAGTGCCTTCATGGTACTCTGAAAGGAGCAAGTGTAGACCTTCTAGAAGCCTTGCAATATCTGAAGGGGGCCTACAGGAGAGCTGGAGAGGGACTCTTTGTCAGGGAGTGTAGCAATGGGATGAGGGGTAATGGTTTTAAATTGAAAGAGGGGAGATTTAGATCAGATATTAGAAAGACTTTCTTCCCTGTGAGGGTGGTGAGACAGGTTTCCCAGAGAAGCTGTGGCTGCCCCATCCCTGGAGGGTTTCAAGACCAGGCTGGATGGGGTTTTGAGCAACCTGGTCTGGTCGGAGGTGTCCCTGCCCAGGGTAGGGTGGGTGGAACTGGGTGATCTTTAAGGTCTCTTCCAACTCTAACCATTCTATGATTCTATCACAGCATGGCTTTAGAGACCAACGACTTAAAAACGAGGAATTACTTGTGCATTCCCAGTCCGATGCTTGCTGAAAGCTTCAGTGATCTATGGAGAAGAATTCTCAGGAGTAGGTTCTCGTGTTTCACTGCTGAAGACTTGTATCTCCTGACGTGTAGTCCATAGTGTAAATGCAGGCCAATGTCATGTGGCAATTCTGTGCATTAATTCTCTCCTCTTAATCCAACTGTGTATTTTCCACAGTTGCTGGGGAACATCTGGCTGGCCATTGTAGTTGTGAAATGGGGAGGTGTGCCTTCAGGTAGAGGGGTGCATATATACATTAGAAAATGTTTACAAGCAGAGATAGATCATTTAAGTCACAGAATCGCTGAATGATATGAGGTTGGAAGGGACCTCTGGAGATCAACTTGTCCAACTGCCCCTGCCAGAGCAGGTTGCACAGGAACGTGTCCAGGTGGGTTTTGAACGTCTCCAGAGAAGGAGACTCCACCACCTCTCTGAGCAGCCTGGTCCAGGGTTCTGCTGCCCTCAAAGGAAAGAACTTCCTCCTCATGGTTAGGTGTTTGGCTCAGATGGAGTCATAAAGCTTCTGACTGAGCTACTGTCTTCGTTCCTTCTTCTGCTGTTGTTTAGACATTCCATGTGCCTTAATGGCACAGTTTCCTCCTCTTCTACTTCCATACAGCTGCGTGGTGTTCAGAAGGCTAGAGGAGCTGGTCAAGTCTATCTGCTTTCCCATCCCAAAATTTACTGGGATAGGTAGTGTTCTGTTTGGGTAACATGTTGGTATAGCTCTCTACTTAGCTAGGAGTATGTGCCAACTTTTAAATATTGCTAGGTCAGGGATATTACTTTCTAGGCCATGTGTTGCTTTGTTTTCAGCCACCTAAACAGATAGTTTGGGTTTTGGGTGGTTGTTTTGTTCTTTCTAACCTAGATACTTAATTGTGAAGCGTATCAGGGCTGCTTATCTGCACTTTTCTACCAGCAGAAGAGCAGCGGCAGCAGCCTCTGTTGAAAGTACTAGAGGTTTCCCTGCATTAGCTGTCTGTAGTTGTGGTACAAGTAAGGTGAAGTCTCGTACTGCACAATTTCAGGGAAATTTATGCACTAAAATGTTTTGACATCTCCATTCCTTTCCCTTAACTGGAAGCTGCACTTCCCTAGGTGAAGAATCTGTTCAGACTACCTTCAGTAATAAGTAGATCTCCAAGAATGATGTTAGGCAATATCCTGGAGAGAAATGCGCAGAATTCCTTCCTCTTGAGAAAAGTACTGCTTGAGCTATTTATTCCTTTTGAAGCTCTGACTTTAGCCTGAGAAGGAATTTGCCTGGAAGATCTTGCTAATCTACACAGCTTGAGTGCTTTTCATCAATTTATTCAGATGATTATCTCAATGTGATAGAGTCAAGCTGTTTCACTAACAGAGTATTAGTCCTCTTCCAGCCACAGACAGAAGTGTTTTCCCTGAATATCTCATTTCTAAGAGTCTTTTAGTTATAGATACCATCTGTATCTGATCCTTTCACTGCTTTTTCCTACGTTTTTGTCATCTGCGTGCCAGACAAGACTAATGTATCCCACTTTACTACATGACACTGCAGAATGCATGCAATTAGGCAGTTTCTGTAACTTCTTTTAAACATTCAGTTTAGAACATGTCTGCAGTTCAAAACTCTTTTACCAAGCAGTACTGTCACACCCAAAAACCTAGTGTTTGGCTTAAAAAAAGGCATGTGCCAGGTCCAAATTTTTGTTAGTATGAACGTGAAAAAAACATTTTTCACTTAAGTGAAATTGACTTCAGTCAATTTAATTTTAATTGAAACTTGATTACATATATGGTACAGTGATTGTTATAAATTGCTTTCCTCAACAGGCAGCTTGTCTAAGGTGGATGTTGCTTGGACTTCACTAATGTTTTTTCTGAACTGTAACGGGTCTTTCTAAGAGCCAATCTGAGGGTTTCTTTACTCAGAATTTCAAATTTTGTTGAATTGCAAAAGAAAAATCTTTACTTCCGAATTATTTTGATGATCTAAAATACTGTTAAGTTTCTTCCAAACAGATTAAATAACTAATTAATCTCCTAAATAGGATTCCAAGAACATAGATAATTTTTGTGATGTTCTTGAATACTCTGAAATTGCTTGATGTTCCTGATCGTGGTGTGTGCATATGAACTAAAATGAGGTTACTTTGTTATGGAAGGCTGTGCTCCTGTGTGTAATTACTGCTGAGTGCAATTACTTTTTCTTACCTGATAATGCAATTCCTGTGATTGAAAGCTTCATGGCAGATGCTGTTTACTGTGCAGCCAAAAATACTTGGGGTCAGGTTAATTATTAATTAATTACTGTCAACAGCGTATGAAGACTTAAGTTTATCATAATGTGTTCTGCTTAGGTCACTGAATGGGTAGCTTGCCACATATAGCAAGATTATTGCTGCCTTTCGGCTTGCCTGTAATTAATATTCCTTTAAGATTAGATGTAACACTGTAGCTTTTTAAAATGTGTTTGGAGGACCACAAACACGACATACAATAGGAAAGGATCGTAACTCCTTTTGGAATGGATAGTAAGCCAAATTTGTATGTTCTCCTTTGGAAGGAGGGTAAAACCAGACTTAGTATTTGCAAGATTAAATATTAAATAAAACTGTAGTAGAAGGGTCTGTAATCAGCAGCATATTCTCTCCTTAGGCATCACAGGAGAGTGAAGAGGGGGAAAAACTTAATGCAAAGACACAGAATCTTGATTCAAAGCAATGATAATTCTTAGATACTTAGTGACTTTTTTTAAAGTTCTGTTTAAACACGGTAGGTCTGGTAGACTACTTAAAATAGATTCTTTCTTTCCCTGCTTATTGTTTTCTAGTGTAGACACTTACTCTGAGCTATTCCATTCATAAGAAACACGAGAAGAAATCAAATCCAGGATGAAGCAATGAGTGTGTAAAGTGTTAATCCCAGGAGAGGGCTATTTCAGGGGATGTAGGGTCATAACAGGTGAAGAATAAAACTGAGTAAATAGAATATTCTGAACTCATTAAGTTTATTTTGAACTTCTACAGCTTCTTGGAGCTCCTTGACTTGTATTTGAAAGCAGCTTTTATATACTTGTGAACACATACCTGTTTCTAATTGTTCTGTAAAATGGGTACAGTGAAGCTAATACTGTTGGACTGACTTTTCAGAGACCATAATTATCTCTGGAAAAAAGTCACATTAAGTAGTATACATGATTTCTTTTTTCATGATATGTGATCCTTCACATATCATGCTTGAATATATGAAGCAGCAAAAGAAGCAGCAGTCCTAACTACAAAATAATTGAAGATATTAGAAAAAGAAGTCTTTAATTTCCTTTTTCTTATTTAAAAAACAAAGCTTAGGGATCACTTCTGTGGGCATACTATAAGAAGCTTCCCACTGCAACAGCAGCATTCTAGCAGTCCTTTACAGGTTAGAACATTTGACTGCTTTATCTTGCCTGTTTAAATAAACAACTTAGTTGAGACTACTCCGTGAATGCAGCAATGCAGAGTTCCCTTTCCATTGTGATAATTGTTTGAATGTAGATTAGAGTTTTATTGTCCTACTCTGAAGCATTTGGTGATGTTTTAATTATTATGTAAATTATTTTTAATGACATCACTGGCCTCCCTAAAAACATCTAAGTAGAAGGGATGCTTCAAAGTTTTCCCACGCCCACCCAAGTGTTTATGTAAAGATGAGCACAAGTACTTATATCAAGGTAGTTTCATCAATGGGTAGATGAGGCATTTTGTGCCTCCTTCCTGGTCTGCACTTGGGCTTTCCTGGGCCAAGTGTGCTTCAGAACATTTATAATGGTAACTAATTTCTGAATTTACTTCTCTCATTCCTATTCTTCGTATTTAGTTCTTGAGTATTTTGATAATATGTAGGCACTACCAGGTCATGAGAGATCTTTTTTGGCTTGTGCTGAGTTTTCTCACTTGTTCTTAGGGAATAGTGGCTGCGTAATTCAAGGTAGAAGTACAACTGAAATCTTTTACGGAATAACTAGTCTTTTCAAGAGATGAAAGACTCTTCTACAAATCAGTTAGCTAAAAAAACACTTCTCAGATCTGCCACATGAGTCATGTTTATAACAAAACAAAAGTGGAAAACGCATATGGTGGCAGGATTGTTCTTTTCTTGGTATGTTTGTACTTCAGTCAAAAAAAACTTCCCCCCCCCCTTGATTTGAATTCAGTTAATAGTTTCCTCTCTGTGGCTTAAATGTCAAGGTTGGTTGGGGTTTTTTTGCCCACTAGTTTAATAATGTGAACAATTTAATTCTTATCTGTTATTTATACGCCTTGAGATATCTGCAAATGTATTATGGCCTGTCTTGTCCATAATAGTTCGTTGAAAAATCATACAGCAAACTGGTTTTCCCATAATCAGTGTTTTTCATTCTCCTTATCCTTGTGCCTCCTGGAAACCTAAATTTTGGCCAGCAACTTAGAGGTCACCAGAGATGGGATTTGATTTTGAGTTTGAAGTAATATGCCCAATTGTTGCTTGCCAGCTTCTATTCCAAGAGGAAAAAATCCACCAGCTGCTGGTTAACTGTGGAAGTTGTCTCCCAGGCTAATACCCTGAATCATAGAGATATCGACTTCCTATGGTTTGTCTCCAAGTTTAAATAAAGGAATACTCACTAAGCTGTTCACAAAGTCTTGAGTGGTAGTCCCAGCCCTTAGAGAGATGTTTAAATGTTATGGGGATAGAAGTAAAGATTTAAGAGTCTAATTGGCTGAGGTTACTGGCAAAACATTATACTTCATAAACATTGTATAAAAGTGGCATATATGTTTTTTCTTGTCTTCTGTGTGTGTATGTGTGATATTCATACCTGTGTTGTTATTTTGCAGACAATGGTACATGGACTCAGCTGTGGTTGGTGTCAGACTACCATGAGCATGGATCACTCTTTGATTACCTGAACAGGTATACAGTGACTGTGGAAGGGATGATAAAATTAGCTTTGTCCACTGCCAGTGGCCTTGCTCATCTACACATGGAAATTGTTGGCACACAAGGTAATCTTACAACTGTTCACCCTGTCATGGGGAGAATACTGGACTTTTTTAAAAATGACACATATTTTCTTTCTAGTATAATCATTGTCCTAATTAGAGCATTGAATCTTTGCAGAATGTAGTTGCTTTGCACATAGCAGTTACTGATGGGATGAGAAGGCAGCTGAATTCAGCACAGATACCCGAGTTAATCCCTTGTGGAGCTGAGTGAATTGAAAAATGCCTGGTTTGGGATCTGTGATAACTCCTTAACAAATAGAACTTCAGAAGGTGTTTTGCCTTCCTTTCTATGATGTATCCAGGTTTTGTGATGTAACGATCCTTCCTACAAAACACCTATTGAAAAGCATTAAGTAACAATGCCTGTAGTATCTTAACTTTGATTTGAGACAGCTCTATGGGTCTATTTCCAGAGATACTAGAAACCTTCGTGGCAAGAGTATGCAATAGATACTTGAAGGAAGAAGGAAGGGACAGGAGAGTGGAGTAATACAGTAGGTTCTTAAGGCACTGTTCTGGATAGCTCCAGTCTACAATGAAAGATTTCAGGAGGTATCCTAATGCACATAAAGCAGCAAAATGGGAATGAATTTTGTAACTTCAAACAAAATCTGCACCAGAATAAAAGCAATTACGTTTTTCACAGATGTGTTATTTCTATTGTGTTTTGTTTTGGGTTTTTTTCCCCCTTACAGGCAAACCGGCAATCGCCCACAGAGATCTGAAATCAAAAAATATATTGGTAAAAAAGAATGGAACATGCTGCATTGCAGACCTAGGATTGGCAGTGAGGCACGATTCAGCTACAGATACAATTGATATTGCCCCAAACCACAGAGTGGGAACAAAAAGGTAAAACCATTAACCTGGTGTGTCAGGCCGCTTTTATTATAAAAGGCTTTTTCTTTTTTTTTTTGTCCTATAGAAGATTTTTATGGGTACAAACACAAGCAGCAGGAAAATGTAAATACTGGGAGGTAGAGTTCATGGTTACTTTCTTGTCAGATGGTAATTTAGTTAGACCACAGGTGCTTAAAAAGCATGTTGAATCTTGGCATTTAGTACTAGCATGTGTAAAATGTGCAAAAACTTGCAAAATATTTTGGGGCACAAGTACATATTAAAACAACTAGGAGACTTCATGAATGACTGTTTTGGAGACTTTACTCTTATATCTTTATTATTTTTGCCTTGTGTTGCATGGAAATATTGCTTGCAGCCGGATCTGCAGTGTAAGACAGGATATTGACAGAGAAAGTAAAAAGCTGGGTCTTTTTTCAGAGTCAAGTCTTTATGGTAGAACGTACAAGGTGCAGAGTTTTGGATGTGGGCTTTTGTGGGATCATATTTTTGAGAGATATAAAAGAACTTAAAAGAGCAGTCATCTTTGTCATCTAATACATAAATAGAATTGTCAATGGATGAGTCAGTGTACTCCCTTTCTTTTAAAGGCCTACTTCTGAATTTGGAAATACGTATTTTTCTTGTCCTCAAAAGAACTCAGATCTGTCTAACTCCATCAACACAAGTGCAATTAAACTTATTAGCTGTAATTTATCATTGCTGGACTTTCAGATAATAATAACTGGAGGCTATCCTGAAGAGATTAATTTCCTTTAATCTGAGCAGCTATACAGCACACAGGGATAGCAGCACTAACACTGAACCACAGCAACAGAGCTGTGTGATGTGGACAATGGACAACCTCTTGTCCTTCTGATGCCTGCAGGTTCAGTGGTCTGGCAAACTGAAGTTTGGATGCCTGTCATGGAGAAATGTGTGGAAGCCCAGTGGTTCAGGGCTGGACATGATTAACTTCAGCATATGCCCTTGCAGTATTAGAGAAAATGCTGTGATTGTGTTGCCCTATCTCTAATCCATACATAAAAATGACTGATTTTATCTCTCTCTTTAGTGGTGATACTGGATGGGGGTGGAGGGGTGTGACTGGTGTTTTATGGCCAGATGAGATTTACTCTCTGAACTACTATTACATTACAAAATACCGGGCATTATTCCTTCTCAAAATCTCTGGTAATCATTGGCAGTCAAACAGCAGAGTACTTTGGTATTTGTCATTGCAAATTTAACTGTGTGCAAGGTGTATTCCATGTGTGACTTGGTCTTTTGTACTAGACCTGTAGGTGAAAAATGACGTGCAAATGAGTTACTTTTAGTCTAGTCTTTGGAGAAAGCATCCTTTTAGCTGTGTCTGTGGATCCCACGTGAAAGATGTTTTCTTGCAGAGGTGCTATTAAATTGCTTGTTCATCTGCCTTGCACTTCTTCCCAAGGGTAAAGCTGTAGCAACTAAGTCCCTTTCCCACTTTAAGGACACTAGTCACTTCTACCCCTCTGAAAAGTCTTCATTCTCATAAAAGACTGGCCCCCTCCTCCTCCATCTTCTTCATTCTTCATTAAGTAACTCGGCAACTCTGGTTAATTTTTCATAACAAAGTTCAGATCTTACCTGTTTAATGACAATTTGAACTCTCATTGATTCCCACTGCTGGAACCTCTTCTGCACACGGAGGCTCTCTGTGCAAGCTCAGGGACACTTGTCTAAGCTTTTATTTTTCCAGTGATTGTCTGTTGAGATAAATGTGTGGTCTAGGAAGCCAGCAAGACTCGTTCTTGGGTGATGATGTAGGTGCTGAATCAGACTGACAATCCTTCTCTCTGACTGAGTGAATCAATCTTTCTTTTCTGTTCAGAGGGTTAGTTTTACCAGATGGTTTGAATTGTATGCTGTCACAGCTCAGCCTGCAGCACAAAGCAGGGAACACTAGCTTTAAACTGAGAAGGAAATAGAAATCCCTCTCACATTCCCTGTGGCAAGTTAAAGGAAAAAAAAAAAAGATTAATTAATTAATTATCTTTTTTTTTTTGCCTTTCTTTGAGAAGTGTAGCCCAACTGTTACATTTGGTAGTCCAAATAGGCCATGTTTAAAAGAGGTTTGGCTGTGAATTCCACCTTAATGTGGATGCTTTTCTGCAGTTTACCTAAATGTGATATGAGCTATGATAAATGTGATATTCTACAAATGTGATGATTCTACGATATGATTCTGGCTATGCTTGCGGAGGACAGGCTTAGTGATGGGAGTTGTGACACTCAACGTGTTGTGTGCAGGTCCTGGTTGATGACACCGAGCTCACTATATGCTATACAAGAAATTTAGGCAACTAGTACAGAGCTTTTGGGTTAAAATGGGTGGGGAAGAGGTCAGTGGGCACCTGAAATTTGGCACAGCCATGCCCACCATAATTGCAAACTACTTTGTAGGCTTACCCTTTCATTCATGGAGGGTACTTTGCTGCTGACCTTCTTCAGAAGGTCAAAATTAGTCTATGTAGAGTAGTTCTGTCCGGAACCTAAAATAACATTTCTGACAAGCAATGCATTTCCAATATATAAGCTGACAAGGAGGTGCATGTTTCTTTCCCTTCTGTCTGAGAGCCATGAAATGTCTAATCTGCTATCTGCACTACTTGCCTTTCGCCTCTCTTCTTCCAGCAATAATCTCTCAGGCTTTTTTTGAGCAGTCAGTCACTATTCTGAGTTATGGAAGTCAAATGTAAATGCATTGATGGAGGATCATGGTAAGAGGTCCATTTGCTGATAAATTCAATGGAAGTCACATTTTGGAAGGGGAGAGTTTTCCTCTTTTGAGACCGTCAGTTCAGGTCCGTTGCCACATTCAGGCCTCTTACGGTCCTTTGTGTTAAAACCCTTGTCCTCAGGATGATTTACAGAAACTGAGGCAATCTCCTTTATTGCTTGTGTAAGTGATTCTGGCTGACAGTCTTGCAATGCGATTGGGGTTTTTGGTTTGGTGTTTTTCCAGCTCCATCACTCTTACCATCCCCATGTGATCTTAAGATAGATCAAGGAGTCTTTCTAGACCCAGAGCTGATCACTGTACTGTCAAGTACATGAAGTAGCATAAAAAGATTATCCAGTAATGCAAAATCCTTGGAAAACATTAAAACACCCACCACAATCTTGCATTCTTGATTAAATAGTTTTTGATATGGGTGGCCCAGAATACTTTGAGCCTTGTCCATATCAAAGATTGTGACATACATAAACTTAAGACTCTGCTTCCATTCAGTAAATACTGTCAAAGTAAACCTTATGTTCCTCTCTAGACAGTTGTCCTCTGCTTGTGCTGGGTTATCGCTTGCAGGGGGTTTATATGCTTAGGAGAAATCTCATGTCAGCAACCCTTGGTGAAGTTCTGGACTACTGGTTGTGGTTTTGCTCTTCAGTTGATAGCCCTTGCTTCCTTGTATGTGTGTCCTTTCCATGAGACACAGTAGCGCTGAGAGAGTTCTGAAAGTTCTGATAATTCTGCAATTGGTTTTAAGTCGTGTATATTGTATTCTGCCTACCATCACTGGTAGTAGGGAAAGAAAATCCTAGTATTATGATGATTAAATGTAATTGTGCAGAGGTTTCTGTGGCTGTTCCAAAGGTTGAACTATTGCATAGATAACTGGAGTGGAACACAACATCAGGTGTATTTATTTTCTATCAGTTAACCGCTCTCTCCTAAGCCCTGGTGTCACTCTTTGCCTGCTTCATTAGTGTGTCACCTTGAGATTGATGGGGCAGTGATGTGGAGAAACACTCTGCTAAGCATGACGTGTTGGATTCAGCTGCCAGAGCTGTACCAGGTTGCGAGAGCAAAGCTACAGTGGGTGGTGACCGCAACAGCAAACACCCTTCGTTCCTCCCAGCATCCAGTGGGGACGGTGCTGTCAGTAGCTCTCACAGCACGGTCCACATGGATGTTTTGATGTTCCCACATGGCTTCATGTGCCCACATTAGGCCTAGTCACTACACAAGGATGTAGTGTCACTTGGATGCCACGCCAGTTTTCAGTCCCCGTTGTCCTCAGTTGAAAGTCTGTCACAGATTTTTTTTTTTTTCTATCACAGAAAATGTTGATAAAGTAAACTTTTCTTGTGAACGCAGTTGTTAATGTGTAACCCAAATAGGACTTACTATTAAAAAAAAAAACCTGGCATGGTGTATGATAATACTTATCTACTGTGGTGGTGGGGAGGTTTTCTTTTCAAGGAATCCTTAACAGTGCTGATTTTTTAACCAGCCTTTCATGTCTATCCCCTCTCTAATTCTGCTAGGGAATGTTATAAGTGGCTGCTAAATCTTGCCAGATTCTAGGAGCTGGGGTTTCCTTCTGCCTGGCCTCTGGAGACCAGCCTGATGTGTCGAAAGGGTTGGGGGCTCTCTCCATCCAAAGCCTATGGATGTGACTGCTGCATTCTTACTTGGGATTCAACCAGGACTGAGGCTGGGTGTTCACAGACACATACAGTACTGGCAGGGCTCATGACACAGATTACTATACACCACATGCTGTCTTCAGCACCCACATAGAACACTGTCAGAACTTGTATACAATATGTGTAGATCACCAAGTCCCAGAATCACATGGGGTTGGAAAGGACCTCTTGGAGATAGCTAGTCCAATTCCCCTGCCAGAGCAGGTCCACCCAGAGCAGGTTGCACAGGAACTTGTCCAGGTGGGTTTTGAATGTCTCCAGAGAAGGATACTCCACCACTTCTCTGGGCAGCCTGTTCCGGGGCTCTGCCACCCTCATGTTTAGATGGAACTTCTTATGTTCAAGTTTGTGCCTGTCACCTCTTGTCCTGTCAAGTCTCCTTCCTTCTCTGCTGCTGACCAGGATTGAACTTTATTAGTGAAAACACAAACCCTCTTCTGTAGCCTTACAAGCCCGTGCATATTTATGAATCCCTTTACTATCATTACAACCCTCAGTCTGTCTAATGTCCTCTTCTGTGCTCCACAGGTCTTATACTCAGTAGCTGGGCTGGGTTACTGTGATATAGCACACCTACCAATTTTCTCGAATACCAGCACAGGCTCTCCCCCATCAGACTTCCCTGCCTGGGCCACCTATTTGCTGGCTAGACCAGCTTGAGGTTTGCTGGTGAATTACACCTATGCACACCTACCATGCATACCGGGTTTGCGGAAAATAGAAACCTTCCAGCCCACCCCAGCAGCTGGCACCCAGGCACGTGGACCTTAAGATGTGTGATTCCCGCTCCAGTTACTGGTACTGAGTGGCCCTGACTTTGCTTCTCTCATCCTAGCTCTCCCCTGTGGCTAGTCCCACTTCAGGGGCTGAAGCAGAGACCCTCATTTGCTCCAGTTGCTGGCACCAGGGCTGCCTTCACCCATGGTCTGACTGCAGCTGCTGGCCCCGAATTCTTTCACACTGGTCCCCCCATGGTAGCTCCAGGTACATCCTCTGAAGACCTGTGGACATGTTCTCGTAGGGCCCACTGTTCCCTTTCCCAGCTGCTGATGCGGAGACCCTCCTTCTCTCCGGTTGCTGGCACCTCAGGCCCAAGGGCAGTCCCTGGTCTGACTCCAGTTGCTAGCCCTGAATTCACTCCTGCCTGCCTCTCGCTGCTGGCGTGGAATCCTTAGAGCACATGTGCACCCGAATGAGATGGCATGGAAAGATGGTCAGGATTTAATGTCATTTTGCAATGAAAGGTTTTGATTGGATAACCTTAATGAAACAGATCTTTCTTTGTCTCCTTTTCCACATAAATATATAGAGTTTGGGGTTGAGCTGATTAGTATCACAGAACTTTCTCTACAGTAAATATTTGTGAAATCAAATATTTTATTTCTTTTATTATTTCAAATAGGTACATGGCACCTGAAGTTCTAGATGATTCCATAAACATGAAACATTTTGAGTCATTCAAACGAGCAGACATCTATGCAATGGGATTAGTGTTTTGGGAAATAGCTCGGCGATGTTCAATCGGTGGTACGTGGTGATCTTTACAAAATTGGATATACTAAGGAGTTATAAGTAACTTATAGAACCTGAATTAGTTTGAGTAAACGTTTTGCTCTAAAATGGTGCAAGGTAACAGCCAGTATGTCTCAGACTTCGTAGCTGTTACACTAGTCATCTTTTACAGGGTTATTCAACCTCTTTATTAATTTTTCCTAAAACCTTTACATAGAGGGGAGAAAAGGGTGATGTTAAACGTCCTTGAGAGCAAGAGACAAACATCACAAGCAAGGGCTAGCTATAATGTGTTCAGATGACACCCATACCTTGTTTGAAATAAAACATGCTATTATAAATCGTATGCTTTCAAGAAGTGTCTGTAGTATAACATATGAAAGATTTGATATATCTTTTCTAAATATAAAAGTTCAAAATTAAAAATTCAAGGGTAATGCAAACACTCCGAAGGCATGGTTAAGGATTCTTCTTTTTAATTTATTTATCAGTCATTGTGAGGTCATTTTTTTAAAAAATGAAAACCAAAAAAGAAAATGGTAGGGTACAGATAAGGAACACAGTAAAATATGAAGAATATGTAATTTATTGTTAATTAAAATAATTTATTTTCAACTTATTACAGGAATCCACGAAGATTATCAGTTGCCATACTATGACCTCGTTCCTTCAGATCCTTCTGTTGAAGAAATGAGGAAGGTTGTGTGTGAGCAGAAGTTAAGGCCCAATATTCCAAACAGATGGCAGAGCTGTGAGGTATTAACTAACCTTGCTAAAGCTACTGTACGGACACTGGAGCTTTTATTGGTTTCAGTGGTTTAAAAATTGTGCTGCTTGTTGAGGGAAAAAAAGGGTTGCTTCTACGAGAACTTCATTTCATTCTGATCACTCTGGTTTTATTGAATGTTATTGATCCTTAGTTATACATCGATATTTAATGTAATGTCACAAAAATTAATAGATAACCCTGGATGGAGGATTCTAGGATCCCTTCCTGTGAAGCGTAGGTGACACGAATGTAAATTAAAAGCTAGCCTGATTTATATTATACAGGCAGCATCATTGCAAATAAATTTTGCAGCTGGGGGTGGTACTGCGTTTGGCTGGGATGGAGTTAACTTTCTTGCCAGTAGCTTGTCTGGGGCCCTGGTTCGGATTTATAACCAAAACAGTGTGATAGCACAGCCCTGTGTTAGCCAAGGCTTTCCCTGTTCCTTACTCTTGCCCGCTGCCCCCCTGCTGCCGAGTAGGCTGGGGGTGGACAAGAGGCTGGGAGGAAAGGGATCAGAGGGCTGTTCCTACCACCCAATGTCGTGCTCAGCAATAAAACCAGGGGAGGGGGCAGTTTCCCAGGGGCTGCTGTTGCTCAGGAACCGGCTGGGTTGTTGGTCAGAGGCTGGTAAGCAATTGGTTTTTTGTGTCCCTTGATTTTCCCCTTTGCCTATTTACCTCAGCCCACAAACCTTCTCACTCTTGCCCCCCTGATTCTCTCCCCCAAACCACTCCCAAGCGAGTGGCTGTGTGGGGCTTAGCTGCCTGCTGGGAATAACCCACACCAGGGGTAGTAAAGATAGATGAGCTCATCAGGTCTGTGCCAGTTGGGTTGTAACTAGGCTGGTTATCTCCTTGAAGGAGCGGAGTTGCTAGTTTCAGCTCAGTGCTCTGCCAGCACAGCACTGTTGATCGTTGGGAGACAAATGGTACCTTCAACAGTGCGTGGGAAGGCTTACATGGAACTAATTTGCTCAAGAGTCTTTGCCCTGTCATTGTGTAGTAAAAGAATATCCTGCAGATTTTGCCAAAATAATACATGCCTTTAGTGCTTTGTGTGTCTCAGGGTTTGCGCTCCGTAGGCTCACTGAGAGATGGACACAGTTATTAAGAAGCTGAGACTCTTAAGCCAGAGACTTAGCACTTAGGAGTCAGAGGTTGATGAGACGCGGTATGCTTTAGATGGAAGAGGGAGCTGTATTGCGGCACGTGTGGAATGAATACAAGGGTGAAGGCATGAGGTGAGGGATTGGGCAAGAGAACACAGGGAAGAGAGAAGAGCACCAACAGATCATAGTGGTGCTTTCTTAAATGCTGCCGTTCCAATCCTGCAAAACTGCTGGGCAGCTCAGTGTCATACAGCTTCGAGTGTGAAAGCTTGGAGGATAGAGCTATTACTTTATTTCATCTTCAGTTGTTGTTATTTGCATTGTTGCTTGTGTAACAACGTTCACAAATTTCAAGGAATGGCTGTTTGAAGGATAAAAAGACTCCACAAATTTTTAGAGTCATTACAGAGCTTCAGTTTGAGGAAGTCTGCTTGATAAACTTCTAAATTGCTATACATTGGACTGACTCCTTAAAAAGTAATTTGTGACTGAAAGAAGTGATTGAGTACTTTCCCAGCTACACAGTAGTTCTGTGCCAACACAGGATACCTCATAATGTATTACTGCTTTTCAGCTGGAGGCACAATAAAAAGTGTATCTTTGTCTAATGCAAAAATTCAGACAACGCAGCTCCTCATTTTTATCAAAACATTTTTGTATGGGCTGAAATTCCGCTGAAAAATAGTAATTTTGTTTTATAGTCCTTTTAAAGCATTTTATTTTCTGTAAATAAAGTAAGAGTTTGAGTTTTACACAACTCTTCCATGCAGGTGTAGAGGTAATAGAATTCAGAAACATATGAAGAGGCTCCTGCAGAATGGAGGTTCCATGGGCTACGCCAGGCCAGCAGTGCGTCTAATTATTTGTCTTTTTTTTTGCAGGCCTTACGAGTGATGGCAAAAATCATGCGGGAGTGCTGGTATGCCAATGGAGCTGCTAGGCTAACGGCTTTGCGCATCAAGAAAACGTTATCGCAGCTTAGTCAGCAGGAGGGGATAAAGATGTGATCCTGGATTTGCTACCGAAGAAAACTGTAAAAAAAAAAAAAAAAAAGGGAAAAAAAATATCCCTATCTGCACCAGAGTGGCGTGTTAAGAAGGTCAATTGTTCTACCTCACTGGGGGAACAGAAGGATATTGCTGCCTTTTAGTACTTCATAGGAACATCACCTGTTAGGATTTTTGTGGACGTGCTAAGCAGTTGTGTTGGGTCCTTTCTGTGCACTACAAACCTCTTTCCCGGGTTACTTACAAAACATGGTGTAGTCTAGTTTTATTTTTATTAACCTGTAATTTTTATTTCCAAAGTTAATAGCTGGTCTTAACTTCTAGTTAACTGTGCTACAAATAGGAGGTCACTTTTAAAATGGAACTGGTTGGCGATAGTCTAGAGCGCGTTGATGGCTCTCTTTAAGCAATTTATTCCTGGCTGGTATATTGGCTGTTCTGAACCACTATCACAATTCTTTGATTCAGATGGAGAATGTACTGTTGGAATATACTTTGCTAGCTCTTACATTAGTATCTCTTTTGGACTCTTAACCTTGATTTACAAATTGACCTCATTCAGTTGTGGGAACATAATTTATGCAACTATACTTTATATATATATACATGATTATATGTATATATATATACATGATTACTGGGGGGGGGGTCCACTTTTTCAGTACCTTATGTTACTTTCAAAATAGATTGTATCACACCAGTAAGTGCCACTTTTGAGTCTTTTAATGCAAAACAGTTGGAGCGTACAAAGCCATTGGTACTTTTCATTTCAAAAATGCAAGTTAAAAATCAACCGTTCCTTTGCATAACTAAGCTCTAACTCAGACTCATTTCAGCAAGTGAATACGTAATTTGTGGAATACCTTTAATTTTGCCAAAATCTGACTCTTTAAACCACTGTAGGAGTTTTAAATAGTGTAAGCTAGTAAATTCACTGTTGTATTTTGTAATTAAGTCATGAGTCGTAATTATATATAAGATTTATCAAGTGGTACTTCTAAAATGCTTGAAGTACCTTTCTACTTCAGAAAAGTAGCAAGAGAAGTGAGAATGCTCTTAAGGGAGATCTTGCTCCATTAAATCAAATACGAAAAGCATATTTTCTGTGCAGTTCTGCAGAGTCTTAAGGCTCCAAGAACAATATTGGCAATTAAATGAGGATTAAGTGCACCTGTAATTAGGGAGAAGTTATTCGGGCTTTTGTACTAGAAAGTTCAAAGCTGCTTATAAATCTTACATGCATATATTATTTTTTTGTGTGCCTCATACACAGAAAGTGGTGAGCTATGGAAGGTGGTGAGCTGCAGGTCTTTGGATACAAATACGAGGGGGTTCCAGTAATCCCCTCCCTGCTTACAAGAACAAAGCTTATGGTGGGTTGTGTTGTCCTAAGAACACAGAAGAATATGCATGGCTTTAGTCAAGATTTGCCCAAGATTTTTAAGGGTATCGTGAGGTTTTTGCAAACTTCTTTAGAAATTGAATTGCCTCCTACCCAAATGTACAATTTCTGGAGCGGACTGGGGGGATTAATATGGAAAATTCTCTTTAAAAAAAAACCTGCTGTTACCAGAACTACATATTTATATTTTTTTTAGTTGCATTTTTAGGAAGAGTCTGGTTGACCTTTGGTTTTGCTGGTGCCCAAAACACTCAGCAGTATTTACTAGGTCTGTGTGCGTGGTAATTAATATGTCACGTTAACCTTCTTCTCTCCAGAACCCATCAGCATCCATCCTGTCGTGCCACACAGAGGACAACCTTAACTCTGCTTCCTTGTCATTCTTCAGCACAGAGCCTGCTGAGAGTTTTCACAAGCTAAAACAGATGGGTAAGAAGAGCCCTTAGAGATGATATAAGATCTTTAGCCGAGATAAAAATCTTAGCACTTGGCGCTAAGTCTTAACGTATTTCCAGATTCTTAGTGCTGGCTTGGAGATAGGTTTAAATGATGTGGGAATTAGGGATCTTCAGAAGTTACACCACAAGTAATGAAGTGCTTTATTCAAACACCTTTGTGGATAAGTTTACTTATACTAGGAGTATCCAGGAGATGAGGCTAAAAAGAAGACATTCTTAGAAAACAATGGGGTTTAAATATACATAGAGCTGTCAGGCCTATGTTTGTTTGGCATCATCTGACCAGTCAGGCTGAGGTGCCTCAGGCCTCTGTCAGTCAAAGCTGGATTGAAAAAGACCTCATGTAGGTATTTTAAATAAACTGTGCCTCTGTGCAGGTGGAGAGCTGTGCACCACAGGGTTCTTCAGTTATGATTGTTCTAAAGACATGATTGGATGTAACTCCCAAATCTATCTGCTTGGAGGGCATCTCCAAGTTCTGTGGATCTAGACAAAATATTTAAAGGAAGCAGGTCAGCATCAAAGCAGAACTTACTGTATCTCCCTACTAATCTCAAAGGCTTCTGATTTAAACTTATCAACTCTGTTAAATTTTGAGTTTTTCATAAGAGTACCTAGATCATTACCGTAGATACCAATGGTCTGGTTCATACTTTGGAATCATCAGGCTCCTGGCATGCTTTGGGTCTTTATAGTAATCTTGATGATAACATGGGGAGAGCTTCCGCTGTAATTCATCAGCTAATTTCATTAATGGTTTTTTGAGCACCTACAAAACCTTATCACCCTAACATTGAGTTTCTTAAATGAGAGCTTACAGCAGGCGTGTGGCACACAGACCATCCAGCCCACTGCAGGATGGTTTGTTTCACCTGTCCCATGCTAACCCCCTCCTGGTCCTTATCCTCCTGAATTGCTAGCAACTATTCGTACGTTGTTCCAATTTTTTTTCCACTTCATAGCAGAAGCTTGCAAAACCAAAGCCCAGGAAGGATGCTTGACAGGGTGTGTGACATCAAGAAGGTTGTTTTGGGTCAACCTTGTTCGTATCGGAATGCAGAACGGGAAAATCCTGAGTAGAGCTATACGTATCCTCAGTTCTGACACCACAACTTCAAGCTTTGTTCTTCTTTTTCATTATATAAACTGAACACCTTTTACAAAGGCTGTGTCTGTATATATTATGTAACTTTAAATGTTACCTGTGTAAGATCATATCTTATATATATGGACACAGGTACACATAAGTATTTTTTAAATTAAGATTGTAATATCACCAGATCTGCTCTTGGAAATCCAGGGGGACCAAAATATTTTAGCATTCAAAATATTAATTTTGTATCATTTCAAGTATATACCAAAACAGTTTCTGATGAATACTGATGCAAATGTTTATTGTAAATATTACATACATTATACATTCACTTAAGTTTTGTGGATTTAATCAAGTTGACATTTTAGTAGTGTTGAAGCCTCAGTTTGGTTTATGGACTTGTGACTGGGTGGATATGGACGTGAAGAACGAGGAGCATTGGAAATGGTCTGATGCCCGAATTGGTGTGGGTTGGATTTTTTTTTTTGGAATGCTGGAATTCTTCAGGGACCTTAAAAGCTGGAATTCTGGGATGTTTCTCAAGCTGACTTTCCAAGTGTGGCACAGTGTCACCCCCCAGTGGTTCCACTTGTAATTCTAAGAAGGAGTCTGTATATAGGGTAAAGACGTTGGGATTGACGGTGTGGGGGGGCCATGAAGATGTCAAATGAAATAAGAGGCTATTTTATTTTTTTCAGTGAGGGTTCCGAGTATGATTGCCATGAAATTTACCTTTTAGTTGTTTATATTGTGCCATTGAAACGATTGCAAGGTATTAAGCATTTTGTGTGTTTTTCCTTTTTTTTTAAAAAAAAAAAAAACACAAAACAATAAAAAACTTCACCATATCAGTTGCTTTAAACTCAAATTACCTCTTAAAAGACCAAGGTACATTTACCTCATGTGTATATAGTGTTTAATATTTTTTCAGAACATTCTCCAAGTTTGCAGTTACGTCTTTCTAGAAATATGGGTATTACTAAATTTAACAACTTCAGCGGTACTAAATGTATTACCTGGTGCCCCAAAACACTTTAACTTTTTCTGTCTTTTATTGTATTAGCAAGTTTGCTGCTTTGTCACTGTAGCACCTGCCGTTACGTAGCTGTGTGGATACTGACTTGTAAATTCTCCTTTTTTTTTTGGATGATTTGAGGATTCTGTACAGATGAGTGTCACTTTTTTAAAAACCTTACAAAATTGTGCATTTCCCTTACATTTCTGAAAAATATGTATTGTATTTGTAGAGTCTACATTTCAATGGATTGTAAATAGGACAGTAGAAGAGTGGATGCTTATGTTAAGTGCTAACACTACAGTAGAGAGATTAAAGCAGTGAAAATAAATAACTTTTTATTATTATTATTATTATTCAAAATGCCTGAGTTGTCTACAAGAGGAAGAAGCTGCAGGTGGGTGTGGGTTTGGGATGTTATTACCTGGCAAAACCTGGGTTTGCTGGGAATTCTCTTCCTCGGAAGGGATTTCTGATGGTGTAAAAATGATAAAAGGGTTTGGTAGTGCTGAGGCAATCCGTCTCCTGCGCTGTCCAGATAATCGTAAAGTGCCTCATCTTCCTTGTGATGTTTGAGTAAGTGTCTCTTGCTGGTGTCTCTGATCTCTTGGACAAAAAGAGCTAATAATAAGGAGTTCCTTCTTCCCGTTTATATTTATGTAGAAGTAACGGTGCTGCTGAGGACTTCAGGCTGCTTAAACATCTCACCTCAGCCCATCACCCAATAGGAAGTAAAATCACCTGGTGTTGGCAGAGATGGTTCCTGTGCAAAAGGTTTCAGACTGGGGTTGCATCTCCAAAGGAAGGTGAAGATGTAGATATAAAAAAATTTGGTGTCTTCTCCCCTTGCGTAACTTTATGTGCATCCATTAATTTTGACTCAGAAATGATCAGACTGATTTATCAAAAATCACGTCTTCCAGCAAACTCTTCAAAGTGGGCAGCTGTAAGTTGTCCAGAGAACGCCCAAAGCTATGTTAAAATATTGTGTTCCTGTTTAAACTCTTACAGGAGGGATGATTATCTGGCTGAGAATGTGCCTCTCTCTCATGAGTGGCTAAAGGAAGGCTTTTCCCACCCTTGCAAGCAGTAAATTCAGTAAAATCATGAATATTTCTCATACATCTCCTAGAGGAGCAAATCTGTGACCTGGAAATAGTACAGTAATGTTGCAGTCTAACAAGCTTGGGTTGTCTTCTGTGTTTTATGCTTGGAGGAATTAAACCAAACCACTGAAAATCCATGAACAGCAAACTGCTGTGAGTGTCTTAGAACTGAGGATGTTTTAAGATGGTTTTAGAGGAGATGCTGAATAGGGCTGGGCTACAGTGCTGGCCTGGATTACAAGTCAACCTCAAGAGCTGCAGAAGTCCAGAGTTCTTACTCAATGCTCCTATAATCCTGCCTTATCGAGCTGTGATGTTTCAACTGGCACAAACAGCAGGGAAGTGAGTGTTGTAGGGAATTCTTCCACATTGGAAAGAAATGTAGGCACAGCGTTTCCTCCTTTAACTGGACTACATGGCAAATAAAATACCCAGAAGTCCCCAGGGAACCCCAAACCTTGAGTCTTCTGAGAAGTTTTGGTTTGTTTTTTTAAATAAGTTTTAAATCACAGAATGATAGGGGGTTGGAAGGGACCTCTGGAGATCGTCTAGTCCAACCCCTCTGCCAAAGCAGGTCCACCCAGAGCAGGTTGCACAGGAATGTGTCCAGGTGGGTTTGGAATGTCTCCAGAGGAGACTCCACCACCTCTCTGGGCAGCCTCTTCCAGAGCTCTGCCACCCCCAGAGAAGTTCCTCCTCATGTTTAGGTGGAACTTCTTATGTTCCAGTTTGTGCCTGTTACCTCTTGTCCTGTCCCTGGGCACCACTGAAAAAAGACTGGCCCCATCCTCCTGACACCCACCCTTTAAGTATTGATAGGCGTTGATCAGATCCCCCCTCAGTCTTCTCTTCTCCAGACTAAAAAGACCCAAGTGCCTCAGCCTTTTCTCCTAAGTGAGATGCTCCAGGCCGCTCATCATCTTGGTAGCCCTCTGCTGTACCCTCTCCAGCAGTTCCCTGTCCTTGAACTGGGGGGCCCAGAACTGGACACAGTCTCTGTGTTAGTAGATCCCATGTCTCTGAGATAGAGCTGTACCTGAAACCAGCACCTCCCTTTTGAAAAGGAAGAAAGGCAGAGAGAGCGGGGCTGGTAGGGCCCTGGGCAGGATTGCAGCATTTATTGGTATTAAAATAGGTATATGGAGATGGAGATCCAACATCTGTGAGATGTGTTTCAAATTAGCTCAATTATGAAACTGCAAAGAGCTCTACAAGTCAGTGGCAGAAAGTTTGTGGAAACTGATGAGGAATTGGGCATATAAGTTGATATCCATTTTATATAGTATCAAATATATTTGTGTAGCTTTTCAAATGAGGGTAAAAGGGGTTAGAAATAAGTCTTTCAGTCCAAGGAGGACGCAGGGCTTGTGGGACATGCAGGGGAGGAACAAAGGGCGGGAAAAGGGAGAGGTTTAGGTGATGTGGAGAGGAGTGGGCTCAGGAAAATAGATGGATATGGAGATAGAAAGGGCAGGTTGTGTATGAACAGTTGTCCGGTCATTATGCTGGTCCAACTACCCTGCACAGCTTCTCTTACCTTCTTTAAAACCCTTTCTACATACTTTTTCTTGTGAGGGACTCAGTTTTGGGGGATGGTGGTGTCAGTACAGCTGCTGGAGCCAGACCAGTGGCAGGAGGCCCTGTTGGTCCATGGAGCAGCATGGGAAAGAGGGGGGTGAGCGGAGCCGAGCGCCAGCAGCTGGGGTGGGTCTGGGGGTCCATAGCACCAGTGACTGGAGCAAGTGCGGGTCCAGGTGTGGGCAGCTGGAGCGGGACCACAGCCCCAGGAACCAGCCGCTGGGGCGGTGGAGATTCTGGGGGGGATCCATTGTACGTACATATGTATGTGTTCCCACTAACAGGCCTTCATCCTGCTCAGCCACCAGCTTCAATAGCCTCACCTGTCTTGGACCGTTGGATCCCACACCATAATGGTATCTTTCCCTTAACAAGTACGTCTTGGAAACCAACACAGGTGGCATCTTGGATGCAGCTGCAGTCCAGGGGTTTCAAGCAGACAACTAAGGATGCTGCTGCTGAAGAAAACAATCCATATGATTCCAGGTAGGTTGGGAAGGCTTCCTCACGTCATCTCAGGAGCAGCAGAGGGCATGGTGCTCACCTGTATTTCCTGTGGAGAAGACAGAGGCAAACTCTTTTGACAGATATGCAGCAGAAATGTCAGGAGGTGGCAGTCACAGACTGGAAGATCTGGTGGAGAGTGTTTTCCTTGTGCCTAGGAGGGTGCTTAAGCACAGGAATACATTGCTCAGAGCAATTATTTTCTTCCTTGGGGACTTTCAAAACTTGACAGGTTCTGAACAACGTGGTTTAGTTACTCATAGAGGGGATGAGGGATGGACAGGAAGATGTCAGGCTCTGCTGTCTACCAAAAATTTGTTTGGCCACCTACTGGCAGGAGTATAGGTGCTCAGTCTCATTGAAGAACATGGTGAAGATACGGCAGAGGACTTTGTGCCTGTCCACAACTGAAAATTTTTGTGGCTGTTGCCAGTTATCCCACATCTTAAAGATCAGTGTGTTGCCAACAGTCTGAGTTCATCCAGCATCCTCAGAGTTTGTGGTAGGCCACAAAGGCAAAGTCATCACTGTGGTGAGACCTAGAAATCATGAGACTTCTCTTTCTCAGACGAAAGAACATGTAGGAGGGTCATAGTTCACATGCTAGTTCTAGGGTGGCTGCTGCAAGTATTGAGCCTGTTGTCCTCTCATCCTCCTCACCTCTTCTGTGAAAACAGGCTGAGAGAGTTGGAGTTGTTCAGCCCAGAGAAGAGAAGGCTCTGGGGAGACCTTATAGCAGCCTGCCTTCTGCCCATTTTAAAATTTACATTGACATCTTTCCACAAGTCACGTATTCCCATTCCCTTCTATGCTGTGGACCTGGGAAACTCAGGAGTATATTCCCATTGGTCAAATTCTTACTTGTTACAGGAACAGGGTAAGGAATGGCAAGACAAGAAGTCTGCAGTACCACAGTTGCTGTCTAATTCTTACATGTTCCCAAAGAGTGGAATCGGGCTGTGCTGTTTTCATCAATGCCCCACTGTGGAATGGGGTCTCTGACCTACATCTCCCTCCTTCCTAAAAGAGAAGCTTTTTGAAACTTTCTTATCTTATTTCACGAAGATAGTCTTTTGTGACCCCCAGAAGGGTCAGTGAGATTCAGTTCCTGAACCTTTCTAGACAATTCTTCATGACAATGAGCTACCTTTTCCTTACCTTCTTTTCAGGAAACTGCTTTGCCCGTGCTTGTTTTGTGAAGAATGTGCTTCCCACACTAGTTGTTAGACGGCTTTATATTTTTATATTGCCAGACTTCAGCTCTTACAGAGGACCTCATTTCCATCCATCAATGGATTTAGCCTCTTCACCGCAATAATATCATTGAACTGCTAATTTCCATTTCTTAGAATCACAGAATTGTCTAGGTTAGAAGGGACCTTTAAGATCATCTAGTCCAACCATCAACCTAATGCCGATAAAAAAGCCATCACTAAACCATGTCTCTAAGCACTATGTCAACCTGTCTTTTAAATACCTCCAGGGATGGTGCCTCAACTCCTTCCCTGGGCAGCCCATTCCAAGGCTTAAGAACCCTTTCAGTGTTAAAATTTTTCCTGATCTCCAATCTGAATCTCCCCTGGTGCAACTTGAGGCCATTTCCTCTTGTCCCATGGCCTGGGACTTGGGGAAGAGACCAACCCTCACCACGCTACAGCCTCCTTTCAGGGAGTTGGAGAGAGCCAGGTCTCCCCTCAAAAGAGTTTTTTACAAAGGTTCCTTCTGCTAAGACCCATGTGATCATGGTGGCTCTACAGTTTCTTCAGGGTTGCTGGGCACATCGTCGCTGGTACCACAGGTAAGCACTACCCAGTTCTCAAAACACTCAGAATAGTATTGAACTTGAAGAAGAGGGAGGGAATATTGCAAAAAAGAAACTTTTACATTTCATTTTTAACTTTGTCAGTGCGTACAGAATGCTTGCAGCCCTCTCTCTTAAAAATTCCAGATCTTCAGGTTCTTCGAAGAGGGTTTTCCAGAAGGGGAGGTGGGTGCTTTGCTCCCATTATTGTTGTGGCAGTTGAATGCAGTAGGCTTGAAGTACAAAACTGAGGAAACATGTATGGTAAAATGTACCAGAGTGCTTGGTTACAGGCAACCTCAGCATGACTGTTCTAAAGAGAAGTCCCGGGTAAGTAACCTGTCTTTGCTCATTGTTCTGCTAGTTTTTGAGGTTTAATGCAAAATAAAAATGACACAGTTTAGGCTCTTGATAATTTCTTCCCTCACAACCATACGTTGCTGCAGCCCTTTTTCCAGTTTCCTGTGGCCAGGTGTATGTTTTGTTGTTTCCTTTTCCAAAGGTGTTGCATTCTGAAGCTGAAAATACTTTCAAACTGTTTTAAAAAGAAAGGATTTACGCAAAGGGCAGTATATTCAATACACTTATTTTAAATTAAAAGCAGGAGGTTTCTTTAGTTTGAAACCTGACTCAATTAAAAGAAAGTTCTTTAATATGTAGTCCAACCAAAATATTTAAGTATTACTCTTTTTTTCATGTCATGTTACTCTCATTTTTTTTAGAAGGTAAATGGCAGCTTGGCTCTTTCTTTCATCCATTGGATCTTCTCTGCTGGGAATAATTATATTGGTGCTTTTGTGTTGCATTTTGTGTGCATTTATTGTTGTACTATGGAGAAAGGCAATTCTAGCTCTCATCTTTCCGGCTTGCTTGCTTGCTTCCCCCCCTATTTTTAGCTAATCCAAAATTCTGTTTGCTGACGTGTATGTTGAGTCACTGGCGCTCAGCTCGTTCCCTGTCTCCTTACAGGAGAGACAGCACCAGTTGCGTTTCTTGCTCCATGTGAAAAATCCACTTGAAAAGCTGGGGGGGGAGCGGACAGCAAGTTTGTGTTAGTTCATTTGAAAAGGTGAGATTGTCTGGCTTTTCTTCCAGGCTGGCTCTTGGAGAATCTCTTCAAAAGCAACCATTAGTGAGATATTTTATCCCGGTGGTAGGTCTCCCCCTCCCTGCGGTCCAGCCTTTACTGTTGATTGGTTTCAATTGGCATCAGCAGTCGCATTATAAAAAGGATTTTGGCCCCTTTGCATAAAAACCAATTTATTTTTTTTTTAAATAGAATATAGTTTTTAAAAGCAGATTGTCCTAATCCCAGCTATTTTTCTCCAGGCCTTTTCAACCCAAAGAAAACATCAGGCTGCACTTTTCAGCTGCCAGGAACAACTGCTGCTTGCGCTGGTGGACATTTGGTTTAGAACAGGTAAAGTCACCAATAACTGACAGTGCCCTGCATCCATTTCAGGACCACATCTGTCTTTGTGTATGAAAGCCCTCTAAAAATATGCTGTACTGTCTCAGCAATAGTGATAAAGCAATGAAGCAAAGTTGCTTGTTGTCTTGTGAGCGGGAGTACCTGCCAGGCTGGAGGGATTTCCATCTGCTGAGATGTGGGGAGAAGAATTTTCACAGTCCATTCAGGACATGAGCTCCCTTACCTGTGCACCCCTTCACTTCACAGGTGATCGCTTTTCCTTTGGCCCCTTTACTGCTTGAAGTTTATGGGATGAAACATCTGCATCATGTCCTTGCAGTCTGTAGAGTGACGTGTCTGTCGGTACGGACTGTAACTCTGGTGTCATTAATGCTCAAAATCTCTTGTAGATTTTTATGCGTAGAACAGTTCAAAAATACACAGTAAAACAGAGCAAACTTTAATGCTTTATTTTTTCCATATTAATTTTCTCGTTGAAATAAGCTGCAATTGCAAGATTTCAATGAGTGACTTACAGAAGTCAATGTCTGTAACACTTTATGATATCATCCTGGGAAATATCTAAACACAAGCTAGATATAATCTCTTTAATGAAATTGCTTGGGAGAAAAAGGGAGGAGAGTTATGAGACTAGATATCATTCGCTGTTATCTTAAGTAAAAGGGTCGTGACCTTGTCATCCCTATTTTAGCTGTAGAAAGACAGCTGTTATGGTTGGAATTATTAAAATCTGTGCTTTAAAGAATATGTTCTTTACAAGAGCTCTTAAGAAAAACAAAAAGATAGAAAAGGAATCAAATCAAAAGACCAGCGATGGCATTTTGAAGTACTAGCTTGTTAGCTTCAATATATATCACATGAATTTCCTTCAGTGTCCATCTGTTAGATGTGACTAAGGTGGCAGCTGTGCCCTGAAGTAAATACAAAACCTATAAGACAGTGTAATCTTTATAGATCTAAATCAGTAAAGTAACTTTATAAATTATTACAGGTGTTTCACATATGAGTGCCTGATCAGGTTATGAATTAATGCCTCAAATATAGACTTGTTTGCTTTTTCTGCTTCCTTGGCCAGCCCCTTTCAAAACATCTCCCTAGATGATCCCGAATTCCACTCGGGAAGTAGGAGATGCAAATCCTAGCAGTGTATGTGATCATGGGCCTGGAAGAGGTGGCTGGGCTGAAGGGACATTGGCTCATCTGGTTTTCACAAAGGAAATAATTTGAAGAACCGGTGGAAGAAATCAAAGCTGATTCTCAAGCAAAGTTGTTCGTGCCAGGCCCTACTCAAAGAAACACATTGGAAATTTTCCATAAAAGCAAGGGAAGGGTATTTAAAATCAGAGATGATCATGGAGAGGAACAGAAGTGAGATAGCTGGCCACTAGCCCAGAAAGCCAACCAGATCCGGGCCTGCATCAAAAGAAGTGTCGTCACCAGATTGCAGGAGGTGATTCTACCTCAGTGCACTCGTGAGACCCCAGCTCGAGCACTGTGTCCAGCTTTGGAGTCCTCAACATAGAAAGGTCATGGACCTGTTGGAACAGATCCAGTGGAGGGCCACGAAAATGGCTGGAGCACCTCTCCTGTGAAGACAGACAGAGAGCTGAGGTTGTTCAGCCTGGAGAAGAGAAGGCTCCAGGGAGACCTTATAATGGCATTCCAGAATCTGAAGGGGACCTACAGGAGAGATGGGGATGGGCTCTTTATCAGGGAGTGGAGTAATAGGATGAGGGGTAATGGTTATAAATTGAAAGAGGGGAGATTTAGATAAGATCTCAGGAAGAAATTCTTTCCTGTAGGGGTGGTGAGACACTGGAACAGGTTGCCCAGAGAAGCTGTGGCTGCCCCATCCCTGGAGGGCTTCAAGGCCAGGCTGGATGGGGCTTTGAGCAACCTGGTCTGGTCGGAGGTGTCCCAGCCCAGGGCAGGGGGTTTGGAACTGGATGATCTTTAAGGTCCATTCCAACTCTTAACCATTCTATGATTCTATGATCATTTGACGTTGCTTAGGCTCAATTTAGTATGGACTGATGGCTTTTTACCCAGGCAAGTATCACTAATACCCTACTCAAAAGAGCACTGAGACAGTGACACACACACAGAATCGAAGTAATTTTCCTTGAGGAAGGCTTGGGAGTCATCTGACAAGCAAAAAAAAAAAAAAAAAAGATAGAAAAGCATCATGGCGAGGAACACAACACAGGTATTTTTGTACCTCTCAAGAAATGGCTGTGCAAGACCACAAATGTGATCTCATGCAATAAAAATTCAAAAGACGTGAAGTGATAAACTAAATGAAGGATGAAAAATCAAGGCTAAGAAAGTGAGAAAGAAAGAAACCAAGCTGTATCACTCTCAGTTCTCGTGCCATCTGTGCATATGAGGAGGTGCCAGACATAATTTTGCTGATGCATCCTACTTTGAAGGCGCTGTTGAAGATAACACAAGTATTGCATTGTCTGTACTGTTATTTTTGTTCTTTCGTACAGAAAATCATCCCAGAATTGGTTTGTTTTCATACAGACTTTGAATAACAACAACAAAAAGACCCCAAAACACGGACTGTTGTAATCTAGGTAGCGAGAACACCAAGATACAGAGAAAGCACAGTACAAACAATAACCACAGAAGGAAAACAGGCTCCTTATGTAGGAGGAAAACCATGATTCTTTTTATGTATCAGTCATCTCCAGTATAGTGGAGGGACATAAAGCGAGCTGGAAAACACTGATGTAGTAGAGAGAGCTGGGGTAGTTCAGCCTGGAGAAGAGAAGGCTCAAGGGAGACGTTATAGCGGCCTTCCAGTACCTGAAGGGGCTACAGGAGAGATGGGGAGGGACTCTTGTCAGGGAGGAGGGGTAATGGTTTTAAATTGAAAGAGGGGAGATTTAGATTAGATACCAGAAAGAAATTCTTTCCTGTGAGGGTGGTGAGGCACTGAAACAGGTTGCCCAGAGAAGCTGTGGCTGCCCCATCCCTGGAGGGGTTCAAGGCCAGGCTGGATGGGGCTTTGAGCAACCTGGTCTGGTGGGAGGTGTCCCTGCCCAGGGCAGGGGGGTTGGAACTCGATGATCTTTAAGGTCCCTGTTTCTGCTGTGAATGCAGGGGATAAGTCACCCCTGATTATTCCACTCTGCCAAGGGCATCTTGCCGATGGCTTAATGGAACCAGAAGAAGCCGTGAGCTTTGGCATCCTCATCAGTGAGGCTTCTTCCCTTGCTTTCAGAGAAAAGCAACTGACAGCTTTATCTTGCAGCAAGTACTACTGGGCAGCCCTAACCTTTCTGGTAGCAAACGCAGTCCACGCTTCAGTCTCCCACTGCCTGCTCCGATTCACCCTGCAGTGACTTAGAAAAGGACTGTAGTTAATTCCCATGGTGCAAATACACAGTGCATTGGCAGCCAAGCAGCATTACCAGGGAACGTGAGGACCCTGTCTCTAGGTAGGGCCGAGGGTCTCCTCCAGGTTCAGCTGCAGGCATGCCCCATACTTCTTGCTCTTCAAAGTCACCATTTTGTAAACAACACGGGTATTCAGGATATTTTAACATATTCAGGTTTGCTACTGATCAATCTTTAGACGCAAATTCTGGTGTCTCACTGGGATGGGAGAATGTCTGGATTCTCCTTCCATTTTCAGACATTAATTTTTCGCTCTTTCATATAGTTTGAGTCCACTTACAGAATTTAAGTACAGAAGTTATACATCTGGTGTAGTTTCAGTTGGCCCAAACAAAGGCTTCAGCTGCCACAATAGTGTCCTGGGGTAGCTCATGCGTCTACTTAAGCAGGCTGAGGATACAACACAAAATTGATGAGGACGCACATCTTGCTGCAGTGACATGCCCCAGGGTGTCTAAAATGACATTAACCGTTGTGTTTAGACTGAAACCTGTCCTTAGAGTGGGATGATGCAAGTGTGTGCATGTATGAGATCATATACATAGATACCTCATGAGAGTAAAGGTAGCAACTGGGCCTTTTTGTAGCTGCAACAGAAGTTTATCAGTTTGGGGTTTAGTTGTTTTGTTTGCTCCATTGGGACCTCTTCTTTTTTTTTTCTTTTTTTTTTTTTTCTATTTGAGAAAATGCCTAAAATGAGCCCAATGTTGTCATTATTCTGTATGCTTGCTTGATAGTGTCAATTCCTGTTGATTACAAGAACTTAACCTATAATGCTGATCTTTTCTATATTATCTGAGGGGCGACCTTATTAATGCCTATAAGTATCTCAAGGGTGGGTTGAAGGAGGAGGGAACCAAACTCTTTTCAGT
>JAOTQQ010000012.1:57121878-57148140 GCA_026546715.1 Gallinago undulata
CTTCCCCCCCCCCCCCCCCCCCCCAGCTGAAGCTGTTAAATCCTGTTAAATGATGTTTGAATGTATTAGTGAGGTGTCTTCATGTGGTTGTCAGAATTGCTGCTTCGTTCAGCAATATTTTGTTTTGGTGATCCCGAACGGTGACACACATATTTTCCAGAAAAGATGTTTTACCACTCTGGAATGTGGAGAAATGACATGTACGACTGCACCCTCAGTAAGTCAGGCTATTGCATGTCGCTAGGGAAATCTCTGTAATTGGAAGATCAGTGGAAAGCCATTACTTCCAAGGTACGAGTGTTTTAATTTCTATTTTTCTGGTTAATGTATTTAATAAACAGCTTAGTGAATATGAACCTACTTTTCATATCTTTGTTGTGTAATTACAAATCTCTCTGGATATGGCAAGCGTTTTGACATGGTTACTATACGATTTGCTTTCATGCTGCTGAAGTTTTTTGGTATTTGTATTCTGATTATTATTTTTTTTTGCAACAGACTGGGCTACTTAGATCAAACCATGACACCTTCCTTGCCAAAAAACCTTATCTACAAAGACACAGAACTATTCTGTGAAGGGTATCACAAGCATTCAGTTCTTGTAAAGTGTATTTCTTAATCTCAGTCTAGTTCTTCTTTGCACTATATGGGCTTGAAGGTTGATATTTCACACACTCAGTATTGTTTGTGTCTTATTTACTGATTTAGTATAAAAAAAAAAAGCTTATGGAGAAGGCAGGCTCAAATGAACAAGAAAACAGGTTGTGTCACAAAATTAGTCACACTCAAAAGCATGATTTACATGTGCACATGTGCAAGTATTTATTTTCTAAATATTGCATTTAATACTCATTGTGAAATCTAGCTGATTTGCAAAGTAAGATTTTCTTAATACTCAGAGGGGACGAGGGGGCTATTTTAAGTGATGCCAGCCAATAATTCTGAAACTCTTTCTAAAAGCTATTCATTTCAATGATTTTTTTAACTTAAAAAAAAGGTCCCCCATGTTTAGGAATTTCTGGATTATTCTTGCACCTGAAGAAGTGGCTCAGCACTCCTATTTTTACTGCAAAATGCTAGTAGATATAGGTAGGTCAAGAGTTAATCATGTCTTACAGTAAAAATGTAAAAGCATCAAATCAAAACACCTTGTCAAAACTTACATTATACTTGTGAAGCATTCCCATCTGAATTTAAAAACTTTAAAAGTCTTGTAACGTAAGATTATTCTACTTTAAAATAATTTGATACACATTTTTTTTCATTGGAAGGAAGGTTGGTTTTGATAGTTACCAGCTGTTTTAATGATCTGCCTATGTATGGAACCCAAATAACCATGCTATTTCACATTTAAAGACAATTCATTATGAAGTTATAAAGATAATTTTTCGCCTGCATTCTATATTCTATGCATCTATACCACAGGTGAAGTAAAACTGTAATTTAGTATTAGAAACGGTCTCCATTTATCAAGTGATCTTCTGATTTTAAAATACTCAATAGTGTACCACTGTACATACACTTAAGGGGATTACTAAAATCCCAATGTATTGGGTGGTTGAGTTGTTGTAATTAGTTCATTGAGGTAGAAGGTGGAGCTAATCTGGGTGACATTATACCTTCTGTGTGCCAATGAAAGAGTTTTTCCATTGGACTTTTGCATTGTTTGTTTTTCTCATCAATAAATAACACATGCCATTTTTTACATTCATGTGAGTCTGGTTAGGGAACCACTCAATTCTTTTAGCTTTCTGTTTGAGAATATTTTTTCCAGAACCTCAATTAAATATTGCTCTGCTGCAATGAAATTAAAGATTTTGGGAAAGATCAGCACTGTTGGAAGAGGGAGAACGAGAAAGAACATTTGTCAGCTTTATTTTGCTATCGAAGATCAAAGACCCAAGACAGCAATAAATCTTTTAACTGAGAGTGGAAGTCCACTATCTTTATTCTTCCTCAAAATTGAACATTTACATTTTAGGCATCGGAGAGACATCGTTTCATAAAAAATGAGTGGCAGTGAATTTGTTTACAAAAACCTATTGCAATACCGCAGCTAGATGGTCTGCTGTCCAGAAAACTCACTGCACTCCTTTAAAATCCCGAGACTATCTATCTCCCATCTTTAATCTTATTATAAATACTAAAAAGCTGTAGAGAAAAACAACCAAAGTCCTTAATACGCATCTACCTAAGCTGTGCCTAGCTCTGAAAAGAAATACGTGTCATTATTCAACAATTTTATTTCTTTTTTAATCTTTTCTTTTTAAGCAAAGGTCACAATGGAGAAGACTGGAAAGCTCAGTGCCAAGGACAGAATGTTGCTGTGAAAGTCTTTTCATCAAGGGATAAAAAAATTTATGATTTAAAGAAGCTGACATTTTTATTACCCTGCTACTTCAACACAAGTGCATACTGGTATCATTATTTCCAAGTAAAGGACTAATTTATCATGTACTTATCTCTTAATGAGAAAATCTTCTTCATGTCCTTTCAGCATACATTTGGGGAGGGAAAAATGAGTTATGTTGTACTTAATCTGTGTTCAGGTCTATAATTTGCTTGATTTTTTTTATAGAGAAAAGGACTTTTGAAGTATCTGAATTATCTGGCTTTGAAATATTTTTAATTACAAGCCTGTAATTTTGCAGATAGTTATCTCTCTGGTTTTGTTTGTTGTTTCTTAAAGAGAGGTTAATAAAGAACGTGATCTATATGATACAGAGGCTTTTAATTTCCTTTTTTAAACTAGAGCAACAAATATTCAGGCACTCTCATATGTTATCGGACTGGAGAACCTGTCTTAAATTATTGTTTATATCATTTAATCATTTATTTAAATCCTAATAAAAAACAATTTTACTTAGGAAGTTGGAGAAACAAAAAAAAAAAGTAGCATTTAGAACAAAGCCTAGGAGGAATTGATTGCTCTCAATAGAATACAGTTCTTGCTGATCAGTGAATTCATAGTGAATGGCACAAAAAAGATGGCTTGATAAGGAACAAGGATTGTGTTCAGATTTTTTTTTCTTTAAATGCAAGCATAGTAACATGAATTAATACTTTCCTTTATATTTTAGGGTTCATTGCATTAGATATGACCTCAAGAAATTCCAGTCAAAATTCAGCCTTGCTACCACAAAAAATACCTGCAGTGACAGACAAATGATAATTTCTGGTTGTTTAAATTTTATACTTTTTGTTGCAAGTGTTTTTGCATATCTACATATTAAAATAGCTGGATCAGAAGGTATAACAGTGACAGCACATGGAGGGTACAAAGTTAAAATATCTTTGTTAAGAATTGTGATGCTGCATTGCTGATCCTGGTAAGAAATTTTCATTGTTTGAAAAAGAATCTCTTTAATAACAATTTCTGTATTAAAAATAACCTGTTTGCCTTGTAGCAGATCTTGTAGTAGATCTATGTGTCTGAATGAGAAAAATGTTGCATTTATTGGACAACTCTTATTGTATACAAAACACTGTATGATATGTAGTTTCAGGAATAATATATCGATCTGATCAGAAGTTCTACTCAATTAATCCTAATACCTCACCATTGATAATGCTTGGTTCCCGATTTATTCACTTGTACACAGAAAATGCTAAACAGGCTAAAAAGACCATGAGGACAATATATAATTTCTGTTTGGTTGCACTGTACTTCACAAAAGAACAGTATGTCTTTTAATTAACAGTGCTCATAGTTGAGGTGATTATAAAATCAATGATCCAGAAACAAGGCAGAAATCTAGCAAAGATAACTTCTCAGTAAATTATAATTACTAGAAAGGATTCTTAATCTAAACTGTCTTTACTCATGACATTGGATTTTTTTAAACCTTCCTGATTTTTGCTACTTGACATTTAAGATTAAACAATAATCAAGCAATTTTTTAACAATTAATTTACATAATTAAATAAGGATTTAATAATTTTGTAATAATTAATAGAGATGTTAAATAAAACATTATTTAATTTTGTAATATCCTACATTGAAATGTATAAACTAATAAACTACTGTACATGTAATCATAAGTGTGAAAATTTATTTTTTTATATCTTTTGGGAACTAGGTCATTTTATTTAGCTATATATTTTCAGCACTGTACTTTCTCAGATAGACCTATGCTAGATGTTCTTCTGAAGAAAATAGTTCTATAAATAAACTTAAAGCACAGATTTTGCCAAGATTTACTGTCAGTCATACACTCAAGCATCTGCAGTAGTAATAGAGAAAGGAAGGTGTATATCTAACTACTTTTCTTGGAATTAATTCTGCAGGGTTATTTCTCACATTTTCATGGTATCTGTAAATTCCTTTGGTTTTCATTACTAGGACAGACCATTTTTATTAGCTTTTTGTCAAGAATACCTTATATTATGGAACAAAGAGTAGTGTGTTAAGAGGTTGCTGCAATGGTTGACTGTGAATACATGACTACTGCATATAGAGTGCTGCTGCTAAGGCAAAAGACCATCATAAAAATTTTGACTGTTGAAGAAACTTTTTTACAAAATTTAAGTTGATAAGATCTAGCAATCATTTTCACAAGAGCAAACAGAACTTCTCCTGCAACTATATAATAAGTGAATTAAGAAACCCCTTCATTTTCTCCTTCAAAGCATTTGAGGCTATAATTCCTATGATATTTAACCGCAGTTTGTTTCTACTGTATCTTAAAATATAGGAATGTGTCACCCAGCAAATAGATGGAACAGATATGCAACAAGGAGCTTGAACTTCGTGCTACAAAGAGCTGAAATCTGGGAGGCTTTAAATGTGGGAGATGAGTCTTGACATTTAGAAAATGTTCTCAAATGCAGAGTGTTTCCTAGAGAGGAAACAGTTTTGTTTCTTGCTGTCTTTTGTGGTGATTAGGTCTTGTTCTGAAGCTGAAAACATAACTTCTGTTTTTTAATCCCTAGAAAGGCTTTTAACAAATTTCAGTGGCTTCCTTTGCTAGGTTTCTCTTCCAGAGCACACTTACAGGCAGTCACTTACAAAGGTCCAGCCAGATCAAGGATGCTTTGAGGTGCTTCAGGTTTGTTTATGAGTGCCTTCAGATCAGCTCTTCACAGCAAAAAGCCCTTTACGGTAATCCCTGCCCTGCTAGTGAAGGCCCTGGTCATTTCTGAGACACAACCTGGAGGTCTGTGTGAAGAATCAGGGAAAAAGAGGCCTGGAAAAGATTCTGGAAATCATCAAACGTTTCACACTCCTCTGAAACAAGATAAACCGTATCCATGTGCTTGTCAAACACTACCCTAGACTATTTCTGAAAGATTTGCCAGACTCTTTCTGGTGGACATTCTACCACTTCCCTAGGCAAGACATTTCATTCCTTCCCTAGCTTTGTGGGTTTTTTTTTTCTGTCCAGCCTATATTTTCCTTGCTTCAGTTGTGGCAAATATATCTTATTTTCCTTCACAACAACTTGTTTGTGACAAAATGTATGTTGACTCTTGTTTGCTGTCATGGTGCTACTCAAAAATAATGCTGGATGACTCATTCCAGCCTTTTTTTTTCCCTCAAACAATCAAAACAAAATTGACTGGTATGTAATTTCTTACCTCTTTCCTTTGTCCTTCCTTAAATGAATCACTATCCAACCTTCTGGTACATTCCCTATCCTTTAGAAGCTGTCAGAATAACACCAAGTCCTACTGTTGCTTCAGCTTTTTCTTTAAACTCCTGTAAGGAGCAAATCACCTTGAACTAATTTGAAGGTAATTTTCTACCTGTTTATACACAACCAACCCCTTTTATCCCTTTTTCCCCTCTCTTTTCCCATGCTTGTTCCTCCCCAAACCACCTTGATTCCCTCCCTTTCCCCAGCCTTAGGGTCCATCTCTAAACAAGCCATGGCAAGTCTGGCACAACCCCAAGAGGCTCTTCAGCTGTGTCCTATGCCACGTGCCACTGTAGCCTGGCCAGCAGTGACCCCAGTGGTGGTGGGAGGTCCTGAGAACCAATCCTGCAGGCTCGTCATTTGGGTCTCTCCCAAGACAGTCTTGGGATGGTTTGGGACAGGGTCATCATTCCCTCTTACTGGGCTATAGGGGTTCGCCCCCCTGCTGCTGCGCCTCTGTCCTCCTTTGTCTTTGTGGGGACAAGCTGTTTATCACATAAACCAACACTGAACCAAATAATAAAACCCACTTTTAGATATCTTAATGTGTTATCTGCAAGCCACACAAAATCAGGACGCATAATCAGCTGGCTGTCTCTTGTAAGAAAAATTAAGATAAGGGTAAGGAGCGTTTCTCACACTCTGGATCACTTGCCTTATGGTAACAGGCTTGAGATCCTCTCCTTTTGAAAAGGATGTGAAGGATTTTACAGTTACACTAGGAGATTAAAATGGGAAAAAAAATAAATTATGGTACCTAGTAGAAGTCACTCCAAATATAAATTGAAAAAAAAAATCCAACAATGGAAGTAAAACAAATTGGGGGAAAAAGATTAATGGGGAAAAAAAAAAAAAACAGCTGGAAACAGGCCACATGTCTAGAGCCAGGACAGTGTTGCAGGAATTGTAGTGTTCCTTGCCCTTCCTCTTGCATTCCCTGAATTTTTCCCAGAGGAGCCTGTTATCATTCATGTATTCCTGTAACATGACCCATGACCATGAGGCGGCAATGTGCCCTTTTGGCCAAGAAGGCCAATGACATCCTGGGGTGGATTAAGAAGAGCATAGCCAGTATGTCGAGGGAGGTCATCCTCCCCATCTACTCTGCCCTGGTGAGGTCCCATCTGGAGCACTGTGTCCAATTCTGGGCTCCCCAGTTCAAGAAGGACAGAGAACTGCTGGAGAGAGTACAGCAGAGGGCTACAAAGATGATTAGGGGAATGGAGCACCACTGAGGGACTTGGGTCTTTTTAGTCTGGAGAAGAGAAGGCTGAGGGGGAGTCTAATCAATGCCTATAAATACTTAAAGGGTGAGTGTCAAGAGGATGGGGCCAGTCTTTTTTTCAGTGGTGCCCAGGGATAGGACAAGAGGAAATGGGTACTAACTTGAATATCAAGAAGTTCCACCTAAACATGAGGAGGACTTTCTTTCCTGTGAGGGTAGCAAAGCCCTGGAAGAGGCTGCCCAGGGAGGTGGTGGAGTCTCCTTCTCTGGAGACACTCCAAACCCACCTGGACAAGTTCCTATGCAACCTGCTCCGGGTGGACCTGCTTTGGCAGGGGGGTTGGACAAGATCTCCAGAGGTCCCTTCCAACCCCATATCATGCTGTGATTCTGTGTAAAGCATACTGCAGCTTCTGAACGCCTTACATAGTAGCAAAACATGCCATCTTAAACAACAGTGTGCAATTTTGAAAGTCCCATTTCTACAAAATGCCTAAAGACTCCATCTTGCTCCTGAAAATGTGGTGTAACAAAGAGAGCAAACTCATTCTGTGTAGAGAGGTTGGAGGGCTCGCTTCCCAATGCAATGCCAGGTAAGGGAAAAGAGCATTCTGGCATATTGATTTTCTAGCTGGTTAGGTTAACATTTGTTATTTTTGCTGTGTTTATGGTTGCTACAAAACAGATTTTATACTAGTAGTGCAATTCTAATATTGCTAATTAGACCTAAAACACTAACTCATTGACAAGGAATCCCTAATTCTACTTACACGTTTGGAAAAAGTATAAGTTTTCTTACCTTTACTGAATGTTCCTCTTGTTATTGCCCATAGAACAAGAACAAATGCCCACATGTCAATAGGTTTACGGGCATCAAAGCCATCAAACAGAATCGAGTCCTCAAAAAGTTTTGGTGCCATGCACCATTTCATGTCAAATCTAGGATTGTTTCTGACATCTGATCAGTTCTTTGTCCAGGAGTATGTTACTGCAAGGCATAAAATTAACATAAAAAAATACTTCAAAATGAAAGCATAATTCACAATGCTAACTTCAAATCTGTATCATATTTAATCAATCAGTATTATCTGTTTAATACCAAATCAGGTATGTAGCTAGGCTGAAGTGGTACAGCAAAGCAGAAATTCTCTAAGAGGAAGTGGCAGATTATTTCATGCATGCTAATTAAACCCTGAAATTACTGGGAAATTATTTTTTTCCTCATATCTTCAAAGCTATGATCTACAGAACAGCAAAACCCACATCAGATAACTTCCAGACCCTGTAAGTACTTTAAAGATAAAATTTTGATTGCTTTTGAAAATATTCCTGCACCCCTAAACATGTATGATACATATTAAAATGCAGCTTGATAAAGTGCACTGACAGTTTCCCCTTCCCCAGCTTTCATCCCATTATTGTGTCCTCCTTATTTGCTATTTACTGAGTTAATTTAAAAGACGGGTAGACGTAGTGCTTAGTGCCATGGTTTAGTGATGGTTTTTATCAGTTAGGTTGATGGTTGGAATAGATGATCTTAAAGATACCTTCCAAATTAGACAATTCTATGATTCTATAAAGGACATCACTCATTTAATTTATGACATGACTAAAGGACTTGATTTACTTACTGGGCACTAGTAACAATGTTTTTAAACCAAGTTACTTCCTCATTTTCTCCTTTTAAGATGCTATGAGTAGGACTTCATGACATTTTTGAAAGGTTACTTATTCTCAGGCTTTCCCTGAGAAGAGTGTAGGCACCCAGAAAGGTGAGGGGCTCACAGCTTTGTTCATGAATGGAGATACCCACATCCTGCCTCTGTTCCACTGGAGGAGCAATCCATCTGGAGGATGGCAACCCCACCAGGAGAGCTGAGGATTTAGAAAGGAGCAGGCGCTGCAGGAACCCAGGAAACCGAAGCATGATGTGTATATAACATTTACATCCTTCCAAGCATGTAAGTCAATGTACTTTTCCCAATTTCAATTTTAGTTTTATGTATCTTCAGTCTTGATTTAGGTCACTAAATTTTACTTGGGTCTTGCTGTGTTTTGTGTACATATATATATGTATAAAATTTAGATATCGATTATGAAAGAGATCAGGCACTTAGTCATTTTTCAGGTCTGGTTTAGTTTCACTACCCAAGAAAAGTAAATATTAGCATTTTAAAGGGAAAAGTAATTCTTTTTTTTTTTTTTTTCCAACCTCAGTCATCAGAGACAATAAGAATTTAGCTATGAATTTTTGAGTATATGGTGAAGGAGCTGTAAAATCACTATTTAGGATCTGAATTCTGATCTATTGTATGTGATTTCAAAATTAACAAGTTATTTCGCTATAGTGTGTATTCCCTAAAGCTGCCTAACAGAATAAGTTTCATTTGATCCTTGTGTCCATGTGTAGTGATGGTAAGGACGCTGGCAAATGGAGGACCTGGTGACCCACATCGCAGTGTGCCTGGGGCTGCGCTTGGCCCTTGGCCGTGGGATAGATTCATCCAGCTCCTGGTGAGCGAGGAACCTGCGGCAGCTCTTGCTGCCCTGTCCCAGTTCTCATCAAACCCCTGTTCTCATCAAAAACCATCACCCCCTCCCTCCGCTCTTCTCAGGCACATGTAGCTTTTCCTTTCCCAGCAGAGACATCAGCATTCTCTAATAACTTCCTTCCCTGTTAAACTTAAGATGTAAATTATGCATATATATTTTTATTGCAAAAAGTTACATTATTACAAGAAGTTAGACTAAATGAAGTACCTTTTGACATTTTTATTAGGTATTTTGATAAGCAATCAGGATGAATGCATACTAGCGAAGTTCTTCCCTAATTCGCTTGTGTCACTCAAGTGTAGGTACGAAAGGGAATAGGCATTGATCTCTAATTCACATCATTACAATGTCACCTTGACAGAACTTGCTAGATAATGTATGGAATAGCAAGAATAAAACAGTTTTATTTTAGCTAAAACTGATTAGTTTTAGTTAGGTTAGCTAAAACTGATTTAAATAGTGCAACACAAGCTGGCTGCAAAAGATGGAATTTTATGCCTTCCCCTTTCTTTTTTATTTTATCTGCCAGTCTACATTGACTTTTTTTCTGTTTGAAACTAGAAGCAAGTGTATAATTGTCAATTAGCAGCATAAATTATTTCATACCGCCCACACCCATTTTTGCAAAGCTTACAGACTGCGTTCATATGGAAATGTATGTATAGCAGTGAATGACTTACACACAGTTCTTCAAAGATTACTAATTGAGAGAGTATTCTAATTGCTAAAATGTGGAAGAAAATGTATAAAGCGCTTTGGGTGCTTTAAAATATCTCAGTGTAGGTGCAGGCTAAGATTTAATTTTTAACACAGTTCCAGAGCATAGCAAAACATAAAAATAACCTTTAGAAAATATTCCAGCAGCAATTTGGTCCTTAAACACCATATGGAGAAGTAACTAATCTTACACATGACTCTGATTCAGTGGGATAATCCACAGAAGAATTTCCATATGGTATTCTCAGTTCTCAACACCTCTTTTTCTATCTCCAACCCATGCTTATGATATGCTGGCAGATGCACTGCTGATACTGAAGCCTGAGTTGAAAAGCAAAGTGAATATCCTTTTTATCTCTGTTCAAAGACATATATGTGTCATCACTTGCTTAATGCTGTTATTTGTCTTCTCGTATGGTGAGCCAAAGCCAGAAAGAAGATAGGATTTTGGCTGGCATCATTACAGCCCATCTCTACTATGGTACAGGTGCAGCAGACTTGAGACACTTGAGTTAACATTTGGATTTAGATCATTAGGATGGTTGAAGGATTCGACTGGACTGAACACAATTCCATTTGAAAAAACTCCTTTTCCACATTTTGAAGGGATCAGTTTCCTACTCCCTGAACTCCAGAATCTTCCAGTATGGTTTCCCCCATTTCCAGTTTCTCAAACAGGAGAAAACCTTTTTTTCTTCTGTCAATCCCTTGGTGTAATTCCAGAAATCAAATTGAAATGAGCTTTTACACAAAGGAACTCCACACACTTGTCAGCAACCCTGGCCTACGTATAGTAGCCTTGAAGGCAGCAAATTGACAGTTACATGAATTCATAACTCCATTATAGAGAGTATACAGTACAAAGACTATGGAGCATACAACATATTATAGACCGTAAAAAGCATCTGACCAAATAGCATAACTGTAAATGTATCTTGGTGACATTTTATTTAGGCATTATTTTTAGCATCACCTTCTGTAATGGGGAAGAATGTGGTAATTAGGCTTTAGTGATGCAGTTTTTCTATGTCAAAGTGAATGAATGGCATTGGGGCTTCCATCAGTCCACAACCTATTTTTAAATTATCCACTTTAAAAACTGTTACCAAGAAGTATCTTTTACTTCACTCAGCATTCCCATTTGAAGAGAAGCAGACATGTCTCTAATCCCATAACCGATTTCAGGGGTCTAAAATTTAGTTCAGTTTCAGGTCATTTGCTCTGTTGAGAAAAGTTACACAATGTAAAGCAGACCCAGATTTTTATGGTATCTTTTCTGAGTATCAAAACTGATGTTCATCAGTAAACGTGAGATCTATTTCAAATTCCTTTCCAAAACTACAGAATAGTTTCTTAACTTATGCTTACTTCATGATGCCAGAATCTTATTTACTACTTTATTACCTTCAGAGCAAATTGTAATTAATTATATACTCCATGTTTATTTAATCACTTTCAGTTGGCAGTCCTTCCAGACCTGTTGTATGCAATACTAATTATTTGCCTATAGCAAGATTTTACAAAGTTTTATATAAATCACATGTTCAACTTGCTTTAAATTAATTGTGGACATTGTATTTGTCATTAATGTACATCTTCATGGACTTTAATTTCACTTCTGTGTTGCTTTACATAGAACTCTCTTTACCAGTGTAATAGCTACTACCAAACCTCGCCTTTGTATTTGGTGTTTTATCTTTTAATAACATTGTTACCAAAAAAACCACACATTCTAGTTTCCTGGTTTTAAAAAAGTGAAGTAATTTGAAAATAAATTAATCTTTCTTATTTATTATTTGGAAAGTCAGCTGTAAAATGCTGCCTGAGATCTAATGGAGAAAAAATAAAGTAGCTAAGGTTTGCCTGAACAAAAAAAGTTTGCCTGTTTAAGAACAAAATCTCTTGGAAAGAGGCTTTCTTGTGGCAACCCGTCCTTAGCCTGAAGAAACAGGCAACAGCGTCGCTTGCTGGCCTGCAGCTTGTTGGGGACAGTCCCACAACTGGTCCCATGATTCCTACCACTTCACACAGGGACGTGTTTGAGGCAGCTGTAAAGCCCTACCTAGTTCCAACAGAGAGATGAAGCTGAACAAGCCCAGGCACAGGAAAGTTATTCAACACGCATTGGAAATCTGGCATGGGCTTATCATGCAGGTATCTACTTGTTGATACACAGATTAGACCAACTAATGCTAATTAGGGTAAGTCTACAAATGCTGTAAGCACCTTTCAGATTGTAAGGTGTAGATAACCTAGGAACTGCAGCAAAGCAATTAAAAAAAAAAAATCTTATCTAAATTACAATGGAAATTACCGAGAAAGAAAATCCTACTGGCTTCCAGTAATGAGATAAAAACAGAAACAGAAGGTACGCAAGGTGAGAACAACCTTTTGTCTGATAAAGTACTGTGTTGGGAGGAGTAGCTGTTTATATCAGTTCGTGATGTTTTTAAAAGGTTAGGGAACCAATTTTATAGTGCAAAGAATTTATGTACATCTCCAACCAGACAAAATAGTGTGTTAAATTCAAATACAGCACAGTATGTTTTCAGTCCAGAGAATACTCTGCTGAAACATATAGAGATATGCCATATTGACAACATGGTTCTCTGGATTTAAGGAAAATGCAGAATGGTTTTACTTTCTGAGGGGATCCTGAACATGTCAGATCTCTTTCAGTAAACTGTATGTTTGGAACAGTAATTCAGACCATGACTACAACAGAATCTTCACCTGCTGCTGAGGGAGGCTTCAACATAAAATACAGAGTAACGTTCAAACCTTTTAACGTCTCAGCAATTTTTAAGATAAGGAATCAGGATCAAACGCTGTTCAGAACAAATGATAATGAACTAACTATTCAGGCTAATACAAAAATGAAGCTGAATGAGCAGAATTCATTATATTCTAAGCAACAAGAAATACAGCATGTAGAATAAAATATTCCTCTTCCCTTAGCAGTTGACAGGAGCATAATAAAACAAGATATATTTGCAGGAGGGTGTCTGTCTCATCACCGGAGTTAAAACATTTGCTGTCAGTATATTTGAAGCAAACTGCTTCACACAGAGGCATTTAATTATTTCAAGCCCCAAAATTCTACTTCTCATTGTTAAACTTGGGTAAGAATCAACATCAAGAGGGTTCTGTATTAAAAAGACTGATATGCACAGTTTAACTGGAAAACTGTAGCCTACAGATTCAACATCCAAATGCCCAAGGAACAAGAGTCTTTGCTTTCTAGAACAATTAGGTTAAAATTTATACTGTCCTTACTGAAAGCCAAATTTTAAAAGCTTCTATTATTTCAAAGTTCACATTTGCTTCTTCAAAGTGAAGGAAATACTTTCAGTGGTCTGTTATTTCTTCTGGAACTGAAGCAGGGACTTGGAGTGACAGTGCAGAGCCTTTAAATTACCAGAATATTAATGTCTTTTCTCTGCTTGTTCACTTGTGGAGTAAATTAATGCTGGTAATGCCTTTGCACATTAATGGCTTTCACGGGAAGCAGACTGCACAGCAATTCACACTCATCCAAAATCCAGCCAAATTAAACTATTAAGCATTAGTGGGTGGATAATGCATCTCATCTGTTCAGGTCCCTGGTATTTTCAGAGAAACTAAACCAGCCCGGAAATTTGGCCATCTGGCTCATTATGCTTTTGGATCTGCTGCCACCTCGTGGACCCATGATGAATGTTAAGTCCTGAGATAGTAGAAGGAAAATTAACAAAAGTCAACCTTGGGGTTTGGGGGAAAAGCCCAGCTATTTAACTGAAATGTAAGCCCACTACACGCAAGCATCATTTCTGTCCTGGTGTGAAGAGGTTTTTTTATAATCAGGTTACATTTGCCACTTTTCTGTTCCTTGAATTCACGATTACAGCAACAGCTTTAATTTATTAACTTCCAATTAAAATACAACTAGATGTACTGTTACTTACGGCTTTGCTCCATAAAGAACTAGTGCAAATTAATCACTCTGTGCCAGTGTAGAGGCAGACAGACAAGACACTAAACTTTTTCCATCTCATTGGACTGTTCTCCTGCATTATACAATCATAGAATAGTTGGAGTTGGAAGGGACCTTAAAGATCATCGAGTTCCATCCCCCCTGCCATGGGTAGGGACACCTCCCACCAGATCAGGTTGCTCAAAGCCCCATCCAGCCTGGCCTTGAGCCTTTCCAGGGATGGGGCAGCCACAGCTTCTCTGGGCAACCTCTTCCAGTGACTCACCACTCTCGTAGTGAAAAATTTCTTCCTAATATTTAATCTAAATCTATTCTTTTCCAGTTTGAATCCATTACCCCTCATCCTATCACTACATGCCCTTGTATAAAGTCGCTCACCAGCTTGCTTGTAGACCCCCTTCAGGTACTGGAGGGTCTCCCTGGAGCCTTCTCTTCTCCAGGCTGAACAACCCCAGCTCTCTTAGCCTGTCCTCACAGGAGAGGTGCTCCAGCCTCTAATCACCTTCATGGCCTCTCTCTGGACCTGCTCCAACAGGCCCATGTCCTTCCTATGTTGAGGGCCCCAGAACTGGACACAATGCTCCAGATGGGGTCTCACCAGAGCAGAGTAAAGGGGCAGAATCACCTCCCTGGACCTCCTGGCCACACTGCTTTTGATGCAGCACAGGATACAGTTGGCTTTCTGGGCTGCCAGTGCACATAACTGGAAAACCCATTGCCTTGGGGTTTTTTTCTGGACCATTTATGAATTTGATACTGGAACTAAAGAGCACAGGTTCTCCAGGCTGTGGAAGACCATTGAGTCATTAATAACCTGGTAGCTTGTCAGACTGTCTTTGGAGAAGGTGTTCATTGGGATTGACAGATTAAAAAAGGGATATAAGCAGTTTGTGGGTTCTGGGTTCTTAAAAATGTTCCTGTTTTACTATTGCCAGAAAATCTGATAATGGGATGCCAAGATGCTCATCCAAGAAGCCTAAAGCTGTCAGAAGCTGTGCTGTTCACCTTGGAACAGCCAGACTTTGAGGCAAAATGGTTACTAGCTATCAAATGAGCAGTAACTCAAAGTTTGCTTTGACTTCATTGAATAGTTTATATTACATTACTCTTGAATTCTAAAACAAAAAAAAAAAAAAGGTGAGATAATGTGATCTCCACGTGGAAAAGAGCCTGCAGTGGTGGCCCTACTGTAGGGCCACTGTAACTGAAGAGGTTACTTCAGTTACAGACTGAAATAACACCTCCCGAGCCCTTCTGGTAGCTTGTCCCTGAGCAACCACTCATGCCCGGAGCGAGTGGCAAGAGCTGATGCTGAATGGAGCAGTCACAGCCACGACGGCCTCCTCACCTGGGTATATGGGGGGTGTCCTCCCAGCCCAGGGCCTCAGCTAGTGTCCTGTGCTTTGTACCCCTCAGGGGCACTGGATGCACAACATAACTTCAGGCTGTAATTTCAAGCAGAAAACAGCGTTATACAGAGGGTTTACAACCAAGGCTCCGAAAGTAGCATGTAGAAATATATTCATAACACGGCCGTTATATAAGTAGAAATAAAATCATCCAATGGAATCGCCCCCTTCATGAAAACTTTCTCTTGAACGCAGTTTCTTCCCTCTTTAGCCTGCTCTGAAGCCATGCCCACCCGAGGCATCCCCTCCGGGCACCCACTTGCTGCTCCATGGGCTGAGGGAAGGGGGGTCGGGAGGGAAAGGCAGGCTGCGGGCTACCTGTGTGGACGGCGGCGAAGGGCGGAAGAAGCACCACAGAGTCGGTACCCGCGGACGGGACGGCCGCCCCACGGTGCCAGGCCGACGAGGAGCCACCGGCCCCGCTGCAGCCTCAGGCCCCTGGGGGGGAGGGCGTGGCCGGGAGGGGGGCGGAGGGCGGTGCGCGGAACGCAGCTCCCTACGGAGGCGTCGGCTCTGACCCGCCGGAACGTCCGCGGCGGCCAGGCGGAGGGGGGCGGGGCCTGGCGGGGGCGCCGCCGCAGCCAATGGGGGAGGCGGGAGGGGGTGCCGCCGGCGTCAGAGCCCGTCCGTCCGTCCGTCCGTCCGTCCGTCTGGCGGGCGGGGGTCGCGAGGCGGGGCCGGGAGGCGGTGGCGGTTTCGCGACCGGGCCATGGCGGTAACGGCCGCGGACTGGCCCTGGGCCCTGCTCTGCCTGGCGGCGGCTCCGCTTCTCTTCCCCGAGGCGACCGGTGAGTAGCGGGCCGCGGAGGAGAGGCGGGGGGGGGGGGGCGGGGAGGAGAAGGCGTTTCCGCGGGTCTCTCTCCAACAACATGGCGCAGTAGCCAGGCCGTCCAGCGGGGTGCCGAGCCTTGAGGGGGTGGTGGCGGCGTGCGCGGGGACGGGGAGCGGCCCGGCGCCGCGGGTTTGGGGGAGAAGGAGGGGGAGACGGCACCCCGGCAGCCGCTGCCGCCCGCACCTGCCCCGCGGGAGCGGGAGGCCGCGGGGCGGCGGCAGGTGAGGGTCGGGGATGGCTCTCCCGGTGCCAGGAAGGGTCAGCGTCGCCTTCTCGGTGTCGATCCTCTTCCCGTTATCTCGGTGTCGCTTCCTGCTATTCCCCCCTCTCCGCCCCGCCTCCCCGTGGGGAGCACGGGGCTGAAGTAGCGGCGGTGGGGAGGTGCGGTGGGGAGGTACCGCCGTCCTCCGCATCCTGCCTTGGTGGGGATGGATGGGCCCTCTTCTCTCACCCCACCGGGTTACTGGGATCTGTGCCTCCAGTTGTCGCGTTGGCAACGGGTAAAATCCCCAAGACGGTGGTTTGAAATGGAGAAAACCTGGTGTCTGGCTCCAAATGGGTCAAAACGCGGCTTAGGGACTGCCACGAGAAATGTTAGAGCAGCCCTTGGTGGGGATGGAGGGACCCCCTTCTCTCACCCCACAGGGTTACCAGGATCTCTGCCTCTGGATGTCACATTGGCAAAATCCCCAAGATGGTGGTTAGAAATGGAGAAAACCTGGTGTCTGGCTCCAAATGGGTCAAAACCCAGTTTCGGGACTGCCACAAGAAATGTCAGAGCCACCTTTGTGTCCCAAGGCTTGTGTTCCTTGTGGCTTTGCTAACATTTTAAGTGAGAAGAATGATACTGAACGAGGTATTGAATTTTTCTGACAGTGAAGGCAAGGTGTTCAATAGAGTAGTAGTAAAATAGTTTCCTGCTTTATTGAAGTTGTGATAGCGGGTAACTTCTTGATAGGGCCAAAAAAGAAGGCAGCATAAGCAGAGATACAGACAAACAGCTTATAATAAATGGATCACCTTGGTAATGCTGTCACGGGAATGGAAAATACAAAATATGTAACGTTTTAAAGCAGAAGACTGTAATCACTGAGGTATTGGTGACAGTTCACTGTTGTTCTGTAGCTCTTGATTTCTAATGAGGCATGGCTTAGCAAAGGTGGCAGTGAAAAGCTAGCGGAATGAAATATGACCTACTCTAGCCCAGCTTTCCTGTAATAAACCTACTCATATTGCAGAGATAGCAAATCTTATCAAAGAACGAAGTATAGATATTTCTCAGTTGAAGGTGAGTAAAATTTGGTATTTTTTTTAGTAAAACTAGAGAAGGTAGGAGTGAGAAAGCTAAGGGATTGACCTAAAGAGACATCATAAAACATTTCGGAAGATATTAACTGGAAAGAGAACTGAGGAATTGTGTTTGGAATGGACATTGTTAATAACTTCTGTTTCTGACTTAAGATTACTCTGGGCAAGTTGAATTTGCTGCTAATTCAAGATATCATCAGTTAATCAGTTTTTTTTTATAAAAGGAATTAAATTAACATAAAGTTTAGTGTATTGTTAGTTCATTATTACACTCTTTGGTATAATTGATAAGAAATTCTGCAGCGGAAGCGATTGAGTAGGAGAACTATCCTCGATGTGTGTTAGTTATCATAAGAGGGTTGAGAGCCACTCAAAACTAACTGAATAAAAGGCCACAGAGTATTAAATAATCTGTGTAAAGGAGTGTTTAATAAAATGTTGCCTAAGATATTAATGAACTCAAAGTGTAGTGACATACACAGTTAAACCTATGCATTGTCACCTAAGCCAAGGTAAATTCCCTTTATAGGTAGGAATAACTGAAAAGGCTGCCTGAAACAGTCAAAATTTAACACAGCTACTACAGGATTGAGCTATATTTTAATGCAGAATTCTATCATTCCTGAGCAGAAGAGAAACCAAAGTAGGACTTGTAACTGGTGAAGGTTTTCATTAATAATTGAAAACAGCCTAGCAAAATGCCTGTAACAGATGAGGACAGCACCAAAATCCTGCTTACAACATGATGAAAGAATGAAATTGTACAATTGACTTCAATGTCTTTTTGCCAATTTTCTACCATGGCAGGAAAGGACTGAGATGTCACAGATGGCTTAAAAAAAAATCTTTCCGATTTGAGGGCTACATGTGGGATGTTGCAGATTTTCCTGTGCTATGTTCAATAAGACCGACCTGGGCCAAAAATCAACTTCACTATGAGCAAGCTCCACCATGGTCAAACCTCAGCTATTACTTCACTTAACTGAAAAGCCTGCTTTACACTTTCTTAGTCCTGTTACAGAGCCATGGCATTAGAAATGCATAACAACAATAAAAACTATTAACTTTGAAGAATAGACAGTTTTTTCTCAAGGCAAGGGTTGCACTTATTTTTTCAGAAATGTTTCTAAATTTCAGTGCCTATGCAATCTGACTGTAAACACATTGACACAGTGCTGTGGAAAATATTGAGGTTCACAATGAAAAAATATCCAGCAAATTAATTCTCATAAGTTAAAAAAAAAACCAACACCCCCCCTCCCCAAGTTCCTCAACATTTTTAGGCTTAAATTTTCTTTTCTTTTTTTTTATTGTCATTGCAATATTTGTAAGAATTTTGGGGTTGGTGGTGGTGGATTCTTTTGTGTTTTTTTTTTAATTGGCCATCTTCTTGTAACAGCTATAAGCTTTCATATGAAAACACATGGAAGCTGTGAAATTATCAAGGAATTTATGCCCAAGATCCCTCTTACTGTTTCAGTCAAAATCTATTTAGTAACTAGAGATTATGAAATACAACTTTATATGTGTGGTATCATTGTACATTATTGCTTTTATGTTGTGTAGGTGTGATGGGTAGTTCAGATCCATTTGAGTAGAACTCTGTAATCATTAAATGATCCTGTGTGTGAAGATGCATGTGGAAGTAAAAGCTTTGAAGGAAATCTCTGTCAGTTTTCTAATATGCTGTTTCTAACACTGGGCAGTAAGGATGAAAATTAATATCAAGGATTCGTTCAGTTAATTTTATATTCATAGAATTGTCTAGGTTGGAAGGGACCTTTAAGACCATCTAGTCCAACCATCAACCTAACTCTGATAAGAAACCATCACTAAACCGTGTCACTATGCACCATGTCAACCTGTCTTTTAAATACCTCCAGGGATGGTGCCTCACCCCCTTCCCTGGGCAGCCCATTCCAAGGCTTAATAACCCTTCCCATGTAAACATTTTTTCCTGATATCTAATCTGAATCGCCCCTGGCACAGCTTGAGGCCATATTGACCAAACTTAACTCTGAACTAAGGAAATATTTGGATGCTAGGGGAAACTAAGCACAACAAAGTGTAATGCTAGAAATGCTGCTTTAAACCTTGGTGTTTTGTGACATCTCAGTATTTTAGTTCTCATTTGTTTTGCTGTTGATACGTTCATATCTGGGTTTGCTCGATGACTTCCATCTAGTCAGGCAAAACCACTTTTAAACATCACAGAATCACAGAATGATACGGGGTTGGAAGGGACTTCTGGAGATTGTCTCGTCTAACCCCCCTGCCAAAGCAGGTCCACCAAGAGCAGGTTGCACAGGAACGTGTCCAGGTGGGTTTGGAATGTCTCCAGAGAAGGAGACTCCACCACCTCTCTGGGCAGCCTCTTCCAGTGCTCTGACATCCTCAAAGTAAAGAAGTTCCTCCTCATGTTGAGATGGAACTTCCTCATTATATTCAAGTTTATGCACGTTCCCTCTTGTCCTGTCAGTGGTCACCACTGAAAAAGGACTGGCCCCATCCTCCTGATACCCACCCTTTAAGTATTTATAGGTGTTGATCAGATCCTCCCCGATCCATCCATCGCTAGTGGAACAATTAGCAGTTTTGATCCAAGTTTTTTTAGAAGACAGAGTTCAATGAGCAGTTTGTGTTCCTGCTCCGATTTCCTTTTCCACTTGTTCCTAACTGGTTCTTGTACTTTCCAGATTCTGTGAGATGATTCAAGTGGGCCCTTCTGTTCAGAAGGGATAGTTAAGTGCTTCAAGTCTTTTAAATATCTTTTTCCCTCCCTCGCTTTTCCATAGGCTTGTCTTGTTGTTACCATGCAAAGGAGAACTTAATGTGCCGGGATGTCTGTGAACAGGTAAGCATGTTTTAAATTTGGTTTATCCCTCAGAGTTAAAATCATGTCTCTAAACAATGTTGTAGCAAGATTAGGGTTATTAGGAAATTATTTTCTGTGTGAATACTATGGACTATTCATGAGATGTAATATTATTGTTATTTGAATGAGAACTTAAAGGTTTAAAACTGTGGTCCTCGTTCCTTTCATAGTGGAAAATAGATTCTGCTGAAGTTGAGGAGAAATAGAGGTACAAAGCTGAGGTCAGGGTTTGGTCAAGAAGCATGTTAGGAAATGGGAGGGGTGAAGGCATTTTAATCAATTTCTGGATCTTGTGTGTTTCCAAGTTTTTGCTAGCTTAAAATGAAGAACAAGATGTTGGTACTGTTCTTTCTTCCTGACAGTTATTATTTCTTAGCTAAGCATGCAAGATACTCAATATGATATATAGCTTTGTGAACTCAGCAAAAATTTGCTTACTTACTCTGTTCATAAGGTAATAACAAAGAGCTGTTTGTACTTAAATTCAAGCTTGGAAAAATACTTTTCCACAGTTTATGTTGAGATTTGTACTTTTGGGTAGTATGTTATACAGCTTTGTGCGTATATTTCTATAAATTTATATACATTTTTACATCAATAAAGCATACATACATTTTTATGTTAAAATTGTGTCCTGAAATCATACCTGCTCCCTTTTCTTGTCTTCATTACCTGCTTTGGGGCTATTCAAAACCAAAACCTGGTTATCATTAAGTTTATATTTATCTGTGATTGTACTAACAAAGCCTTGAGTTTAAATTGCACTTTTCCCTCCATGATATATTTATAGAATGCAACCAAGCCCCCTTTCAGCTTTCCTGTTGTTAGGCTAAACAAGGAAAAGTCTTACAGTCTCTTTGCATAAAATACTCTCTCAATTCCTATAATTATTCTTGCAGCCCTTCCAGCATAAGTTTATCTCTTTGAATGCAGGTAAGCAAAACTGTACATGGTATTATGAACAAAAGTATAGCACTCAGTCTTAAAAATTGTGTTAAAACTTATGTGTAAGAGAAAGAGATCCATTACTGTACATAAACAAATTTAATTGGCAGGTTTAGTAGCTGCACTGAGAGGGCATTTGGAATAATAATCTGTCCAATTTGTTCCTCTGTTCCATCAGTTTGAAGTTCCTAGTTTATCATGTGAATTCATGTTAGCCCTTCATGAAAGGCCTTGAGCTTTTTACTGTCACATTTCATCCCATTCCTGTTATACTAATTCTAATTTTTGCGTAGGGTTCTCTGTGGTTTTTTGTAAGATGTTCTGATCTTGCATCATCTGGATGATCTCTCTCTATTCGGGTAATCAGCATATTCAGGGTCTTTGCAGTGAGAGGTCTAGAACATGTCTAAAGCAAGACTGGTGCCCCCCAAATTGTTCTGTAAGGAACTGTCTTAGTTACCTCAGGCTGGTAGCATCATTTTGTGAATGGCCCTTTGATATAGGCCAACAGACTGGCTACTGGGGCTGTCTACTAATTTTTTCCTTTTTCTCATGTTCTGTAGCTTAACCATTTTGTGCAGCACGATTCAAATGCTTTGTCTTTGTTGGAATACATTCCATTTTGGAATTTATTATTTGATACTTACTCCCTTGTCTTAAACGTAAAAATGATAGGATGAAGGTTTATGTACATGGAAGGGAAGAGTTGCCTTTTTCTGACTTTCCAAACACGTTCTCTAAATATTTGCCGTGCACTTGTTACCTCGTCTGTACCACCACACTGTACCATCCTGACATGCTAATTTCTTTAATAATAACACAAATAAATATTTTCCTCCTAGGCTTGGTAGTTTGTGCCATAAAACATTTAGGTTGTTTGCCAGGGCCAGCAGAGAAAGTGAGCAGGCTTGTGCCCCATATTTCTATTTAACCAACACTTAGGGAATGCCGGTGACCAGGGTGGGGTGCACAAACGGGAATTTGGGTGTTAACCTGGCTGCTTGTTGTGGAGAGGGCCAGCAGGAGATGCAGATGTACTGCTTCAGACTGTGTGCACCTCTTTGTCCAGAAGGACAGTCTCTAGCACTGGCTGGGACAACCACTCATGACGTGTTAGAGGTCTCTACCCAGAGGGAGCTCTTGAGGAAGAAATGTGTCCATCCAAGTCTTGGACTGCAGGAAAAGGATGGTGTGTCTCCCTGAGTCAATGACACTTAAACTGTGAGAGTAATGCTCTGGTCAGCTTCCTGAACTGTCAGATAAAGCAGCTGAGGATAGAAGCATTGCCTCAGTGTAAATGGGAGCTAAACAAGCTCTTCATGGAGAATCTTCAAGGGCAGTAACATGAACTATGTATTGCATGGAAAGAAGGATGGCTGGAGTCTACCCTTAGTGGACAGTAACAGTTGGTGACTCCTGACAGCAGGAAGGAGTTTCTTGGCCTCGATATGCTCTTACAGAATAGATCTGGGGCCTTAGAAAAGGTAAGGAAGAACAAGCAACATCAGGGAGTCATCTTGACCTAGTCAAGTGGATGTAAACAGTGCCACTAGGAGAGAGACTTCCTTCTGCAGGGAATGGAGGCACTCATCTGCAGGTGTCACTTGCTGTCTAAGGTGGTTTCATTTTTAGGGACTCAGAGGGTGTTCCAGAAATTGCAAGGTTTTTTTGACCCTTAGACTATTACCCATTGGCTGCTCCTGGGCACCAGTAATACCATTGAGGGAGGCCTTGCATGGGTAAAAGGTAACTACAGCCCAAGGACTAGGGTGAAGGGCACAGGAGACCCAGTGGTGTTCTCCTTGATCCTGCCAGTTAAGGAAGAAGGCTTGATAAGGTATTCTGCCAACTTGTAATTCAGCTACTTCAAGTGAGCCCTTTGAAAATGAAAACCTGGATTACAGAGTTGTTTGCCAACTAACATGATTCAAACCTCTAATTATTTTGCATTTTTAGCAAGTATTATTCCAAGCTTAGTTTCAGTGTCGCTTCCTTTCCATGATTATTTGAATGTCTGTCAGATACTGTTGCAAGGAATTAGTGGGCCTGTCTTTCTCCAATTGATATTTTTTTCCTAAGTTTATTTTTGGGAAGTTTCACAACGATAAGGTTCCTGACAGCATTCATATCTGTACCACTCCAAAGATCTCTATCCAGATCCTCCTCCAAGTGTAAGAATAGTCTATCCCCGACCTCAGGAAAACATGTTAATGTTTCAAGGGTCTGTCGTGGCTAAGCAGAGAAGTTGTGAGCAAGCTTCAATGCAGAAAGACAGCATAGAGAAGATAGTTGTAGGAAAAGGTTATAAAAGAGGAATTGAGAAAGTTTGCCCAGGCATGTAAGGTTATACTAGGAAAGAAAGCTTCAACTTCAACTGGAGTTGAGACTTGCAGAGGATGTCAAGGGCAACAAGATGTGCTATGGCAGTAGTTACAGCTGAAGAAGGAAAAATGTACAACTTTTGCTGCATGCAGCACATGATTTCATGGAATCACAGAATCGTTAGAGTTGGAAGGGACCTCTAGAGATCATCTAGTCCAACTCCCCTGCCAAAGCAGGGCTGCCCAGAGCACATCATTCAGGATGGCATCCAGGTGGGGCTTGAAGATCTCCAGAGAAGAGGACTCCACACCCTCCCTGGGCAGCCTCTTCCAGGGCTCTGGCACCCTCACTGTGAAGAAGTTTTTCCTCATATTTGAGTAGAACTTCCCATGTTCCAGCTTGTGCCCGTTGCCCCTCGTGCTGTCACTGGGAACCACTGAAAAGAGTCTGGCTCAACCCATTCTTTAGATACTTGGAAGCATAAGATTTAGTGTCAGCAAACGCAGATAAGACGGAGGTAATGAATGTCTTCTTTCCTGAGGCTTTGTTTACAAGGTCTCCTAGTCCTCTGTGCACAGAGATGGGGTTCAAGGAGCAGTACTACCAGTAATAGGTGATGGTTGAGTCGGGAATTACTTGAGAAAACTTGACCCATGCAACTCCATGGGTCCAGACAGACTGCATCTGTGGGTGCTGAGAGCTGGCTGGTGTCTCTGCAAGGTTACTATCTATCATCCTTGAAGGGTTGTGGAACCTGGGGGAGGTCCCAAATGACTGGAGAAGGACCAACAATTTACCCATCACTTGGTAATAAAGCTGTCTTGCAATGGCAGTGGCTAGCTTCTCAGCACCCTCAGTTGCATCCCATCCAGTCTCATGAACTTCACTTTACTTAGGTGGTGCTTAACTTGATCTTGCTCTGCTGTGGGTAGTATTCATAGTTTTGATAGTCTCTTTAATCTAGGCTTTGTTTATCTTTGTTCCACAAAAATTGTTACAGGGTTTTTTGGGAGGAGTTTAGTTGCCTGAGGTCACGTAACATGTAGCAGAAGATTAATTAAGCAAATAAGAGTTGTATAATATTTTGATATGTGGGGGAGAAATCCTCTATGTTTTTCACATTAGAGAAATCCTCTATGTTTTTCACACATTTACAAAGGTAAATAGAAAATTTTTGATTGAAGTGTTTGAGGAGGAAATTCTCATTCACTTATAAAAAATTCTTCGTCATAAAAAGTGGGATATATTTGAAAGACTAGAGATACATAAAAGAAAACCTTGACTTTATAGTTTACATATGGACTGTTAGCCAATGTTGTTGAAGGGTAGATGGTAGTGAAACTAGAAACAAAGAAATAAATGGAAAAAAGTATTCATATGTAGTTACATTCTAGGTATGTTTTGTTTCTAACAGATTTTGTCTTCTAAGAGTGATTCCCGTTTGAAGCACTTACTGCAGCGAGCACCTGAGTATTGTCCAGAATTAATGGTAAGGCTTGCTAGTTTTTAATTAAAGAAAACAAAATAACAAACCTTATATTAGCAAAGTTTTGCTTGCAAAAATAAGGTTGTAAAAATTACTTGTATTTTATTTACTTGCTCAGTTTTCAGCTGGCAGAATGTGTGTTTGTCTTCAAGCTTTTGTTCTTTGTTATGAAGACTAGTAAAATTCTTATAATGAAATTTGATCCTCAAAGTAGGATTATTTTTTTTTTGTAAAGCCATTATATGTTAGCCTACTTGCAATAGGATGGGACTTAACAACCAAGACACCTAGAAAAATTGTCTAAGGTATGAAATGCAGTGAAAATCTGACCTATGTTGTAAAAAATTGTGCTGGGTGATTGTCACTTGGATGTTGATGGCAGTGACTTTAATTAAAGCTGTGGGTTCTTGGTTGAGCTAAGGCAAGAAGACCATCATACTTGCTCTGAATGGTTTGTGGCCGTATGTGACAAACTGGAGTAATTGGATAAGTAAGATGATGCTTTCCTAAAAGTTCTGTAGTTTATCACTGAAAAATAAAGAATGTAATCTGCTCCCTGTCTTCGTGATGATCTAATAGGGGAAGAGATAAGCAGTATCATTCAGATTGAGAATCCTGGAGTCTTGGCAACTTAGAATATATCAACACATGTTGTCAGAAGGGTCTGCTTTCTTGTAATTATTGATACTTTTAAATAGTATAAATACTGTTTCCAGCTAGCTAAAACATACTCTCAACTCAAGTGGGTAACTACTACTATAGGAGTAGTAAATCTGAGAGTAACATTTCATAATGTTAAGTAACATTTCATAATGTAAGAGGAGCACCTCTGCTATGAGGACAGGCTGAGAGAGCTGGGGTTGTTCAGCCTGGAGAAGAGGAGGCTCCGGGGAGATCTAATAGCGGCCTTACAGTACCTGAGAGGGGCCTACAGGAAAGCTGGGGAGAGTCTGTTCACAAAGGCCGGCAACGACAGAACAA
>JAOTQQ010000012.1:57157326-57180837 GCA_026546715.1 Gallinago undulata
TGGGGAGAGCCTGTTTACAAAGGCCTGCAGTGACAGGACGAGGGGCAATGGGTTTAAACTGAGGAAAAGCAGATTTACATTGGAGAGTAGGAAGAAGTTCTTTCCAATGAGGGTGGTGGAGGACTGGAAGAGGTTGCCCAGAGAGGTGGTTGAGGCCCCTTCCCTGGAGGCATTCAAGGTGAGGCTCGAGTAGGCCTTGGACAACCTGGTCTAGTTGGGGGTGTCCCTGCTGACTCCCCCACAAATGGACTAGGGGCAGAATCAGACAGGTAAAAGCAAGAAATCTCATCGGTTGAGATAAAGACAGTTTAAGAATTAAAAAAATGGGGTGGGGAGAAACAACAACAAAAATGGGAAAAAAAGCAACACAAACTCAAGAAAATCAGATGATGCAAAAGAAAACATTTGCTCACTGCCAACCTCCACCCCCCGCGGTTTTATTCCTAAGCATGATGTCATATGGTCTGGGTTATCCCTCTGGTCAGTTGGGGTCAACTGTCCCTGCTGTGTCCCCTCCCAGTTCCTTGTGTACACCCAGCCTACTTGCTGGTGGTTCACTATGAGAAGTAGAAAAGGCCTTGACTGCTCAGCAATAACTACAAAATCACAAATCCAAAACATGGCCCCATACCAGCTACTGTGAAAAAAACTTACTCTATCCTAACGAAAACCAGTACAGGAAGCTTGAAGAAAAAGGAAAAAACATTAATTGAATCATAGGATGGTTTGATTTGAAAGGGACCTTGAAGACCAGTTCCAACCCCCTGCCATGGGCAGGGACACCTCCCACCAGACCAGGTTGTTCAAAGCCCCATTCAGCCTGGCCTTGAACCCCTCCAGGGATGGGGCAGCCACAGCTTCTCTGGGCAACCTGTTCCAGTGTCTCACCACCCTCACAGGAAAGAATTTCATCCTGATAACTAAACTAAATATCCACTCTTTCAATTTAGAACCATTGCCCCATATCCTGTTGCTCCACTCGCTGATAAAGACTCTCTCGCCATCTCTCCTATAACCCCCTTCAGGTACTGAAAGGCTGCTATAAGGTCTTCCTGGAGCCTTCTCTTCTCCAGGCTGAACAACCCCAACTCTCTCAGCCTGTCTTCATAGGAGAGGTGCTCCAGCCCTCTCATCACCTTCATGGTCCTCTGCTGGACCTGTTCCAACAGATCTATGTCCTTCCTTTGTTGAGGATTCCAGAGCTGGACACAGTATTCCAGGTGGGGTCTCACTAGACCAGAGGAGCAGGGTCGAATCACCTCCCACAACCTGTTGGCCACACTTCTTTTGATGCATCCCAGGATGTGGTTGACTTCCTGGGCTGCCAGCGCGCACTGCCGGCTCATGTCGAGCTTCTCATCCATGAACACTCCCAAGTCCTTCTTCTCGTGGCTGCTCTCCAGACATTCTTTGCCCAACCTGTATTTGTGCCTGGGATTGCCGTGTCCCAGGTGCAGGATGCTGCACTTGGCCTGGTTGAACTTCATGAGTTTTGCCCACTTCTCAAGCCTCTCCAGGTCCCTCTGGCTTCCCTTCCCTCCAGCATGTCAACTGCACCACACAGACTGGTGTTGTCAGCAAACTTGCTGAGGGTGCACTCGATCCCACTGTCTGTGTCTTCAACAAAGATGTTTAACAGCACTGGTCCCAGTACTGACTCCTGAGGAACACCACTCGTCACTGGATTCCACTTGGACATTGAGCTGTTGACTGCAACCCTTTGAGTGTGGCCATCCAGCTGGTTCCTTATCCACGGAGTGGTCCATCCATCAAATCCATGACTTTCAAATTTTGAGACCAGCATGTCATGTGGGACAGTGTCAAACACTTTGCATAAGTCCAGGTATTCTGGGTTGACAAATTTGATAGAAAAATATACTATCGAAACCTGTAGGTGATGTCTGTAGGAGATAATGTTGTTTGTTTTAATGAGGGTTTTTTTTTCCTTTTGGTTCCTGTTAGCTTATATTTCAGATTAGACAAATCAAATTCTCCAACTGATACTTGCAGTGAACATATAAAATAGTTTGCATAAAGCATCTTTAAACTTGGTGTACAGAAGGTACTTTATAATTGCCAAGTTCACCATTTATTAAGGCACAGACTTGCTCTCTTCTTGCTTAAAGTTAGTTTGGAATGACTTAATAAATTCCACTAAAAATGTAATAGGCTTCTTGAATGAGAACAGGATTATCAAATTTGAAGAGTAACTGACACGTAGGGATGGAAGGGAAAATGAGGGCATATTTTCTCTTTCTACTGTAATATTTACTGTCATCTTATTTTCACAGGAGTTTTGAAGAAGTCTGACGGGTGGGTTGGTTTGGGTTGCTGCGAGCTGGCTATTGCTGTGGAATGTCGGCAAGCATGTAAACAAGTAAGGCTTTCCAACTGTTTTTCTGTGGTTAACGTCAAATGATGCTCTGTTGAGTTCATTGGTGTATTACTGTTTGTGAACATCGCATTTTTACATCAAAATTAAATTAGCATGTAAAAACTTCTTAAAATTGCAAAATGTGGCTAGATACTTCCCAGGAAGTACCCCTAGGGATAAATGTCCCTCAGCACCACATCTACAGGTCTTTGAAATCCCTGCAGGGATGGTGATTCCTCCACTTCTCTGGGCAGCCTGTTCCAATGCTTGATAACCCTTTCGGCAGAGAAATTTTTCCTTATATGTAATCTAAACTTCCCCTGGCGAATCTTGAGGCCATTTCCTCTTGTCCTATTGCTTGTGACTTGGGAGAAGAGACTGACCTCCCCTGGCTACACCCTCCTTTCAGGGAGTTTTAGAGAGCCAGAAGGTCTCCCCTCAGCCTCCTTTTCTCCAGGCTGAACACCCCCAGCTCCCTCAGCCTCTCCTCATAAGACTTGTTCTCCAGACCCCTCACCAGCTTCCTTGCCCTTCTCTGGACCTGCTCCAGCCGCTCAATGTCTTTCTTGTAGTGAGGGGCCCAAAGCTGAGCACAGCACTTGAGGTGGGGCCTCACCAGTGCCCAGTACAGGGGGACAATTGCTTCCCTACTCCTGCTGGCCACATTATTCCTGATACAGGCCAGGATTGGCCTTCTTGGCCACCTGGGCACACTGCTGGTTCATGTTCAGCCAACAGTTGACCGATACCTCCAGGTCTTTTTGTGCCAGGCAGCTCCAGCCACTCTGCCCCAAGCCTGTCATACTCCATCGGGCTGTTGTGACCCAAGTGCAAGACCTAGAACTTGGCCTTGTTGAACCTCATCCCACTGGCCTCGGCCTTAGATCCTTGTATCTTGCATGTTACCTGTGTAATCTTAATCTTGGACCAGCAGTCTACTGCAAATTGTTGTCACACAAATAAAAAAAAATAAAATGCTACCTTCATCCCAAAACATAGAATTTAAATTATTTGACAAGAAATGAGCAGTGAGTACACAAACTGAGTAGTGTGAAAAAGAGATGAGGAGTGAGTAAATAAACTGGGTACTTCTGAAAAGATCTCCTGAAAAGAAGATAAATGTATTTGTTTCCAAATGCATTTCTTAGCAAAGTTTTCAAGTTTATCCTGATGTTTAAATTTTTCCAGACCTGATAATAACAATTCCACTTATTGCATGTCCTATGAAATTCTGTTAGCTTACTTTTATGATTATTATATAATTTCTCATTATTCTCACAATCATAGAATCAGATGCTGTATTATTTGATTGCAGACTGTGCTGTCTCAGATTCTTGGCTGTATTTTGTACTTTAGCTGACTGATACATTTCATATGTTTTTCATTTAAACCAAAGCTAATGTTTTGCCAAACATTAGGGATAATGGGAATTACTTGCATTTTAATTTTGATTTTTGAAATTTGAGGAGATTTCAGAGGCATTTTGAGGAGGTGTTACAATAGATCCAAGGTCAGACTTTACCCTTGTATTTTAAATTACTGGAGGATGAAATAACTGATGTTAGTTAATAATAATTTTGAATATCTGTCACATGAAAAAGGAGCAAGAGTTACTCTACAGAAAAAACTGATCTGCAGTTGGAAGGGAGAATTTCTGCAACTCAATTTGACAATAGTAACCATAGGACTGTTCATGCAAGAGGGAGAAGGAAAAAAGGCACATAGGTGGTTTTGAGCATGCAAAATGCGGAGGGTTTTATGCTCATGTTCTTCCATTTCCTAATTGTTCCCTGTATTCTGCTCTATCTGGTAAGCCTTTCACAAAAAACAAAGTTGCTTTGTGTGCTTATGGTATCAGCCAACTTGGTGCAGAAATATGAGGGTTTGGGTTTTAATTAAGTATAGTATAGTAAGTTGTGGTTTCTGCTTTTTTTTTTGTCTTAAAGCTTTACGTGGATTCTTTAGGTTCTTAAAAGGAACATTTAAATAGATCATAAATCCATGGCTAGGATAGTTAATAGAAAGATAGCATCGTCTTTATTTTGCATAACGATTTTATTATTTTCTACTACAAATAGAGAAACTTATCTGTCTTTCAGGCTTCTGCAAAGAATGATGTTTTAAAGATCTGCAGGAAGGAATATGAGGTATGTGTATATGTGTCTGGATATATCTTATAAAAAATCAAATGCCTTATAAATTCTGTAAGAAGTATCCTGTAGAAGAGGGAAAGTCCAGTCTTCTTATAGTCATATTTCTGGATATAGTCATTTTCATCCATATGTAAATTACCTCTCTCTACAGTTTTTGTGAAAGTACAATTTTTTTCTATAAAAAGGGCTTGTCTTTTTTTTAGACTTGCATATATATATCTTCACTTGAATGAAAAAGATCTAACTTCCAAAATGGAGACATGGATTCCAAAAGAGTTCATTTCATAGGAGTTCTGATGAAAGTCAGCATTCATTGTGAGCATTCATTCAGTCAGAAACATTTTGGCTTCTGTAGTAGGAGGATCAGCTTAAAAGTGACCTAAAGAAATAAACTCAGGAAAGAATAACCTTTTAAGTATCCTATCCTAATATAAATCATTTCAAATGAAAAAAAAATTGTGACATCGGTGAAACTATGAATGCTTTTTACTGTTCTGCTCTTAAAATTAATCATCAGGATATTTTCAGAAATCTGCCTTTATCTATGGTCTTTTTAACACAGTTTGTAGAAATGCTATTCTGCTAGGACTTCTTTTCTTTCAATCTGTTTCTTAATTAATAAGCAGATTCCTCCTCCCTGCTTTGTCTCATTGCCTCCTGCATTAGGTAGCCCTGCATAAATTCTGCTCATAATCAACAGTTCAGGATATCACAGTTTTCTGTTCTCTTGATTTGGGCAGAAGTGTAGCTGCTTTCCTGTTTTTCTAGGAAACATTAAATCCCTTTTCCCCCTCCCCTTTGGTCCTTTTATCTAAACAATCTACAGAGTATTTTCCTGGATTCTTCACTATTGAAATTACCATAATCTGTTCTCTTAAAAATGAATTTTCATTGTAAGTAGTTCTGTCTCCTCTCATGCTGTGATATGCTACACTGTCAACATCTGTAAGCTTCTCCTCTATTATGCTGGTCTGTTTCCTTCTTTTTTTCTGGATTTCTGCATTGCTGTAGGAGGTTGGCCAGTATGGGTTGAAGGAGAACGGGAGAGGAAAGGTAAGAGATTAAAGAATGTCTACAAAACGGTGATAGTCATTTACTTTTCCTAGTTCTTCTTTTTCCAGTTTTTATCTGGAATTTTGGAAAATGGGTCCCTCACCAAGAGTGATCTTGCTGTTATTGTGCAGACAACCTTAGCCCTGTCTGTCTTTGCAACACTGAAGGAGAAGAAGAAAAGTGTTGGAAGAAGGAATCAGTCTTCTGATTGGTGCAGAAAGAAAGAGACCTTCTTAATGAGCGCTAGGGGTAGTAGATACAGCTACTGTGCTAGGGATAGAAATAAAGTATCTGACATGGTAGATCTTCAATTATTACAGAATTTTGTATGACAACAGATTTTCCTATGTATCTAGGCTTACAGATACTTATGAAAAATAGTACTCTCAATGCTCTCAAGAGACCCGTTGGTTATATAAAATTCAAGGAAGTTTTGCCTAAGATATGAGACTGCAAAAAATACTTTTGGAGGGAACCTGCACTTTTTTAATACCTTAGTTATTCTTTCTCCTTCTCTTAAAAAAAATAATAATACAATTCTTGGTGCCTTGGTGAACGTGTCCTGCTCCCTTTGTAGTCTGTAGGTAGCTTATGTGCCTGTGACTGGTGCCATACTTTGTACTCAGCTGGGTTGGGGGTAAAAGAAGAAACAACTGGGAAGGGAGTGGCTGATAAAAACCGAAAGAGGTGACATAAGATCAGAAATAGCCTGTGAATCGCAGAAATGCAATGTCATTCATGTTTGCCTTTGTGTTCAAGAATTCATTCCTCATTCTCTAAAAATGAGGATCCAATTAGATCTAATTGAAACCTCATTAGGATCAAATTGAGAAATAATTTACAATGTAGATCATAGTGCTTGTTCATCAGCTCTCAAGTGTCTTATTGAGGTATTGAATATATAAGTACATGACATGGAAGTAAAAAGTAGCTGAATTTAAAGAGTAATTCCATTTTTGTAAACAGTCATAATGTCAATGTCCAGATTTCCCAGAGGATTTTCATAAGCTTCTTAACAATAGTTCACTGAACCGCGCATATTACTTTTCTGTAATATTTTGAGATTAGGGAAGCAACTTCATGAGTTAAACCTGAGGTTCCCACTAAATTAGTGAGCGTGAAGAATGAGGTAAGTCTTCAAGGGTAGGGCATAGGGTTCAGAGCAGCAAAAAAACCCCAAATTCCAAGCAGGAGTTGTCGCAAAGTTTGAAGTTGCTAGGCAGAGTCTTAGGTTGTATAGTAGCAGGATCACTTTAACATTGATGTGATGGTTTTCACTAGATTAATTGAAGATGCTTTTTCTGCTGATCATACGTTTCTGGATTACTTTTACTTGAAATATTTATGAAGCTTGTGATTCTTCTAATATGGAGATTTTACACATTTTAGAGATCAATTGTGTTGTGCTAAGCTATTAATTTTTGATCGGTCCATTGAAGATTCCATGTCCTATTAAACATATTTTGATTTACAAGTAACAGTGCATACAGAAATTAGGAAAATATATCACAACTTGATGAGAATTTTTGAGTGTTACTGAAATGTACTTTATTTGCCTTCTTTTGAAAGACTTTACTGTAGTAGTCCCTTTTCCTATCTTCTACTTCTCAGACGCTTATTTTGTCATCTTCACTTTTTCTCTAGTTCCGTGCATCTCAGCTCTCTTATCTTTTACTACTTCTTCCAGCTTTCTGCTATCCTGTTCGTCTTCCTCTAAAAAGAAGGTAGGTAATAGTCTAAGGAAGAAAAAAAAGGAAGTGAGACTGTATGGATTTTTTTGTAGGATTTTCTGATTTTCCTTTTTTTAAAAGATTTGTGTGAAGTTGAGATTCGTTTTTTTTGAAAAGACTGCATGGAATGCATGCTTGGAAGAGTAACTGAAAATAGCTTATAAATCTTGAAATAAGCTGTAAAGTCTTTATTATTGCATTTAAGATGACTTTTCTTCTGTGCATGGAAAGATTAGTACTAAAATTTCCACTGGGCTGCAGCTCCTGAGTCTCTACGCTGCATACTTTGAGTTCACCTCTCCGCACATTAAGAACTCCAGTTCTTATTTCACGTGCACTAAATTAGACATTCAGACTTCTCTAGTTAATTGGCCTTATGAGAGCTTTGCTGCAGCTGAGCGCTATTAACATCTGCCCTGCAGTCAAAATATAGTTGGAAATGTTGCCAGTTATTTAGCTTCTGCTCTTAAATTATTTTTTTTGACACACAGTATTGATTGCTTTTGATGTCCTTGGACTGTTTAAAGGGATTTTTGCTCTCACAGATTTAAGCACTGTTTGGCTTAATCTGACCTGATTTTCTTACGGGTTTTAAATGCAGCAAATTCAAATGCAGTGCCTGTAGTTTCAAGTGCTGTAGTAGGATTCAGAAAAGTATTCAATGTGCTACAGTATTGGCTTATTTTGTCTTCTAGGGTCATCTAGGTCTTCTAGGATCCTACTTTACACTGTAGTTGTAGTGAGTGCTAACTACTAATTACCTCTTCTGAAAAATGCAGTCAGCAGCTTTTAGCTCTTATCTAATTGTACTCAGAGACAATAGATTATAACTCAAGGAGCTGTTTAGGACATCATTTAGGATAAGGTTTCAAAACAGTTTTCATTAACTTCTAAGGTGCATGGCTCTCTGCGGCCTCTTCTTCATGAATTCAGGGTGGACTCTCACTATACTACACATTGGAGCTAATATTATTATCTCATCTTCTGGTGCTTTTTGTCTCTATTCTGTGCTGTACAAAGAAGGTTTATAGAACACTCAATGGTCTTGCCAAAATTTAAGTTTGGTGATTTTGTTCTTCCTTACTATGCAATTCTATGCTATTCTCACTTCTTTACTGGTTTACAGAATTGGTTAAAATCTTGGCCTTACTTCTTAATTACTGCAAGCTTTTAAAGTTCTTGACAGGTGTGCACCATCATTTGAAACTTCAGCTGACTCCGCTAAAACTTAGTGTGTTGCCTTCTGACTTTATCTTCCATTGATAAATTCGAAGATTACATGAAGTCAAGGAGAGATTACAGGACTTTCATTGCTTTTCTCACAGACTGAAACATTGTTTCCTAGTGTATTTGTTAACTGTACATAATACTTCTAAATTAAGATGGCCTTAGTTGGATAGGTTCTAAATTCCAATATTTAACATGGTTGCATTGCTCAAGACAACCATACCAAACTTACTTTTCTGCCAGATCTAGTAGAATACAGATACCATGATAATTTTGGGGGAGGAAAATAATCTTTGATTTTTAGCACAATGTTCCTATTTTCTGGTGCGAAAGAACAGCTTCACTATCACTTTTCATTCAAGACACAGAGGCAGCCACTTAGAAAAAATGTGCTTAGAATATAAAAGAATGAAGTCTTACAATGAGGAGGACTTCTTTCTTTAGCAAAATGTTCTGCTTTATTTGCGTTTGTCTGCATTCGTTTTGGTTTTTGAGCCGTTACCTGCAGCTGATGAGCTCCAAAAAGAGCGAAACCAGTTAGGTCCTGCAGTACTGGCTAAAATCTTTCTTCAAGGAGCTTCTGGTGAGGAAGATTAAATAATGTTCTCTGCTGGATAAACTGCAATTGCCTTTTTTTAAAATTTCCATAATACCAAGAGATCTTTGAGACTGTTTTCTGTAAGGCATACATAGCTGTGTTGCCTCTACCTGCCCCTTTCCTTTCCTTCTGCTTAGAGTCTCACTGGCTTTACCACTGGCTTTACTGGTTACTGAAACCACCAGTTTCAGTAACATTTGGCCTTAGAAAAAAAGAGAAGTCTGAAAGATGAGATTAATGCACAAGTAAAACAAATCATTATGTTCGTGTTTTATAAACTTCAATATTGTTCACTTAGTATTTCATTCACTAGTTGAAAATGGAATATCAGACCCTGTGTGTGTACAGAGTATTGCCTTTTTATCCACATTTTTCCCAGATCTTGATGACTTAGTTCTTCCTTTAAAGAGAACATCCTTTTTTGCTGTTTTGTTTTTCATGGGGTTTGTTTAGGTGTGGTTTTCTTTTTTTTTCCTTTTGCTTCATTTTCTCTATCCTTCTCTTTTGACAGTTCATTAGCAGATTCAGAGGAAAGCTTGAGTGGGCAGGAAAGCTGCTGATTTCTTAAGTATGAGTGCCGCTCTGCTAGAGATGGGCATTAGCCTTGTGTTCTGTAATGAAGCTTTGCTTAGTAATTCTTTCATGTCTCTATAACGACACTACCCACGTGTATACCTGTACTTTCTGAGAAACTGAACAGTTATCCAGACCAACACCCAAGAGCAGAGTCAGCACCCTAAATAGCACTGTGTTCTGCCGTGGCTACAGCCACTACAGTTTCATGAAATACGGTGAGTTGCTTTAACAACTCAGTGCAGCTTAAGTTCTTCTTCCTTCCTGCAACTGCCCCTTTTCCACACACATTCCCTCCCATTAACCCAAACCCTAGAAGTACATTTCTCCTTACCTCACTCTGCCTCTGGCATCTGGCGGGTCCATCTAAAAGGTCTATTCTAACTTAGTATTATACTTGTTGAATTTGCTGATATAAACTCCTAGGAGATGAGAAAAAGGAGATTTCAGTGGTATTACTGAGAAAAATCAGGTCATGAGGAGTTGATTAGTGCCACAGCTGGTGTAAAGGACTATAGCATAGACAAGACTATACAGCTGGGAACAGGGAGAGAAGAGCTGAAAACAAGGTGGAAAAGATAAGTAAAACCACCTCCTCTTACCAGAAATACAAGTATTATTACAGTCATTCAGCAGTCAGTGGAACTGCAGTTTCACAGTACAGAAAGATGTTTTATTATCTGGTTAGGGCATCCTGCCTGTATAAAATTAGTGTGTAAAATTGCTATAAGAAGGTAATTTTGTCTCAGGTCCTCTTTACAGGAGGAAAGTTGATAGATACCATAATCTTCTCAACATTTTTCTCTGTTTTGTCTGTAGTTACAAACTGCAATCTGAGCTAACAGCACCAGTGACACTATTATTCCTGAATCTCTTTTTAATAACTTTTTTTGGTAACATTGAACTTTTAAATGACATGACAATTTTTAGCCAAGTTTATAGCAGCATTACATCGTGATTCTAAGTAATGTTTGTGCTAACAGTATGGTCAAGTGCTTGGGTATAACCAAAACAGACAGACCAGCCTATTCAGGAGCCTTTAGGTAACAGTATAAATCTGTATTTTACAGCTGTAGGATGGTCACTCTGTCTGCATGTTCTGTTTCCATGAGTTCTTTTGCCCCTTGTCCATGCTACACTGATGAATGGGTGACAGGATTTGCTTTGTTGGGTAGTAAAGAGGGAAATCTGAAATGAATCAAATGAAAACTTGCTGCTGGAATGAGGAATATTGCCGCAAATTCATTTTCGGTCTCAGAGATATTATGCAGAATCTTTGCTCTTGGGAGAAAAGTTCTAAAATTTGGTAGAGGATATTAGAAGAATGAAAATAAAATGTCTGAATTGTTACTTTGTGAGGTTTTGGACATTGTTTTATGTAAGGTAGACCATGTGTGCCATCTCAAAAGACCTGTGCTTTCATTCATGATCACTAAAATTGTAAGTAGCTAACTTAGATTTTCAAGTTAGATTAGCATTTATTCTTTTCAGGTTATCATTTCAGTGACACATCTGCCATGGTTTACCCATGGTTTAAATTGATTTCTGACTGAAAAGAGAAGAAAGTGATGCTGTTCACTACAATATTAGGACTGTCATCTTTAAAATCTTGTGTTTGACTGTTAACATATTTCACTACCCAAAAATATATATTATCCAAAAGATGATATAACTGTGATACTGTAGAATACAGGATTGTGGTACTATGACTTACAGGGCATGAAGAGTAATTGGCAAGTTTTGTGATTAACATTACAGCATAAAATAAAATCATTAATGGTATGATGCAAACTGAAACATCAAGGCTTGAGGCTTTTCAAATCTAAGTTAAAATGAGAGTCTTCCATCTTTTGGTACAGTAAGCAATTCTTTTGGCTCTTCAGGTTTTCATAAGAACTGTCTAGGCAGGAATGCTTATTCATTTGAATGAATTAACACATAGAGACCCAGTCTGTGTTCTGAAACGGTTCCTTTTAAATGAATAACAGAAAAGAAGATAAAGATAGCTATGGAAATGACAAAAAACATTTTAAAAAGAATCTTGTTTAGGTATTTAAAAAAACTTCCATGAAGGGGGGGGGTGGGAAATAAAAGGGAAAGTCAGGTTGTAGAATTCTCCAGTTCTTTAGTGGAATACGTCTGCTTAACGAGTAGCATTTCAACCAAATAATAAGTTGGGACTCTCTAATATTTACTGCTTCTAGTGTCAGGATGTAGGGTGTCTCCGAAGGCAAGCAGGTAAGGGAATGGGGTGCTCCTGTGAACAGAGCTGTGTTCTGCACTTACCCTTCCCTGTGCAGCATAATGGCATGGGGCAAACTGCTTGAGAGGAAGCCCTCAGCCTTCAGGTGTTATAGTCACTGGTGGTTTTATGGAGAGATAAAAAATACCTGGGAGGTTTGATCACCTTGATATTTACTTGGCTTTTCTCTATAATCCTACCTAGATTGGGGGGGGAGAGAATAAGGATGCTGCCAGAACAGATCAATTGACTCAAGTGATCTCTGAGAAGAAAGCAAATGGAGAATATGAATTGAAAAACAAACTCTTGCACTCTAAACAGTCTCTAAGATGAAAAGCAAAAACGTCAAGATGATTCCTAACACACTTGTATTTTCTTCAGTTTAAAAATGTAACATTTCCATCTGTTTGCAGCAGTAGAAATTTTCACAAAAAGACTCTAGTATTTGGGATACTCACTTCTCTGCAGTGCAGTAAATGCTAATAACTAACACAGATGAAGGATCTAGTGAACTGCTGAGCTTAAGTTAGCATGCATTTAAGTTAGCTTAAGTTAGGTCTGCATTTTGAGTTCTCTTCCTTTTCTTATGTAAAGGTGGTAGCACATCTGATATTTTGTTATCCCGAAGCAAGAGTTTAATCCCACAGTAATGTTTGTGCATCAGGATAATGGTGTTTCTGTTTTCTTCTGTAGGTGCTGCATAAAATACAGATTTGTTTAATGATGGGGATAGGGGAAATGAAGGAGATCAGGAACTTTGTGAAGATTGGGATTGTGTTTTGTCACTATGTTAATGTATTTGATCACTTATTATAATCTAGTGTTCTGACGTGTAGAGGGGGTTCAAATTTCTCTTTTTCACAATCATATAATTGTAAAGTCTTTGATAATTGGCAACTACAATTTGGAATTTCAACCTTATGACTTCATGTTTTCAAGAGGTTCTAGAAATCTTGTATGCAGATTTTTTTTTAGAAGAAATGTGCTTTTTAATTGTGGGGAAGACTGTGGTTGTTTTGGGCAAGATTTCAGTAGTCTTGAGGGAAGTGATTCTTCCCCTCAGCTCTGTTGAGACCCCACCTGGAGCACTGTGCATCCAGTTCTGGGGCCCTTAGCACAGGAGAGACATGGACCTCTTGGAGCAGGTCCAGAGGAGGGCTGGAGCATCTCTCCTAAGAGAACAGGTTGAGATAGCTGGGGTTGTTCAGCCTGGAGAAGGCTCTGGGGAGACCTTATAGTCCCTTCCAGTACTTAAAGGAGGCCTACAGGAGAGATGGGGAGGGACTTTGTGAGGGAGTGCAGTGATGAGACAATGAGTAATATTTTTTAAACTGAAAGAGGGTAGATTTTACTTAGATATTAGGAAGAAATTCTTTACTGTGAGGGTGGTGAGACACTGGAACAGGTTGCACCTCTTAGATAACCCATCCCTGGAAACATTCAAGGTCAGGTTGGACGGGCTCTTAGCAACCTGATCTAGTTGAAGATGCTTATTGCCAGGGAGTTGGACTAGATGACCTTTAAAGGTCCTTTTCTACCCAAACCATTTTGTGTTTGCTCTGTGGATTAGATTCCTCTGAAACAAAAGAGCAGTGCGTGTGTCCTTCCTTTCTTCTGCCATTGAACATGCTGCATATCCCCCAACGTTACCTCTTGGTGCAGTTTGAGGGAGTTGATAACGTGCTTTAGCTTTTGAGGAATATTGTCATCACATTAGTTTGCTGAGATTTTCTGTTTGCATCTGAGCACAGTTCTTTTTTTTTTCACATAGAGTCTTTGAATTTACCGTCATTAAAAAAAAAAACATTTGGGGACATTCTATAATATCATACTGTTTCTAAGTGCGTCCAGGAAAGTCTTCCTATTTACTTGCTTGAATACTTTATTGTGAGTGTACACAGAACTTGGTTGACCCCTGATCTTTTAATTTCCTAATTTCAGTGGTTTTTTATAGTGTTTTTGTTTTAATCCAGTTTAATTGAAACAAATAATAACAAAGTTAGATTTATTAGCTTATTATAAGAAATTACTGGACAATTAAATATTTATTCGAAATTTTCTGGCTTGTAATGCTACTTTTGTTTTGATTTCAGAATGCTCTCTTTAGTTGTATTAACAGAAATGAAAGTAAGTATGAAATGATAGTTTGTCCTTTTTGTTTTTTCTTTTATATCATTCTATCCTTTTTTCTCTAAAATGTAAGACATTCTGTGGGTGTACATATACACAAATCATGTGGGTTCAGTTCCATAGAATAACAAACCACATGCATAAAATTTCTTGCTCAAGTAATAAGAGGATTAGGTTGTTCATATAATTTATATCAGTTTTTGTGTATTTTGATACACAAATTTTGATAATTGTTTAGAAGATAATTTTTTTTCCTTTTGCTTTGTTCAAGTCTTAAGTAACAAAATTAAATGCATAGATGAAATCTTGTATCATGCAAGTGTTTTGTTGCCTGATGCCTGTCTATGTAAAATGAAATCAGTGCCTCAGAATAAATTCCAATAGAAGTATTTCACAAGAAGTGTATATTTAATAACATATCAAAAATGGGTGGATCATGATACCATCTGCCATGCTTCATTTCCTCATTTCTCTGTGTAGGAACCCATAAATTTTCTGTTGTTTGCTTGTTTCCCCAGTGGGGTCAGTCTGTTGCAGTTACGCAGGTCACCATACAAACTGTCGGGAATACTGTCAAGCAATTTTTCGGACAGACTCTTCTCCTGGTCCTTCACAAATTAAAGCGGTTGAAAATTACTGCGCCTCTATTAGCCCTCAGCTTATACACTGTGTGAACAACTATACACAGTCATATCCAATGAGAAATCCAACCGATAGTAAGTACAAAAAATCCTTCTTCACTGAAATTTATAACAAATACTGAGAATGTTTGAGGATTGTATGTACTTTATATAAAAAGTGTGTTATTGTATAAGTCAATTGTATAAATTGTATTAATATATTGCTATATTGTAATTATATGAATTCATATAAGGATAACTTTTTTTTGTAGGTGCGTTATGGATTTTTATTTATTTTTTTTAAATTCCACATATTGGTGTTTTTTTCCAGAGTTGATTCTGTTTGCATTTAAAAGAAGCAATGTTATTTGAGACTAGTTTTTGTGGGGAACCCCTCATTTTTAACACGTTTTCTCTGAGGGCTATTGTATCATGCATCTTGGTAGTTGTTGTATACTTGATCATTAACTATTTTTAATTGTTTTTAACAGGCTTGTATTGCTGTGATAGAGCAGAAGACTATGCGTGTCAGGCTGCATGTAAAAGAATTCTAATGTCAATGAAAACAGAGCTTGAAATTGTTGATGGACTTATAGAAGGCTGTAAAACCATGCCTCTCCCTCAGGATCCACTTTGGCAATGTTTTCTGGAGAGTTCAAGATCTGTTCACCCAGGAGTCACTGTGCACCCTCCACCTTCAACAGGCCTCGATGGAGCCAAGCTCCATTGCTGTTCTAAAGCAAACTCTTCCACATGTAGGTCAGTATCTCTCTACCCTCATTTCCGATTGTGAAAATGCTTCAGAAGTTGTCTTTTTGCCTGAATCCTGCTATGTACAGCAAATATAGGAGTTCTGTGAATTCTTTGAAAAAACACAGGTTTAGGAAGTCAGATAGGTGTCACATTCTGTCCAGTACTTACTTTGTATCTCAAAAAAAATACTGTTTCATAAGAGGAATCACGCTTTTCTCACTTGTTGCACTGGCTTATTACACATGCTCAGTTAATGAAACCTATACCTTATTTGTGGTCATAATAGCTTCAAGGTTTCCAGTAAGAAAACAACAGTAACAACAACTCATCCTATAATGAGTTAAGAAGTAGAGCCCTGGGGTTACGTTAATTCTTAGAATGTTGTAGCATAGGGTAGTTGATACAATATCTTTTAGTTGTTTTGACGATGACTTCTAAAAAGTGTGTGACGCCCTCACGTTTCCAATTTGCAGTAGACTTTAATAGTACAGTGGAGTTTCATACCTTCCACTGGGATGTGGGAACAGCTGTAGTTTGTAGGATATTTTCCCAGTTCAAGAAGGATGGGGAGCTGCTGGAGCAGGTACAGCAAAGGGCTACAAAGATGACTAGGGGCCTAGAACATCTCTCTTATGAGGAAAAGCTGAGGGACTTGGGTCTTTTTAGACTGGAGAAGAGAAGACTGAGGGGGGATCTGACCAATGCCTATAAATACTTAAAGGGTGGGTGTCAAGAGGATAGGGCCAGTCTTTTTTCAGTCGTGCCCAGTGACAGGACAAGAGGAAACAGGCACAAACTTGAACATAAGATGTTCCACGCAAACATGAGGAGAAACTTCTTTCCTGTGAGGGTGGCAGAGCCCTGGAAGAGGCTGCTCAGAGAGGTGGTGGAGTCTCCTTCTCTGGAAGCATTTAAAACCCACCTGGACAAGTTCCTGTGCAACCTGCTCTGGGTGGACCTGCTTTGGCAATAGTGTTGGAGGAGATGATCTCCAGAGGTCCCTTTCAACCCCATATTATTCTGTGATTCTCTAATATTGCTGTGAACAAATTGGCATGGATATTGCTGACACCAGGAAACATCTCAAAATCAAGCAACAAATGGTACACCTGCTTCAAACATCAGGGCTAAGAAGAGATGTATTCTGCTTGCTAGTCATTTCTGTAGGAGGAGGAGGTGTGGTTTGAAGTTGAGGGAAGGGATTAGAAGTTGTTCATTATCATGTGAACCTAGATTCATTACAAGTAAAATCAGTGTCTCACCTCAAAGTTATTAGATCAGGTTTCCAGCTATTACATTTTATTGGGTATTGAAGCTTTATATTCTGAACGCTTTCAGTCTTACAATCTTAAAGGTTTGCTAGCATTCTTAAGCAAAGCTGGAAAACTTGGAAAACAGTGAAGTGGGGTTATATGCTTTGAGCACAGCATTTGGATGCTCTTGAAGACTTTGTGGGCACTAACAATCTTTTACTGCGAGTGTAAGCTGTGGTGATCAGCAAAGAAATGTTAGGCTGTGCTGTATCTTAATGGCTGCTGTTCTTTTAATTTTATTTTCTTTATCTGTGGTTTGTTGGGGTTTTTTGGTTTTTTTTCAGAGAGCTCTGCACTAAACTTTATAGCACGAGCTGGGGCAATTCACAGAGCTGGCAAGAATTTGATCGCTTTTGTGAGTATAATGCAGTTGAAGTTTCCATGTTGACCTGTTTAGCAGATGTACGAGAACCTTGTCAGCTGGGCTGTAGAAATCTTACTTACTGCACTAATTTTAATAACAGGTAGGAGAGAGACACTGAATATTTTATAAAGGAATTCCTGTGCTTTGATTTTTAAAAATAAAATGTTTTCCAGGCTTATTTTGAGATTGTATGTAGCTATCTTTCTGCAAATGTTTTTTTAGATAATTTAAAAATAAATAGTTTTTCTTTATAATTAACTTTTGGGAATGTATTTAGCAAGAGACGTAACAAAATTTACAAAAATAAAAGCTAACCCATGAACTTGTAAAATGTCATCATGTATTAGCAACATAGTCTTCTGTCTTCCTGTATAGACAAGTAAGCCATGTTGTGTATTATAAATAAGGTAAAAAATCTTGTTAAATTTACATGTTACTCTTTTTGAAAATTGCTTTTCTTTCAGAGATATTTTTGTGGGTTTATACTCTACAGGAAAAAATGTGTGATTTAAAAGTGGTGTCTGAATTAGTAATTGCAAGGTTACAATTTAAATAGTTTGAGTTCCAAAATAACATTTAAAATTTTGTTAGCTATTAGAGATCTCTGACTTTTCTTTGAAATAGTGTACAGTGGCATGAATGTTATTTGGGCAGTAGAATCACGTGTGTGATAGGTGCAGCATGGGCAAATATATATAAATGATAAATCAACTTGCATTGGTGATTCACCAGGAAACACACCGATATTCAGAATATCTAAGATATTTGCCTTTAAGTCAACTGTCTTCAGGTAAGAAAGATTGAAGTGGTATATGATATAAGAGGTAGAGGTGAGAAGGGAGTTTCAGCTTTGAGTCTTAAAGAGCTTATTTTCCTTAAAGACATAATTCAAAGTGATTTTGATTTGCTTTACTGTTGAAGGGATTAATTTCTTTTATATCACGAAAAGAAAGCCATATCAAGGTTGTAGAATTCGTATGGTGAATGGTAAAATGTGTGGTGTTTTCTTTTTCTTGTATACATGCCATATCTTAACTTCTTCTTTTAAGACCAACAGAGCTTTTTAGGAGCTGCAATAGTCAGTCAGACCAGGGAGCCATGAATGACATGAAGCTGTGGGAAAAAGGGAGTATTAAGATGCCATTTATAAATATTCCTGTGCTTGATATTAAAAAGTGCCAACCAGAAATGTGGAAGGCAATTGCCTGCTCACTGCAGATTAAACCTTGCCACAGCAAGTCTAGAGGAAGTATTATCTGCAAGTAAGTACTGGGGCTGGGGGTGGGGGGAACAGTTTAGAGTTTCTGCTAAGCATTTTAATGAGAACTAAAAAGCTGCTGTAGGACTGTTTGACTTATGTTAGGAAAACATGGCAAGGCAATCAGAAGAAATATGAGCTTGCATAGTTTCTGTTGCTTTAATCTGCATCACTGTAAATGGAAGGTGCTTACCTGTTAATGAGATGGATGTAGATGCTGCCATTGTAAAGTTGATTTATTGTTGAGGATTCTTTGGCTTTTTGTGGTGTCTATAAAACCTTTCCCCAGTTTCTGTTTTGGGACATACTGGTGATTTTCAGCTGATGGAAAGGTCTGAAAAAAAATGAAGTTTATTTTTTAAAAAAATAAATTTTGAAAGTAGGTAATTGGCTAAAAAAGAGATCAGTTAATAAAAAAGGTAGTGAAATAGTGTTCAACCTATATTAGACATTAGTAAATCAAGGAAATGCTTGGTCTTGAAAGATACATGCATATGACGCCATAAAGATCACTGAACCTAAAGTAGAGGAAGAGTAGTATAAACAATAGTTCCTGTCTGTCACAAATTTGTTCCTCCCCCTGTACGTAAAATGTAGCATATCCATATATAGAGATATATATACATATATATTTATGGATGAGGCAGAAGGGGAAAGTTGTGGATTCGAGTAAGGGGAAAATGTGGAAAGAAATCTTTTTCATACAAGACCTTTTTCTTCAAGTCATGTTCATGAAGTTCTGTTTCTTTTTTTATCTGAAGATCAGATTGTGTGGAAATACTGAAGAAATGTGGAGATCATAATAAATTCCCTGAAGGCCACTCGGCTGAAAGTATTTGTGAGCTCTTGTCTCCAACAGATGACTTGGAGAACTGTATCCCTTTGGATACATACCTGAGTAAGTATAAACATGCCTACACGACAAAATTAGAAACCAGGATACTTTGAGTGCTTATCCTTTGTTTTAAGAACATTATTTCTCTTGAAGAAAAATTGTATTGAACTTGAGACATTGTATTTAGCCTCTTAGAGAAAATTGGTTTTTTTCTAATTGCCATAGCTCATTACATTTATTTGTTCTTGTATTGGTTGTATGTGGCGAGGTCGTTCTGGTAGCAGTGGAGGCTGCAGGGGCTGTATTGGTAGATGTCAGGGACTGCCAGCTCGATGGTAGACCCGCTCTAGGTCAAAGCTGAGCCACTCAGCACAGTTTGTGGTGCCTCTGTGAAAACATGTTTCAGAAAGGGCAAGAAATGGCAGGCAGAGCCATTTCCTTGGAGGAGAAGGGAAAACAGGAAGAGTGAGAAACAGCAGAGGTAACACCACGGTCAGAGAAGCAGGATGAGAGGAGGTGCTCCATGGCAGCAGATACCACAAGGTAGGCTGTGGAGGACCCCATGCCACAGCAGATGGGTATACCCAAAAGGAAGCTGCATCCTGTGGAGAGCCCGTGCTGGAGAAGAGGAAAGTTGTGACAATGAATGAGCAGCAGAGGAAAACTGCTGTGTACTGATCATAGTCACCATCGTCCCTCGCTTCCCAATCTCAATACATCACTTGAGGCTGAGGCAGAGAAATCTGGAGTGCAGGAGTGAAGGTGAGCCTGGGAAAAGGAGGAGGAAAGAATTTGCTTTAATGTTTGCCTTTTGTTCCTATTACCTGAATCTGTAATTAGGTATTTATTTTAATTGCCAATAGACTTAGTTAATTTTCCCCAAGTCAAGTCAGTTTTGCCCCCAATGGTAATTTTTTCACAATCTCCCTGTCTTTTGTCCCAACCCATGAGCTTTTCTGTTCCTGTTCTACCTATTTTCTCCCCTCATCTTGTTTGGGCTGGGGGGACTGGGTGGGAGTTTGGCTGTTAGCCAAGGCTAACCCAACACATTTTTCTTTTGGGGACTTCATATATTCAGTACAAGTACACTAATCTTTATCATCTGATAATCTGGTTTGTTGAATTTCAATGATTTTTACCTACTTGAAAATAGACTAGTTAATCTTCCTGTAAGAAAACTCTGTTCTTCAATAAGTCATCTCACGTGCCAAGAAAGTGCTATAATAACAAAACCACTAGCACTATTTATTTACAGGAGAAAAGCTGCATCATGCGTGGGAGGACTAATCTCAAATAAATGTCACTTAAACGATATGATTTAGAGCACAACTTCTTGATGCACAAAATTACACTTTTCCCTGATGTATAAACTCTGTTCTTTAACTGTGCAATTAGAATAACCAAAACCCAAACTCTTGGTGCAATAGAACATTAGTTTAGTAGGTACATGGGAGGATGAAGTTTTTGTGATTCTGTTTTCTTTTAGCATGTCTTATTCCTCAGTGTGGAATATAGTTGTATTATTAAAATTCTGTCTTGGTTCTAGATTTCATTTGAATGCATCTTTTTATGTTATTTTCCAAATCTACCCTATTACTACTTCCTATTGAATATCTTTGTAGGATTTAGACCTTTTTAGCTTTATAGAACTTACCCATTTTAGACCTGCTTCCAAATTAAATTTTGATAGTTCTCTTTCAGAATCCTAGAAGCTTTGAAAATAGTAAAATTTTGGTTAGCAAGAGCTGCAACTGAGAGCCTGCCTCAACAAATAAATTGTTCCCAGGAAGACAATGTATTGAAGCCTTTGGTGGTTCTTTACATTGAGCTGCTACTTTTCTATGTTGCCTTCCCCTTCCTTCATCTTGTAACAAGAGAACATTACTAGTGAGTTAAAGGGAAAACAGAAACAGAGGTTTATCAATGATAGCGAATGTGGTTAAATATCAAGTGTGCTTTAAACCTCCAATTTGCTAATCATTCACTATGGGACTTCTCTTGATTGAACTATTGGTCATTGTTATTTTTATTTTACTTCTTTCATCATGCAGAGAAGATTATTGGGGAAAGAAGGTAGAGGATATATGTTTGGTTTTGAAGAATCATCTGGGTCATTATTTCCAGGATTAAGGACTAAATTTTTGAAATAACTACCTTGTCACGTCAAGCCTCTACAAAGTATAGTTAAAAAACCAAAAAATACTTCACAGAGTTGTCAAAAATATATTACTGAATGTAAGACATACCATACTTTACTGATAAAAAAGAAACCATTTAAAGCAATATATATCCTGTATGTTCTGTTTTCAGGCCCAAGTTCTCTAGGTAACATTCTAGAAGATGTTACACATCCATGTAATCCAAATCCATGCACAGCTAATCAGTTATGTGAAGTAAATAGAAAAGGATGTCAATCTGGAGAACTTTGTCTTCCATATTTGTGTGTGCCAGGTAAGGGGGTAAGGGGGTTTGGACTTCTGTTTACCTGAATGTTGCTGATAAACATATGTAACTGAAATTTTGTTGAAAGTTTTAAAGTGAATTGCTGATATCCCAAAGGAACTATTGTCACAATTATCTTCCGTTTTCAAAAGCTGTAGCCTACCTTCTAGCTCTCTTCATCTCTTGATGTGTTTCTACCTTTATTGTCCACTGAAACATAACATCTTATAAGAAGCTTTGTTGCTTATTTTTCAGAAGAAATAGATGTCCATACATGGTCTGTAAGCAGCCTGCCTGCTCTTTAAGATTACAAGCATGCAATACTGGAAATACTCAGCTCACTGTTTATTGCTGTGTATTTCTGTACATTATTAGCCATATCCACATTGTCTTCCTTACTGGTGAAATAAATGGACATTATGTCTTGCCTTGAAATTAATGAAAATCACAAATCAGGCTGTCAGTCTTGGTAGGGCATTTTGAGAGCTCTGAGAATCTTATCAAATGCAGTGTGCCCTGGGACGTACATTTGCATTGGTAACTATTCCTATGTTATATTAAAGTTCAAGATGATGTCATGCACGGATTTGTCCCAAATCCTTCTTCATAGGCCAGGTCAACTTCTTAAAATCTCTCCAGCAGCTCATGGGTAACTGAGTCAATTCGGCTCTGAGTCAATTAATATCCAAACTTTTTCTTAAGAGCTTCACTGTTGTTGCTTTTCTGGATTCAGAGTGCCCAGGTTTGGGGCTTGGGAAGGAGCTGGCATGGCACATACTTTAATATATAAATAATCCTTTCTTCTCTCTCCTACTTGAGCTTGCAACACTAATGCAGCATCTGTGCACTTCGTTGTTAATGACTGACAGTGCTATGACCTCATTGAGGAGAAAAAGGCAGAACCCCAAGGCAAGACAGGCTAGTTCTGTGTCTCCCAAAGCTGAATGTAGACTTAGAGTTTGGAGGAAAAAGACACTGATGTTGGGAAACAAGAAAAATATGAAAAATTGATCTTGTGCTGCCTTGTCCTCCCATGAGAACAATGGTACCATTTCTCATTAAAGATGGTGTCAGGACATGTAGCAGTACACAGCTGACTACATTTCTACTGGTGCTCCATTGAGTGATGCTTTTAATGTTGATGCATCACACTAGAAAGGCATTCGTGGACATTTGGGAACTACTCTTTTAGAACATAGGTGCTTTCTGACTTCTGCACCATGCGTAAATGTGAGCTGATGGGGGAGAGAGCCTCACGTAGAATGAATTTCAGCTATCTAACTTAGAAATGGTATGCCTGGATGGTGTTGATAATAAGGGTCATATCTACAAAAAGAGGTAGGAGACTGCGATGTCCAACTTCTACCTTCATTGTTCTACCCTAGACACCAGTAGTGCTTGCCACAATTTTTCCCCTTCCTTTAAAGCAAAAGTTATTATTTGGTGACATGAGGGATCACCTGTGGTTTTTGAAGCAAAGAGGAAAGCTTGCATTTGGTAACCGCTTGAATGTGTGTGTTAAGAGAGCCTGAGCCTCTGATTTTTGATTTTTTTTTGAGCAACACTGATTTTTAAACTGAACCGCTGAAGAAGTCCCCTTCCTAGGGGATGATGTGAGAAAGTTGCCGTAACTGTCTTACATGAGTTCCCTGAGTCTCTTTTGTTCCAGCAATTCTGATCAGCATTTTCTCCACCAATTTTTAATTGCAAAGAGGAAAACTGGATTTTGCTTCACTCTTATATCTGCTATGCTAGTGCTCTTCTGTACCGGGTCTGGTGGAGAAAAGGTTAATTTCTTCCCAGGACCTAGCAGGGACACAGGTATTCCATCCCATGTGGGCCATGC
>JAOTQQ010000012.1:57190030-57235552 GCA_026546715.1 Gallinago undulata
TGGAGCCTTCTCTTCTCCAGGCTGAACAACCCCAGCTCTCTCAGCCTGTCTTCATAGGAGAGGTGCTCCAGCCCTCTCATCATCTTCGTGGCCCTCTGCTGGAACTGCCACTTTTCTTGTAAAAAGAGAAGCCAGGAGCTAGTCTTCTCAAAGTTGCTGGTTTCCTGTTGACAGTCTGTTCATCTCCAGGTTTTTCTCAACTGATGAAGATTAATTTAAGACCTCTCTTGGTCTCAACTGATGGACATTCTTAGAATTACTGATATTTTTTCAGGGTTTTTCTGTATTCTAAATGCTATTTCTCTTTTAACCCACTTTTAGTTTCTGCTCTGTCTTTGTTTCTTCTTTTTCTTGCCCTTTTCCAGCAACCTCATTAAGTACAGATAATTCCTCTCATTGCACATCAGCTATCTCATGATATATCAGAGAATGTTCAGCCCTTGAACAGTAAGAATTGAAGGAATATTGCGTGGCTGGTATTTTTCCTTCAGCAGTTGTAAGTCTAGTTGTGTCCACATTCATGAAGCCTTGACACCAGTCCAAAGCACTCGTGGCTTTAAGTTTTCACTCTTCCTTTTATAGGGAAGTTGTCTGCAAGATACATAGTTGTTGGAAATGCTCACGTTTACTTGTCCCCTATCTGTTTTGTCATTAGCTTAGGTGTGTAACATAGAAACTGTAATAGTCTTGCTATTTTAGAGGATATACAGTGATCATACAGCTACGGTGACCTCCTTGAATTATTAGTTGAATAAATTGATATATTGAATAAAATATTTAGACCTCAGGAAGAAATTATGGAATGAGTTGTGTCATTTCACAAGAATTTGGACAAAAGTATTAGTCATACCTTGTCTGTTTCTCCAAAAGCATGGAGACATTTGCTTCTCTCCGTGTTCAGAAGTTTGCTTTCATTGGCATTTGACCTCTTGAATATACTAATATACATGCACAGGCAGGATAGGAGGACACTATATGATAATTTTCTTTGTTTTTTACATGTGTTTGAATCAAGTGACATGCAGGATATGTTTTTCTGAGAGAAAATGTACACCAATGTATTTTTATAGATGTGAAGCTCTCAGTAATAAATACTTTTGACACAGGTGTCTAGTAATGGATTTTATTCTTCTGAAATAAATTTAGCTTTTCAAATAACGTGTTAGAAATACATAGAATCATAGAATCATTTTGGTTGGAAAAGACCTTTACGATCATCGAGTCCAACCATAAATTTAACACTGCCAAGTCCACCACGAAACCATGTCCCTCAGCACCACATCTACACAACTTTTAAACACCTCCCAGGACGGTGACTCAGCACGAGTGTACACACTAAACTTCAAGAACACAAAACCACACTGATATGAATGAATAAATGTATTACTAATAAATCATTAAACTACTAATCAATAAATACTACAATGGCAAATGTTTTATTGATAAATGAATGAAATGATAGTTGATAGTGATACTTTATTGTAATAAAATTATAATGGTCTTTAATTAATTTAATAAGTAAGATAATTTAAATGACATGGTCTTTTTATGTAAGCATTAGCACAGAACAAAAAAAACGTTGTTTCCCAAAACATATCTTAGTGTGTATTTCTCAGATTCCAACTTACATTTTTGTCACTTCAAGTATTTATTCTTTGCTTTATTACCTGTTCATAAACTGGCAGAGTATTTACTCTAGATTTCCTAATTTTCTTGAACGTTTTAGCAACATTATCAGCAAATTCCCTTTAACCTCGGGTTTGCTAATGGCAAAACTACTCTGGGGTTTTGTCTGTAGCGTGAATAAATTGACCTTTGAAACACTTCTGTGCGTTTTCAGCCGTTTTGCAAATCGGTGGAGCCCGTTTGTGGACACAACGGAGAAACCTACAGCAGCGTCTGTGCTGCCTACTCCGACCGCGTGGCTGTTGACTACTATGGCCACTGCCAGGCCATAGGTGTTCTCTCAGACTACAGCTTCCATACGGAATGTGCCTTTGTTAAGTGTCCCCAGCTATCTGCTACTGGCTGCAAACCCGTTATCGCACCAGGTACGTTAATTCGCTGATGCAGTTTTACTGCTGGTAGGAGAGAGTCTCCAGGCTACGTGTCTCAATCGGTGTATATTCGGAACAAAAATTAAAATATTGTCTTCCATAATGTCTTTGAGACATATGAGAGAAAGGTTGATGTTAGAGATCTTTACTTAGGGCTAGAACAAGCTGGTATCGGGACTCAGATGAGTAATTCTGAAGTGGAAAGGCCGTGGTTTTAGGAGACATATTCTTTCAATCTTTAGAAACTTCCAGCTGTCCCCATAGGACTGGTGTGGGAGAAAGGGATGAGGTCTGTGGTGTCGAGGGTGGAATGGCACTGGGAAGCGGATGAGCAGTTTTTCGGAAGCGGCAGCACAGATACCACACTGGAATGCCACACTGTCGTCAGAGTTCCCAGAAGAACAAAGATTATATTTAATTAGAAGACGGAGTAAGATACCGTATGCATTTACAGTACTGTGAAAGGGGAAGACAGGATGGGTAGTTTTGCAGTTGAGCTCTTTTGAATTGTTTTTTTTTTTTTACTATTTTCACAAATGCTTCCTTTATGAAACAGTCAGTAACTAATCACAGATAATACAGAGAGCAAGGAAAGCTCAGCTTTTAAAAAGAAAACATGTTTATGAGTTGTTCTCATTCACTGGTTCGAAAAAGGGTCTTTGTGCTTTGGAATTACATTTAATGTTGTACATTTAATATTGTGAATTCTATATAATAAGTTGGGGGGGTGAATTAAATACAGAGTTGTGGGTAGAAAATTGAAATATTAGCCCTTTGGTTTCCGAGAGAGTGAGGAAAAACTGGGGGAGAAATATGACATGCTTGTTAAACAGGAACCTGTCAGACAAGCCCTTCCCCCTCTCCTCATTGTATAAAGATTCTAAGCTCCAAAGTGGTATAACTGCATAAATTAATGTTTGCAGCCTGCATAATTGCTTCTGTCATGTCCAAGCTATCCCAGCTCTAGACATCGATTGTTTCGGTATCTGTGCCTGCATCTGAACAAAACCTCCCCTTGTAGTGCACACAGTGCCTGTAGTTTTTAGCTTAAACTAATGTATCATCTGGAAACATGAAAATTCATCTTCTTGCTTTGCGCTGATAGTAGCAAATGTTTGTTGGAAGGTGACTGCTTTTGCATTATTAATGTTTTCAACATTAAGTCTTAGGAATTGTGCAATTCTGTTACCGGACTGAAAGCTTTACTTTGCTTTGGTAGTTTTGCTGTTTTCATTCTCAGTCAGCCTGTCTTCAACTTTTGAACTCTGCTTACTTAAAAGTAAAAAGACTATTTGCTTTTATTTCTGAGATTTTTGATATTATTTTTTTTATTCACATAGGAGCCTGCTGTCCACTATGTGCTGGAATGCTGAGAATCTTGTACGACAAAGACAAGCTGGATACTTTCGCAAAGGTAGAATTTAATCGTGCTTTATGTTAAACAGTTCATGGAACATGGACTGTACACTCTCTCCTGAGGAGTTAACACATAAAACCAATTTTCAGTAGATAGCGTGTGATTTATTTTTTGTTTGTACTTTATTTCTTATTATCAGGTATAGAAATTGAATTACAGTGCAAGGCAAATCAGAATTAGAGTAGGCACAAACAAGCACATTCAGGTTTGCAGTTTAAACGACTTGTCATAGTATGGTACTGCATCTATTTCATGGTAGTAATACAGTGGCTATTTGTTATTTATTACCTTGTTGTTCTTCTAGCTCCCTATTTCCTAATGCAGGTAACTTAGTTCTGACATTGCCTTATTTTTAAATTGGATTGTTTTACACTCTTGGGGTTTCCTAGGTAGTTGTCACTGATATTGTTGCTCATCAGTTAAGAATGTTGGGTTTTAATTTAACATGTCTGTAAGTTAAGACACCTGCATCCTTCACTGCAGCTCTTTGGAAACCTTCAGTGTAAGATGGATCTTCTGGTGTTGATTGTGTGTCACTGGACACAACACACCAGGCCCAGGCTCCCCATGTGGGACTGCACTTTATTGACCCCTGCTTTTATGCTTCAGTACGTGGCACAGAGCAGAACGCTTGGTTTTTGGCAAGACATCACAATAAAATAGAGCAATAGGGCTATGATGCCTAGTGAAGCAAAACAATTCATGTTTATATCTGCACACTATTTTTTTTTAAATATCAAGAAGAAAGAGAATTTTCCCCAAACAGTATAAAATGACATTAACCTATTTATATGTTTAGAAGTAGAGACAGTTAGCTATTGTTGTAAAACCACAGAAAAAAATTAGCTTGAAGAGGACCCCTGGAGGGCTCCAGCCCAACCCCCTGCTCAAAGCAAGGTTAGATCAGCTTGGCCAGCTGAGTTTTTAAAACCTGCAGGAGTGGAGATTCCACCAGCCACACGCTGCTGGAGTCAGTGTGGCCAGGGGGGTGGGGAGTGTGTAAATAAAGGGGGGCGATGACTTCTGCTGGCTCTGTTCCTGCTGTTGCAGCCCCAGCGTGTGGTTGCCTTTCATCTCAAGGGTGTGCTGCTGATTGATGTTCTGCTGATTTCCTCTCAGAGATTGTGTGTGTGTGCGTGTGTGTGTGCACACATTGACCAATTTTGCTGAGTAACAGCATCTCTTTGGTCACGACCGCATCCTGGAATGTCTTCCAGTTGTCACCTCTCTGTATCAGGGACACGGTGGCCACTGCAGCCTCCCAGTTCATACATCACAACATGTGGCTGCGGAGAAGAATTTTTAGTTTTAGTTAGAAGGCAGCTTTCTTATTAAAGACATTTATTGGACTTGCTCAGGTAGTTATTCAGGTAGTTGGTGATAACTCAACTGCTCTGCTCTCACTTACTGCATTGCGGTACGTAGTAGTTGTTTTTTCCTTCTTTTCTCCCCTCTTTTTTTAACTCCCTTTGCCACCACAGTCTTTACGTTTTCAGAACGCATATATAAATATATGTATATATATCTTTACGTTTGAAATATGTGATGTCAAAACTTTCAAGTGCTTAGCAAATACTAGAAATTCCAGAAGTTTGACTGAAGCTCTGTTGTTTGGAAGCTTCAATGACCAGAAGTCACAAGTAAACTATTTGTGTTGGTGTCAGTACTGTTCAACACATCCAGAAGTTACCTGGAAAAAGGTGAAAAACCTTTAAGCTGTGGCAGTCTTTGCATAGACTGAGCATCTACAATCAAATTATTCTTTGTCAGATAACAGACAGCAGAACAGAGGTAAGAATTAATTTTAAGAGAAAAGGCTATTTACCTGGTAGTTATGTAGTGATCTTGAAACGTTATGTGTTCCCATACATACAGACATATATCCCTGTTTTCATAAAGCTGTAGCTCTTCATTTCTGGTGGCTCCTGTAACAGGTTCTGTGATGGCAAAGGAGTGCCAGCTGATAGGGCTGCTCTGCCTCTTTGCTTCCCAGTAGGGGAATACAAGGGAATACAGGTAACAGATAGAACCATTTACATGATTTTGAGGTACGTGATACATTTACACACGAACCATGAAGGTGGAGAACAGCACATATCAAAACCATGGTTAATTTAAGAAGTAAAACATTTTCTCTGCTTCTTCCTTTCACTTCTTTTACGTCTTGGGGCGGTTGGTTTTGTTTTGTTTTGTTTTTTACTAGAGATTAGAACCGAGTAGTTTAAATGAAACAAATTTTCTGGCATGGCATAACATTATTAAATCTGAAGAGGAAAGTCATTTTGAAAATTCTTTGTTTTCTTCTAGGTGACAAATAAAAAGCCTATAACAGTACTTGACATACTTGAAAAGATCCGCCTGCACGTCTCAGTGCCACAGTGTGATGTGTTTGGATACTTAAGCATAGAATCCGAAATTGTTATTCTCATCATTCCCGTGGATCAGAACCCCAAACCACTGCAGGTAGACTCTTATTATTTTGTTTACCCAGCATGGATTTACTTCATTTTTCATATGTGTATGCTTTACTGTTTTCAATATAGCAGTTTTAAAACTGGGTTTTCCTGTGTACTGAGTACACAGAGATTTCTCTAGTTATTCAAATCCAAACAGCTAAAATTATGGATGGTAAAATGTGTCTTGAGACTCCTCCTTTTCTGGCAAGAGGCTTTTGAACGTGGGTGGTTAGAGGAGAGAGCTGAAGGAAGGCCAAGGATAGAATAGTATGATTTTTGTTTTAAAATTAATAAATGCAGAACCCTCAACTTTCTATGGCTAAAATAACAGAAAACGCAAATTGATGAAAATAAACAAATTACTGAATGACCTCTAAATTTACTATTAATTGTATATTAAATGCATACCTGCGTATGAAATGGTACTTCTTTGCCTCCAGTGGTGTAATGGTTAAAAGTAAGTTGAAGTATATATGGTATTAGGCTGAAGCACATCCTACGTATTGATACCATGTTAATACATTGTGCGTGTCTTGATGTTAAACAGTAGTTCACATCAAAGAGGATGTCCTGAGACCATCCTGGTTTGGATACTCCTTCCCACCTTATGGTAAAAAGTGCTGAGAGATCCTGTTACCACCTTAAAAAGGAAATAATATTACAATAAGCTGCCCGGCTTCCTGTGTCACAGCAGGTTCATGCTGGCAAACAAGAACCTAACGCTCACAGTACTACATTCTAAAGGTAAACCAAACGCACAGCTCAAAGTTCTCAGTGAGGAGCAGTTCAGAGCAATAGAAGCAGTGATTTGGCCGTGTATTGCGTTATTATTATTGTCTTGTTGCTTCATTTTTACTTTCTGCTTGTTAACCTGGAAGACCAGCGAGGGTATCCACTTCCTATTAGAAGGAACATAATTCCTTGCCATTTTATAGTTGTTTCTTGCGTGTCCCTGCTGACAGCACTTTATAATGGAGTCCCTTTGGAGATGAGGTGCTCTGACTGGTTCATTCTGTTACCTGACACGTTGATGGGACCTGTGTGAAAATGAATGATTTGGCTTTGAAAAGGAAGGGGAGAGAGAACCTGCCTACAATCTCTCTTTTATCTTTTACAATCCAAGCAGAATTCAGGCAGGGTCATTTCCTTGTTGTTTATTTTACATTTTCATTTTGTTTCTCCAGTCTAATTGTCCAGGCTCAGTATTGCTTCTGGGAGGGGCTAAAGTTATGGCACAGTGTGATGGGATAGAATCCCTGCCATAAACTTCACAAGTTTTTTCTCAGGCAGATATATTGTGTGTATTTTGCTTTGCCCACGCTACTGGAGCAAACCTGTTATGTCCAACTCACATCTCCTCCTTTAGCAGAAATAACCCACAATGTTACCAGGGCTTAGGAAGCAAGGTGTTGAGCTCTCACTCCATCTGCAGCAGGGGCTGCCAGACTGACTTCAGAGAGTCTTCCTCTCCTCTCCCCAGGAGAGGCCACCTGAAACCAGGGAGGAGCTGCTCATCTCACTGGTGCTACCCGTTTCTGAGCCAGAAGTTCCTCAACTTTCCAAGCTTTGGGCATGCAGATACTGAGTTTGTCAAGTTAAAATTTCACCAGAGGCAGCTTCCAAAGCTGTCAAAGGAAACTTAGCACTAAATTGATTCCTGGGTTGCAGTAGAAAGTAAGGTGGAAAAATGGATTTTTCTAACATAAATCTGTAATTATCACCATGTCAGTGGGGGAATGGAAACCTGGGTTTTCTCAGGTTTTCCTATTGCTTCCATTCTTCTCTTCCCTTCCCTCATTTTCCCTCATTCAGAAGACAGATTTTCTCCACTAAGGAGAAAATTCTGATTTTTTTCACTGTTGCAGCCTTCAAGGCAGGATCCTGGTCAATGAGGAAGGAAGCCCTCAGTTTTAGAGGTACTTTAGTTATAATTTACTGTGAGCTTTTTGGCATCCACATTCAAAACACATCACCCACAATAACTTACGTGTGGCTTCCTTCCTTCCCTTTTGCTACTGCTTGGATCTTCCACACTAGTTTTCATAGTACCAAAGTCTATGAGAAGAGCTGCAATGTGTTTTCTAAGAAATACTCCAAAAAAATTATGTAAGTCTTACGTCCTGATGGGAATAACTGAGATTTTTTCTTTCCTGGATTTTGCTATCTAGCACCATTTTCGCATTGTCACGGCAAGAAAAGAAATAGTAACTTTCTCTTTTTTTTTTTCTTTTCCTTAGATTGAAGCCTGCAATAAAGAAGCAGAAAAGATAGAGTCACTGATAAATTCAGACAGTCCAACATTAGCATCCCACGTTCCGCTCTCAGCTCTAATTGCATCTCAAGTACAAGTTTCCTTTAGCATTTCTTCTCCTTGTGTTAAAGTGGTGCCTGTTCTGCACTCCCTCTTCATCAGCCTTTTATTTACCTTGTCAGGATTAATATATTATATATAAAACTGCTTAGAAAATACGCGTAAGTATTGAGGTGTTTTATATTGTGAAGGACATTCAGAATTGTTGATCCACTGAACCAGAAAACACAAATTGTAGAAGATCTGATGAACTAATATTTTTCAATGAAACACTAGAAGCATTTGGAATAATGTGAAAAGATGATTCTTTTGTTCATTACTAGTCGGATGACTGTTTCAGCACAATTAGATTGTTTTCCATTGATCTTGGAAACATAAAAAAATGCTCTGGAAGGTTCTGACATTATGGATCTATGATTTTTTGCAAGAAGCGATCTTGCAGAGTTTTTTTCAGCAATGAACAGAATAGTGGTTTGAGTCTATTGAAGAATGTTAATGTTATATTATTCAGATGCATCATCAGTGACAACAAAAAGCATGCACATACTTTAAACATCATTTTTGGAAGAAAAAAAATTGCTGCTACTTAATTACCTTACCAAAAATTTAAGAGTTTATTCTCTTGTAAATATGCTTTCATATTTTATTGTGAAGAAAACTAACTAGCCCTGAGCCTATTTCAGTAGACATCTTTACTTGGACTAGTGAAGATTTGCAGGACATGGGGCTCAGCGCTTGTAAAATGACAATCAAGCTCTATACTAATACCTGACTTCAATGAAGAAATATGTTCTTTTTATAGTTTTGTACATTTCAGAATCTCATATTGGATGCAAAAGTATAAAGAATCTCAGTAGCTGTATTTAAGTGCCATTTAAAATATTGCAGTATTTGCATGTTATCTAATGAAATTTATACTTTAAATGTTTATACAAACAGTATGTTTTATTACTTATTGTATTTTATGCACCTGATCTTAGTCTACATGAAGTATTTTATATCAGTATTATGATAGCCAACTTTTGAAGTATATAAAGAAAAACTTATTTTTGCCAAAATGCTGAACTTTGAAAGAAAGCACTGAAAACTTTTTCAACATGTATGTTGTTGTAGCATGTTTGTAGCAAATATTTTCTGCTAAATCTTCTAAATGCAAAAGTATTAAAGCTTTTTATTTTAATAAAACACTTTGTTGTGTGTCCTTGTGTAAGGATGCATGTAATTTTATAGAACTATGCAATACAGTATATATTTTTCTTTCTCCCTCAAATCAACACTTAAAATTAACTGTAGTTACACATGTTGGAGACTCACACAATTTAGTGTTTCCAAATAAATTACATTTCAAGGGGGCTTTTACCAAAGCTGTGTCACATGCATGTAAGTGAATCGCCTGACACTCACTGCATAAACTATAGAAGAATGTTGATGTCCCCTGCCCTGGGCAGGGACACCTCCCACCAGACCAGGTTGCTCAAAGCCCCATACAGCCTGGCCTTGAACCCCTCCAGGGATGGGGCAGCCACAGCTTCTCTGGGCAAGCTGTTCCAGTGTCTTACCACCCTCACAGGAAAGAATTTCTTTCTAGTATCTAATCTAAATCTCCCCTCTTTCAGTTTAAAACCATTACCCCTTGTCCTGTCACTACTAATAACGCCAGGATGACTCATGCACATAATCATCACAGTCTGGATACAAAGAACTTGTCAAATACCTTGATAATCCGTGTTTCTGGAATTTCTTCTGTAGATCCTTTAGAAACTTGGATGGATTTGAAAAGCTCTTTTTGAACTGAAATGGCCTTAGATGATCTCACCAGAAACTGCAAGCAATTCGGCTAGTCTGTTGAATTCCTTAATTTTTCCAACTCGTTAACAAGTATCTCTTCAACATGTAGCCTCTTAGCTTGCTTAGCATTTAGCTGGAGCAATCCGATGACTACTAAATTGAACAGAATTTTAAATGTCTTAAGAAAAATACATATATACATGCCATACTGGAAAAATAAGTTAGGAGTTTAAAAATAAAGTTTTGTGGAACAGAACAGTCACAGCTCTAAAAAAAATAAATACCACTATATATTTTCTTCAATGAAAGACAACACCATAAAAGCTGCCTCAATATTCTAATCTGGAAAAGGTAGACATTAATATCAGATATTTTTAAATTCACGAGATTCCAGCACTTGCTAGAAAAAGAGTGAAGGTTCTGACTGGTTATGTTCACTATGCACAGAATCAATGAGATTTCTGTATTATTCTTGATGGTAAGTCCAGTGTCCAAAGTGTATGGGGCTGAGGTTCCTTTTCCTAGATAAACAAAAGTACTTCAGTATTTTCAAGGTTTTCTCAAGATCTCCAACTACCTCAGAGGAACGAAGAAACTAATTACTTAACGCTTTAGAATTCAAATGAACCAGGAGAAAAGATGGAAGAAACCAAGCCCAGTTTTACTGGAAAGTGATAAAATTTGTACCTAACGGGGACAAATTAAATACAGGTTTCAGTTGAGTTTTCCACAGAAGTGCTAACGATCTGCCCTACTCTGTGTGGCAATCTGGGTTAGCTTAAGAAGGAATGGAGACAGATGAGGGCAATTCAAAGCAGCACAAGCCTTTTTGTTGCTTTTATAACAGGGCTCAGCTGAAACATTCACAAAACATGACTTTTGTGTCCGCCGAAAAGTAGATTTAAGGTCAGGAACTGGCTGGGGAGAGATGGTTTGCTTCTGCTTCAGTTTGTTTAGTTTGGCCCTTCCCAGCAGGGGGGCAGCGATGCCCCCCCTGTTTGCACACCCCCAGCAGTGGATCAAATACAGGGGAACATACCTGAGCAAACAAGAGCGAGGGATTCCTGGTGAGTTTTGAGTCCAGCAGGAGCTGGGATCTCTGAAAGTAGAAGTTCTGTGAGAGGGCACAAAATCAGCACTTACAGAAGAATAACAGAATCATAGAATGGTTTGGGTTGGAAGGGATCTTAAAGATCATCAACTTCCAACCCCCTTGCCCTGGGCAGGGACACCTCCCACCAGACCAGGTTGCTCATCATGCTCACACTTAGAACCCCAGTGTAATTTCATAGCCCCACTCTTCCTTCATGCTCTACTTTTGTGCTACTTTACCCAGTATCATAGGTGGAGATTCGCATGTACCTATCCTGACTGAAAGGTAAAGTGTTATTTATCCATCCTTCCTGAGATTTATGACACCTTTTCAGGTCTTTCTTTCATGCACAACAAAGTATATTTCAAAACTTTTCAATGCAACCATTATTTCTAGGGACCATTTACATGAGTTTTCCACTTTAGACAGCTTTTTTCACAATATACGCATTAAAGCCTTTAGAATAACTTTAAATACTTTACAGAATCACAGAATGATATGGGGTTGGAAGGGACCTCTGGAGATCATCTCGTCCAACCCCCCTGCCAAAGCAGGTCCACCCAGAGCAGGTTGCACAGGAACGTGTCCAGGTGGGTTTGGAATGTCTCCAGAGAAGGAGGCTCCACCCACCTCCCTGGGCAGCCTCTTCCAGGGCTCTGCCACTCACCATAAAGAAGTTCATCCTCATGTTTAGGTGGAACTTCTTGATATTCAAGTTTGTGCCCCTGTTTTCTCTTGTCTTGTCACTGGGCACCACTGAAAAAAGACTGGCCCCATCCTCCTGATACCCTCCCTTTAAGTATTTATAGGCATTGATCAGATCCCCCCTCAGCCTTCTCCAGACTAAAAAGACCCAAGTCCCTCAGCCTTTCCTTGCCTTACACTGATACAGGTTTTATTTAAATCATGGACGATAAAATAGACCTCTGCAAGCAGAACCTAGCAACAGCTTTTATGATCAATAAGTTCTTTAGCTTTTAATTTGACTCTCCACTCTTATTAGAAGGGAAAAACAACCAAACCTTTACATTAGTCCATTATTCTCAAACTACTGGCTGCTGTTATTTAGCGATAGATTCATGTATTTTAAGTACATCTAGTTTTAGCACAGCGCTGCTACACAATCCTGTGCGCCCCCCCCCCATTCTGCATTCTTCAAAAAGAGCAAAGCTATGGTCAAAACCATTCATTCTAGACATTTTGAAGGAGACTTACCCAAAGGGCAACAGCCAAACATTGAAAAAGTTAAAAGCTTCTGTAAAAGGGTGGGGTTTTCCTTATGATTCCTAGGAGATAAAAGAGAATAAAAAATTAAAGGATAGCCTTTCCTGAGGATGCAAGAACTCATGAAATAATGCAGTAATATACCGCAAAATATATAAAGAAAGGTTAACTGTGAATTTTTCCTTAAATGATCAGAACTGTGCTCTTCAACATATGTTACACTATTATCAAATACAGGCACATATATCTACGAACCCATATATGACTTTCCAATCTGTTTTATTAACGGGTACCTCTTAATGAGGTCTCAGTCCATTCCTAAAATGGAATAAATCTATTCTTCCCCAAAAGCATTCTCTGATTTGCTTACCTCAAAGCCCCTTTCTGCTTCGTTTGGCCAGGTCCAGCGAGGAGAGTAACCTGAGCCAAAGGGTGTTGATGGTTCTGTAGCTCTGACAGTACTTAACGATCCCATAGATTCTCAAAGCAAAGAGCCATCCGTGTGTTATGGCAAACGCTTTTTGTTGTATTTGGCAAGTTTTCTCCATTTACTTCGTGCTTGGAGCTCAGCATCAGCTGCAACACATCCCAAGGCTTTCCATCTGGTTTTGTCAGTTCTGATTCTCCTGCTGAACTAGAATTATTCTAAAGATCTTCTGAATAACCCTAGAGGATTAACTTAACTTTAATTAGCAGGTTAGGATGTACAGCGGGAACCAGAGGGTTCTTGCAGAGCCTTCTCACCAGTGCTGGCGTGGTGGGTTTCAAATGGAAGCCTGGCTCTTCGACTCGGTGACCTACAATTCTGCTCCTTCGCTGACAGCAGAATGAGTGGATGGGTTGTTGCTACTGTTTGGTATTTTTTACTTTTTAATCAATTTTTGAACTGCGGCAGCAGGAGTAACGTTAGTAAATACATATAAGGATATATTCATATCCACATATATGCATGCATACACATACATATACACACAAATATACACATATATGTGTATAAATATACTTACCCTGTGTCAGGGTCTGCATCAGCCTCTTCAGGAAGAGCACATTGGGCCATTGTAGAGAATTCAGTGATTCATTTTAGCAAAAAATCCGAATTCTGGGAGTTAATACTTTTAATTTTGGATTTCAAGTGCAAGCGGCAATCAAGGTGCAGGATGAAACTCTTTGATGTTGTGGAATTTATACGTGTGCGAGAAGGTTAAAAGGATGTGTCTGGATGGTTGCATTCTAAAACGCACCCCATCAGCAGCAGCTGATTTTCCTCTGGGGGAGCACCACTCTGGTTCCTCCTGGTCAGGGCACCAGGAGCAGCTCCCGAGTTAGTCATCGACGTTATCCACCGCCGACCACCAGCAGAAGTTCAGTTTCTCTGGCAGGAGAATCACAGAATCAGAACAGATTCTATAGATATAGAATAAAACATGATAGAACAGAAATAGAACAGAGTGTGTTAAATCTGTCAGGTTGTGCATTTTTGCTTCTTTTTAATCAGACTGGAAGTGGCGACCTAAACTCTGGATCAGCAGCTCATGGCTTTCCCCAGTGTTCTCTTAAGTGCTGCTCAGAGCTCTAATGCTGGACTCACCGTGTCCCTGAAGCCCAGCTCACTCGAGACCCAAAGATGAGTCAAAGAAGATGTGAAAAATGCAAAAACACATGGACATGAAGACAAAGTAACTTACATTTTACTTACATTTAGGGCTTCAAAGATGATGAGGGGTCTGGAGCATCGCCCTTATGAGGAGAGGCTGAGGGACTTGGGTCTTTTTAGACTGGAGAAGAGAAGGCTGAGGGGGGATCTGATCAACGCCTATCAATACTCAAAGGGTGGATGTCAAGAGGATGGGGCCAGTCTTTTTTTCAGTCGTGCCCAGTGTCAGGACAAGAGAAAATGGGGGCACAAACTTGAATATCAAGAAATTCCACCTAAAAATGAGGATGAACTTCTTTATGGTGAGGGTGGCAGAGCCCTGGAAGAGGCTGCCCAGGGAGGTGGTGGAGCCTCCTTCTCTGGAGACATTCCAAACCCACCTGGACACGTTCCTGTGCAACCTGCTCTGGGTGGACCTGCTTTGGCGGGGGGGGTTGGACGAGATGATCTCCAGAGGTCCAACGCCATGTGATTCTGTGATTCTGTCATTACACAGCACTTAAAAATTCCAAACTTTGGCTACCTGGTTCTTGTGGCAATTTAGAAAAACCCATTATTTTAAAAACAGAAATTGGGTTTTGACCTCCTCTCGGGCACAGTGCACTCCTCTCTGATGACAACACAACTGTGTGTGCCCCGTTGCTTTGTCTTAACACGAATGGCCTGATGTTACATTAAAAATCACAGACATACCCTCTGTCTCTGGCATGGTGCTACCTTGCTCACTGGGTGCACAAGCAGCGGGCGTAGAAATGTTTTATTTCCACAGCAGCTCTTTTCCTGTGTCCCATTCAATTCATTTGAAAATTGCGGAATATTTAACGAAATGTAATATACCCCTCTTACCTCCAAACTGCAACGTGACCTCATGTGTTGGCCTCGATAGTGCATCTATCTGTGGCTGCATGGCTTGGCACATTCTCCTGATGAATCCCACCTTGCAAGTCATGAAGAGAGTCTTCCAAGTCCAGAGGTTTTTTAGTTAGGGTTTGGGTTTTGTTTTCCTCCAAACGAAACAACTTGCTGTGGTTTCACAATTTTCTGTTTGAATTCTGAGGCCAGATGTAAACTTCCCCTGCTTATGATTAAAAAAAAAACAAAAAGAAGGAATTCAGTTAGCCGTCTTCCCAGCATGGATCTCAACACAGCTAGCAACTCCTGATGTATTTAAAAGGTGATACCACAGCAACAGATAGATACCCACTTCTGTGCAGTAGGTGGTTTGCCCTTATTATTCTACAGCTAATGACCGCCATGGTATTAACAGGGCATACAGACCTGTGACCCTGTCTAGACACCCCAACCAGAATGCCACCCATATTTAGCTCTTCAGTCAAAGCCAGTGAAATTATGGTCTCTAATCACACCATGAAATGTGTTAGTTATGAAATATTGCCTTTCTGGTTTTAGAAGGTTGCAACAGGAGAAATGGTACAGGCAGAAAGAGTCAGTGGCACAAAACTGGGCCCCTTCCCACAAAAAAAGACATTGAGGGGCTGGAGCGGGTCCAGAGAAGGGCAAGGAAGCTGGTGAGGGGTCTGGAGAACAAGTCTCATGAGGAGAGGCTGAGGGAGCTGGGGGTGTTCAGCCTGGAGAAAAGAAGGCTGAGGGGAGACCTTCTGGCTCTCTCCAACTCCCTGAAAGGAGGATGTAGCCAGCGGGGGGTCAGTCTCTTCTCCCAAGTCCCAGACGATGGGACAAGAAGAAATGGCCTCCCTCAAGTTGCGCCAGGGGAGGTTAAGGATGGATAGTACAAAAAATTTCTAGATGGAAAGGGTTCTTAAGCCTTAGAATGGGCTGCCCAGGGAAGGGGTTGAGGCACCATCCCTGGAGGTATATAAAAGATGGATTGACATAGTGCTCAGAGACAGGATTTAATGATTTTTTTTTATCTGAGTTAGGTTGATGGTTAGATGAGATGATCTTAAAGGTCTCTTCCAATCCAGACAATTCTATGATTCTATGAAACCATATAGAAATGCTTATTACAAAGGCTAACAGAAAATAGATTTGGAAACTATTTCCATCCATACGTAACATAATGGGGATGCACCAGCCCCAGCAAGCTCAGGCGTTGAGGGATGTTAGTTGTTTAGCATAAATACTATGTTTAGTTAGAATAAATTACTTAGGATCATAAATCATGGTTTGATTTATGCTGTTTGCTTACCTTTACTTAGCGGGAGTAGCTAGATTTGCAGAAGCCTGTAGCCATGACAGACTTGTTTTTCTTAGTAATTTTTCTAGCAGCTGGTACAGTGCTGCTTTTAATCTTATCACACTGATGTTTTGGTACTGGTTTTCCCAAGACTGGGACTCTTCAGTTCTCCACATTCTACCAGTGAGTGGGGGTGCACAAGGAATGTAAACCAGTAGATAAGGAGACTCCAACCCTCGCTGAAACTGCAAATCAACAAGGTAAGAGCCTGCCTGCCCGGACACAGAAAAAAGAATCCTGTAAGGTGTTACAAGACCCCAGACCAAAAGTCATCACTGGACTAAAAGACACATGGACAACACGTGAAGAGTGCATGAGGGGCAAATAAACACCCCAGGATTTCTCTGTTCAAGGTATCTCTATCTGGAGGCACCCAGCCCAGGCTGTCCTTGCTGCTGTAACTCCCAATTAAAGTAGTTAATTTATACAATCCAACGCCTGAGACTCTGCAGTGAAATTCTCTTTTTAATCAACAAATGCTTTCTAGCAACACTGCTCAACAGAGGCAACGACTACCCCGAAGCCTACTGTTCAGGTAATTCAAATCACAGCGGCCAGCGGCTGAAGTAGCCACCTCTGGTTTCCTGTATTGGCCATGGAGAGAAATAAGGAGAGACCCCTTTTCTGGGTGAGTCACCTGGTGCATTTTAAATAGGTGTTGTAGGGTAAGAGGGAGTGGACTTACCCAGGTAAGAAAGAATGCCTGCCTGGTCAGAGGAGAGCTGCTCTCGCTGACCTCAGGAACAGGGCACAGGGTAACTCCATGGAACCAGGAGGCACTTCGTTATTCTTAAGAGTGATTTTTAGCCAGGTTTATGACCACTCAAAAACATGCAAGGGGCTGATTACAACCTGGTAATACGTATCCGTCACGTTCACAGAGAGAAGTTTCTCTTGGCAAGTGTTTAAAAACTTCTGAGGCAAACAACGCGGGTGTGGGCAAAGGGCAGAGACTCAGAAATTCTCTTTGAACTTCTCACATCATTGTGATTGATTGCATCCAGGATCTGTGTGATACAGAAGCGCTGCTTGAAGCACAAAATGTCACCATGACTGTGACCCTTCCACCCCGTACTCATTTTCTGTTATGCAGTTAGAAGCGGCACGCTTACACTTGGACTTTAAAAGTGAATAAAATAAAATAGAGAACACCCCCATTAGTAAGCAGGCTGAGTTAACACCGCTGGAACAAACTCTGGACATGAAGGAATTATTCAGTACTTGTTCTCAATGCCATAATGAAAATTTCCAAAACTGAACAGCTCACCGGAGTTTCCTGTTGTACATCAGCCATCCAGGTGAAGACAAGGATGTATGGAGCAATTGTGTCATCCCAGGATACTCTGATTTTTAGCAGCAGAGGAGATGTTTCAGACCACCTCACAGCAGGATCATTTATCCTCAGTAAACGCACATGCAGCTGCTGCTGATGTTTGGTAATGTTTTACTGTGTACTGCAAGAGACTCATGTTACTATTGATAGACGCCAGCTTTTCCAAGGACATGTTCATGATCTGGCAAGGGATGTGAAGGGCAACCAAAAACATTTCAACAAGTACATAAAGAGTAAAAGGAAGACTGGGGAAAATGTGGCCCCTCTGCTAAATGCAGCAGGGAGAGGCTGGTGATACAGGACACAATCACACAATCTTCATGGTTGGAAGGGACCTTTGAGATCATAAAGTCCAACCATACACAAAAAACCACACACACCACAAAACCAAAAAACAAACAAACAAATAAACACACACACCAACACAACACCAAATACAAAACAAAACACCCAACCCAACAATCTCAAGCACTAGAGCATGCCCTGAAGTGCCACGACTACACGTTTCTTAAATCCTTCCAGGGATGGTGACTCCATCACCTCCCTGGGCAGGCTGTTCCAGTGCCTGACCACTCTCTCAGTCAAGCAATTCTTCTTAATATCCAATCTAAACCTCCCCTGCCCCAACTTCAGACCATTCCCTCTGGTCATGCCATTATTCCCTTGGGAGAAGACGCCAACACCCACCGCTCTGCAACCTCCTTTCAGGGAGCTGTAGAGGGCAAGGAGGTCCCCCCTCAGCCTCCTCTTCTCCAAACTAAACATGCCTAGCTCCCTCAGCCTCTCTTCGTATGACTCATTCTCTAGACCAAGTCTAGAGAACTTGCCTCTTGTCTCCAGATAAGGCCAAGGGCACCTTCACCTCAGACTTCATTGGTAAGACCAGGCTTCAGAAATCCCACACGCCTGAGACCAGAGGGAAGGTCCACAGCAGGGAAGACTTACTCCTCCTTGCAACATCCCATCAGTGTGTCTGGATACTTGAAAGAAGGGAATGGAGAAGTGGGAGCCAGGCCCATCTCGGCAGAGCCTGCTGACAGGACAAGACGCATTGGGCACAAACGAGAAACCTCAAACTCCCTCTGAACAGGAGAAAACACTTGTACTGTGAGATTGGTCAAAACACTGGCACAGGCTGCCCAGAGAGTCCGACTGTATCTTCCACCCTTGAAGACATTCAACACATGACTGGACACAGCCCTGGGCTCTTGGTGGCCCCGCTTTGAGCTGGGGTTGGATTAGATAATCTGCAGAGGTCTCTTCCCACCTCAACCATCCTCTAATAAAGCTTTGAGAAGCCGAAAAGTAGCACTATCTCTGCTAAGCACTTTGCTGGTCTCCTTGCTCATTTTACATTTAAAAAATGTGACTATTTCCAGTACTGGAAGCTCTAATCCATACCGTTATTTTTTAAGTCCATCCCGGATCCACAGTTCCACCGCAGCAACAGGTATCAATCACGTGGCAAATACCAGGTACCGTTGACGTGTCTTCCTTTGTGCCTCCAACCCACCTGTAGCCACTCCACAGCCCCGCACAGCATCCACCAGGAAGGTACTTGGCACCTTAGAAAAAGACAATGACACTGGCTCAGCAAGAAGGTTGAATTTGTCCACCCAGAATACACCTGTCAGAATAAAAGAGGCTAAAACTCCAGCTGCCCCCCCTCGGCTCAAACATTGTATATTACTTGGGGGGATTCAAGACACCGTTTAGCAACAACAGTTCTGTGGTTGAAGAGAGTCAAGTGGGTTATATACGTTATAATTATATACATTACGCGTGTATATATGTGTGTAATTACCTGTTTCTCAAAGGTAGGCATTTTTCCTCGCATATTATGGCCTTTCCTGAGTTATCAAATGAAAGGTCTTGCCTCCAATTGACAGGTGAGGGAAGGGCTCTCAGCCATAACCCCCCATCTCTGCTGTGAGCGCTTCACATCCGCATCACTTGTTTGGAGTTTAGCGTGTTCACCTTGGACTGTTTGTGTTAAAGCTTTGGAAATAAAACCTTTATTTTTTAAGGTTTGTTTTTATTTATGGCTTCAAAACACTAACCTTTTAATACAGCCAAACGTATCATTTTTACAGGTTCAAAAGTCACTGCTGTTATATCTTTGGTAACACAAAAGATTTTTCATAGATTGTATTACTTTGATGAATTTTATTTTTTTTCTACAAGACAGATCTAGTAGGTGCTAAGGATCTTTTTAGAAATGCTTCCCTCAACCCATGTAACAAGAACTGAAAGCTGTTCCTAAGTTGTACAAGGCGTTTGGCTCACATTTGTATTTGCTGGAGGCAGTAATACCAAATTTCTGAGAAGTAATACGACTTTCCTTGAATTAAATCCAGAAAATAGCTAGGTACAGCGTGGGAAACATTTCTCTTGATAGACTCAGGGGGACACCATGCTCTTGTGGTTCTAAAACAAAACTTCAACCCTACAATTAAAAACATAGAAACACTGGCTGGGGTTGCGTTCCCCCCAGAAATTCCGTAGGTGGCATCACAGCACAAGCTTAATTACTTTTCAGCTGCTTTTAATTTAAAAGGAATGTGACTGGTTTGGGATTATTTTTTTTTTCCAATTTTTTTTTTTGGAAAAACCAAAAAACTAGTGTTTTTCTACAGCTTCAGCTCTATCTTCTGTGCCACACCATTCTCAAAATCAAATCTGCACAGGCCTGATAAGTCTCTCTGGCTTTACATAAATTTACTTCCATGGGCAAGGATTCAGGACCACTCCAGACCACTGGAGAAGGTAGTTCTCCAGCACCATGAACTGGAATGTTGCTTTTGAATGGTCTTCTGAGAAGCACACCTGACACCAAGGATGTGTACTATGGATGTATTAAACTGTTGGCATGGAAAATGGCCAAATCCACAGGGGTGATTTTTGTCACTAGCAATGGACAAAGTCCTTTAAACTGGATGTTTCTAGAGCCTAATCAGATGCAGACATGGAGATATATATATATTTATATATACACACATGCACTCTCTCTCGAGGTTTCAACACTTGTGAGCAATGAAACAAATACTTCTAAGAGTCTTGGAAAAACCCTGGTTGTTCAAGGAACTCATGTGCAGAGATGTGAAAATATCACAAATTACAGTAAATTCAGCATTATCGCCTTAATTCAGAAGAGTGAAATGAGGAAGCCACATTGCAGCTGGAGATGGCTCCTCTTGTCCTTTCTGGACTTCTCAGAAGCTGAACCATCTGCAGTGCGTTTGGCGATGTTGCGAGGCGCTGGACCGTTTGTCATTCAGAAAGGACACATCATGTGTTACTAGTAAATTAACGGCTGAATAATAACCAGTAGATGTCACCACCATTGCTTCCTCTGGTATGGGTGGCTTCCCCGGGGGAGGACCAAGAAGTTAGGCAAGGCGCCAAGCTGCATGTTGGCTCTGAAACCCCACCCAGATACATGAACAGAGAGTCCTGGACTAAAGCCAGCACCCAGTACGGCTCCCAGGATTCCTTCAGGCACGTTCTCCAAGAAGGTCCCTCCTTTCAGGGACCTCCAACTCAGCTCCTGGAGGTCTCAGGCTGCACACCCCCCGTGTTATGGGTTGCAGCTCAAACCCCTCACAGACGTGGGATGTATGGTCAGCTCCCGCTCACCCAAACACAAGCAGTGTATTTTTATTTAGCTGCATGGAGGGAAGTGAAGGAAAATAAATAAATAAAAGAGAAAAAAAAACCACATCCTTGCAGAGTTTATCACTCCGGATGATGACAAGTGACAGGGCTTGTCATCAACATATTTCCAGCGCAGCTCATCCCTCTTATCCCAGCTGGGTCTGACTGTGAATTCCTCTGTCCAAAACTGCCCGAGTAAATCTTTGCCCTTCTAATTCCTTTAAAAGTTCACCACCTTCTTCCACCCACAGAGAGGGAAGAGGGCTGGCCCCACCAGCTAAACATCTCATGATGTGCCTCCAGTCAGAAGTTTTAAGGCTGTGGATTTCCCAAAGAGAAATCTGTATTTCTCAGCATGACAGAAACACAACATGACATGGGATTGGAAGGGACCTCTGGAGGTCATCTCGTCCAAGCCCCCTGCCAAAGCAGGTCCACCCAGAGCAGGTTGCACAGGAACGTGTCCAGGTGGGTTTAGAATGCCTCCAGAGAAGGAGACTCCACCTCTCTCGGCAGCCTTTTCCAGGGCTCTGCCACCCTCACAGGAAAGAAGTTTCTCCTCATGTTCAGGTGGAACTTCTTATGTTCAAGTTTGTGCCCATTTCCTCTTGTCCTGTCACTGGGCACCACTGAAAAAAAGACTGGCCCCATCCTCCTGACTCCCACCCTCAGTTCCCCCCTTAGTCTTCTCTTCTCCAGACTAAAAAGATTCAAGTCCCTCAGCCTCTCCTTGTAAGAGGGAAGCTCCATGCCCCTCATTTTAGTGGTCCTCTGCTGAACCCTCTCCAGCAGTTCCCTGTCCTTCTTGAACTAGCTGCTGTATAAAGCCCCAGCCTTCAAGTTCTTAAAATACAACACTGCCTCTTCTCTACACTGATGCTGCCTCAAGTTTTTCTTCCATTAACAAGTTTTGGTTCTAGAAGTAGGTCCTTACCTGCCAAAGGCCTCTCACAGAGGCTCCTACAGCATCCTTTCTGCAATTACCTTTCCTAAAAGTTACCACTCCACACGCTGACAGTAGTAACGAGCCCAGTCCACCAGAGAAAGCCTTGCACATCTCATTACATGTTTTGGGATCTGATACGAAGTAGGAAAAGGTCACCGCTGCGGCAGGTCGGTCAAGTGAGAACTGCTGAAATGAGAAACACAGGCACTAAAGCAAGGTGTCAGGTCAGACTTTAAACGCAGCACCACAAACTTCTACTTCATTCATGAGTACTCTCAATTTGTCCTTTTCACTGACATTTTGCAGAGGAAGGACTGAAAATTCTTTAAAACAAGCCCATGCATGTTTTCAGAAGGTTTTTTTGGTGGTTGCCCCCGCCTACCCCCCTGGCCTTGCATTAGACTGCAGCTTTTTTCTCCACGTATCCGGACTTTGCTGCTTGGCATAAAGTATCTTTCCTCCAAAAATGTGCCCACAGTTAAGTTTGCCAAATGTATATTTAAAAACAGCACAGCCAGCTACAATAGAATTACAGTTTTACAGAGATATTTTTGGGGAATTGCACACCCAAAATTATATTTAACAGCTACTAAGCTTTCCTGAACAACCTAGAAACAATGAAGAGAGGGGGGAAAAAAAAAAAAGGCTTGATGCAGTGGTGAACTGTAGTATTTTACACAATAATATAGTAATGAAAACCAATCACAAGGCTGTTTGAGCTTCTGCCCCCTACCAAAACATCAGTTGTACCACACAGTAACTGAACCCCCAGCATATGTGTACAGAAGAAGCATGACCGAGTCACATTATAATAACACTCCTTCCTGCTACATATTCAAGTAGTGTTATCAGACTATTTCACAAGCACAATTTTTTTTTGTCTCAAAACCCCAAGACACCCCAACAAAATATTTCTCAAACACAGAGACTTCTCCAGACTAACACACTCCAGAAGCAGAATATGCGCAGGTTATCTTCCTTTTTTTCCCTGTAAGGAATGACTGTAAACAAGCACTTGCTTACATTCATCATGCAAAACCAACCAACCCACCCCTGTTCTTCCCAACTGGATATCTTTTACAGTGGAGCAGCTTCATCCACGTGCTGTAAGGGCTTGCATTTGGGAAGTCTGAGGCAGAGGGCAGCTCCTTTGGTGGGTTCCACATCAGCAGATACCAGGAGCATACAGGCTCTGCCCAAAAGGAAGTGCCAGAAAGGCATTTCCCACACATAGCCCTAGATAGCATCTTTCCAGAATTTAAACTCTCTACCTGAATGACTTCCCATGTGAGAAGCCTCAGTAGTCACTACTTTCACATTTCAAAATTAATCTGGTTTTCATTTGTTTCTACAGTCCTCATTTAATGAAAGGAAGAGCATTTAGCGATAGCAAATTAGCACCAATATTGAAGAACATCACTCTCTAGGAAAATACACACCTGCCAGCATCTGAGATAATAAAAGATACTGCTATAATGCACTACGGTCTACCAAGTTCTTAGCCTAACTTCCCTTTTGTGTCCTTTAACAGCTATCTTGCACCAAAAGAAACAGTCCATCCATTCCCTGAATATATATGAAGAATGGGGGGGGGGGGGGGATGGGTAATCATTCTGCACACACAGCTAAGAGAAAGTCAGAAGGTTGCTTTATTTGAAACCACAAAATTAAAGTCCAATAAATAGAATGCTTGACATCACCACTTTGTAGGAAAACTCTGGTGACACGGAACTGCTCTCATCGTGCCCCCAAGCATGGATGAACTGTGAAATGACACCCCCGCTCCACCTCATGCTCTTATGTCAAGAACAATCTCTACCTGTTCATGGCAAGCCCTCTGCACACTACCACACTTCTCCCTGCCAGTTTCACCTATACCAGCAGAACTGCCCCCAAAATGACAGGGCTCACTCACTTATCAAGGTTTTATGAGTGAAAATGAGTGCCCGGATTTCAGAACTCCTACAGAGCATCCCCCCTCCTCCCTCAGAGTCCTTCAAACTCATTCAGGAACTGTGCTATGCCCAAATATCTTCTCTTTTCTGTTGTTTGTAATGAGCTATTCTTAGGCTCTAAGAACACACACTGCTTTTTACTCAGTATCACTCTTTGGGATGAGGCATGTGGCCAATGCCATAAATGGTGCTTCTGTTTGTTCAACACTGCTATTAAATGACTGGGTTTTTCCAAACAGCAGATTCTCTCCATTTAAGTTAACCATATGTTACACATACACATTAAAATTCTTTGAAGTTATCAATATGAAAACACCAAGACTGTATCCAAAATAGAATTTCAAAACCCTTGTAGAACAGTGCACAGTCACCAAATTCTGCTACAAACGTCATGCCCTTTTAGAAATGGTATAAAAACTAATTCTATATCTGCTTTAAAAACTACTGCACAGGGAAGAAGCATGCTCAACACTTAAAAGAAATAAGTGGTATATATGATAAGCTTAGGCATATGATATCACCCTTTCCTTCTAACCCTGGCCCAAGTGAGCTGACAGAAGAGCCTGCTCTTTTTTTTTTTTCTTCTGGGAAAGAAGGGTGGGAAAAGGGGGAGGAGAGTATGAAAGAAAAAATAATGCATATTATAACTGGCTGTTAATAAATATTGGAGGCAATGTTTAACAAGCCAGATGAAACAAAGCATATGCAGAAAGGATCATACTAAACAAGGCCTCTTGGGGCCACCAGCACAATAGTTTGTTCTTCAAGTCAAGGGAACCCTCCCAACAGCTCCTCTGCAATCTTTAATAGGGATGGTAACTCATATTGAGCAAGATGGTCTGTTTGGGTTTTATACTATACTTATGCTCCATATAGGACAATAAAAAACAATCCCAACACGAGTACCATCCGTTCAGGTACTCTTGATGCTACCAATTTATCTGGTTTCAGTCTGCACAATTTCTGACTCTGAGCACTTCAAGCCATGTATCTAATTTTGTTGGTATTTGGATAGGGGTTCTACAGCTAGAGATATGCACAGAAGTCCCGTAACTCCAAAGCAATCTGACACTCTCCAGAGCAGTTTTGGCTTTTGGAAAAGAAAAGAAACCAAATGCCGGTAGCAAGCTTTGAACAACAGGTTTTTCAAACAACCAGGCTTCAACACCAACAAAGAGAGTGAACACTTCTGGTTAGCAAGATCTATTTGACAGATAATAACACAACCATTTCAAGTCAGTTCATTATAACAATTCAATAGGCACTCCCAGCCCCTCAATCCCGCACCATGTTAATACTAGTTAAGAGACTACACGTTACCAGACTGAACTGGCACAGGTATTTTTAACTGAGAAAAGAAAATAAAAGACTGCCATGTATTTTTATTGCTACCAGCGCACTGGGAATTTGAACAGGCAATGGATGTAAAGGTTACAATCACCTCTTCAGTAGAAAAAAAAACCAAAAAACAGTTAAAAAAATTAAGACTAAAAACCACCAAAAAAAATTCAAATAGATGCTTTTCACGTAGTTTACCTCAGTATTTTAACCAACATTATACGTTTTATTGTTTAGAAAAGATGACGACATTGCAGAAAAATAAAATAAAATTTGTTTTTAACAGGACAAGTGTTTTACATGGTGGTATAAAAAGTGTAATGGGAGCCTGAAGGGGAAGAAAGGGAAACAGAACCAAAAAAACCCAAAACAAACCAACAAAAACAACAAAAAAAATATACCCCACTAGTCCAGAAAAGGTAAAGAGCTAAAACAAATTCCAGATAGGCAAGTCTGAAGGTTTTAGCTTTTTCAAATACACAACTACGTGTGCCTTTCACAATAACAGTCACAACTGAACGAGACATTTTGTACTACTGCACCCTTCAACAGGCCAGTCTACAAGTTAAAAAACAAATATTACAATAAACTGCTAAGTTCATTAAGTATGCAATTATGGATTGCTTTTAGCTGTTACAAAAAGCTTGTTTACACATCTAATGGTTCATCTTTTATCTTCAAACTGTGCTTAATATTTTTTAGTTCAGACATACTGAAACCCAGCAGCACAGATGGTTTGTGATTACTTATCGCTTCTAAGCATATATTCCTCCTTTTTCCAAAGAACGACGCAACATCAATTTTCCACGTGTATAGCAGCGAGGAAAGTAATTCCATCTCTTTTTTAGAAGGATATGGCCTCTCGTGAAAGTAGTCTGTCAAAAACTGGGTTTGAGCCTCATACGAGTTGTGATCATACTGTTTAGGATCTACTGCTAGAATGCGAAGATCCTCACTAGAAGGAAGCTTCTTCATCTCAGCCCTATTATTAATTTTCTGTCGTTTGAAAGGCACTACCCCTGAATTCACTTCTTTTTCTGGAGACAGAGCTATGCCAGTACTTAAGCCCAGAGGCTGCTGTTCCTTATTCCTTTGGTCTTCCGCAACTAAGCGGGAATCCAATTGCTTTCTTTTCAGGATCAGGGAGTCATGCTTTTCACCATTCACAAACAGCAGCTCTTTCTTCTCAGTACACTCAAGCTGCATCTTCATGCTCGAGTTGCTGTCTTTGGGAGCACTTCTACAACGGAGCAAATGTACAGCAATAGCCGTGAGAGTCATATTTCCAGTGTACACACCGCAACAGTGGATGCACTTGAAAGCCGGGGACTTCAAAATTGTATGTACAGTCGGCATGATATGATGCCGCTCTTTCAAATGCGCTTCATAGGCTTCTTTACTAACAAACATACCAAAGCAAAAGGGACATGTTAACACTTTCTTGGCACACCTGTTGTTCACTTCTGCTGTCTGAGGCTTCACTTTGATGTAAACAGGGACGAGCGTCCTTGAATTCAGCCCAGCAAGCACCGCCAAATGCACTTCTTTTTCACCAATGTCTTCTTTTGGTAACACTGTACTGAAATCGAAGTGTGGAAATATAAGGTCACCCTGAGCATCGTTACCTAGCTGAAATCCTCTGTTGCTATAATCCGCATGTAACTGCTTTTTTCCATTGTGTGTCGTTTTGTTGTGCTCCATGAGGCTTTTTAAGTCATGGAAAGTAACTGTGCAAAACAAGCAAGCTAAGCCATGCATCAAGAGATGTTTCATAAGCTCTTCCTCACAGAGAAAACATTTACAAGAAAAACACCGGACTGTCTTTTCTGTCATCCACCTCAGAAAGGGTGCACAGGCCGCAAGTTTGTCAGGTTCCAGGGCTTCCTCCATTTTCACTTCACCATGTTTGTGGGCCACCTCCATGTGCACCTGGTAGACGTTTGATGGGAAAAGCTCATTGCAAACAGGGCATGTCTTCCACTGTTTGGCCTGTCTGACAGCCTGACTTGTTTCAAGGCCAGGTTGAGAAGCTTGTAACGATAGATTTTGAGAGGTAAAAACCACTGGAGGAGAAGGTGCACCAGCCGGTGGCTGGGACAACTGAGTTACTGGCCCGGACTGCATCAGCTGGATGGGCACTTGTGGTGGCGTAACAGTGGCTACTCCACCATCTGAAGGTACAGGCAAAGTAACTGACACTGGGGCAAGCGTGTATGTAGGTATCCCATTAACCTGCTTACCAGTCGGAATCAGCTGCCTAAGTATAGAACCCGCTGTCAAAAAAGTTGGGGTTTGAGAAACTGCAGGTTGAACTGGCTGATTTACTGGGATAACGGCTGGGGCAACTGGTTGATTAAGCTGAAGAAACCCAGGCCTGACAGGCTGCCTGACAGGAACAACCCCAGAGGCAACAGGCGGGTTGAGCTGGAGGACCCCCGATGCAACTGTCTGCCCCACAGGAAGGACCCTGGGACCAAGGGGTCTATTCACATTCCCAAGTGACTGGTTGACAGAAAGAACTCCAGGTGCAACCGGCTGATTCACAGGGATGACTCCTGGTGCAACCGGTTGATTCACAGAGCTGACAGGCTGAGTGACAGGTAATGGTCCAGCTGCAACCGGGCCATTTATAGTCCCAATGGGCTGATTAATAGGAAAGAGCCCGGCCCTGACAGGTTGATTAAGAGGAAGAACTGCAGGGGCCACGTTTGTACTTACAGTCCCAACAGAATGATGAAGAGGAATAGCTCCAGTTCTCACAGGCTGATTAAGGGGGAGCCTATGGGAAACAATGATAGGCTGGGAAGGTGATGGATGAATATTAACGTTGTTCTGACCTACAGAAAGATTGCTAGAGACAAGAGTAACATGCGAGGGGGTAGCAACTGGAGCAGAAGTTGTATGTGGAAGGCTACCAGAGGCACTTGGAACAGTCAGTGATCTGACTGCGTTTTGAGCTGTGTTTGGCTGCATCACGCTCTGGTTTTGAGTATTCTGTGGAAACGCAAGCTGGATGCAAGCTGGAGCTGTGACGGAACCTGCTGGGGTAGCAGGGGGTCCTGCAGGTGGAGCAGCCACTGCCACACTCTGGGGAGGCTTTGGAGCAATATGCATTTGTTTCACAAGTCCTGGTTTCTTAATATGTTCTGAAATCACCGACCGAAGCTTGTTCTCCAGGTCTCGGTGCATTTCAGCTGTCAAGACATGATACATTAAAGAATCTTGGCTGTTTGCAGAAGCATTACATTTTTTACAGTAGTGCTCAACAGAATTCTCTTTACTTTCATCGGGTTTCTGGCCAAAATACGTACTTATTAAATTTTGAAAATGGTTCATCAGCACATGTTTCTTCATATTGTAATACAATGTGTCTGTAAAGTGACATTTTAGACATGTAAAGTTTATGATGTCACTCCTGAATTGTTTCATGCCATCTAAAATGCTGACTGTATAGTTCTGTATTCTTTTATTAGATGAATGAAACATCCGGATATGTTTTCCCACTATTTTGGGATCAGAAGCAAATGCACATTTTGGGCAAGGAACCACCAGCTCTTGGTCCATTTCATCCTCATGGTAACGGTGCAAGTGATTCTTGAATGAAGTGAACAATTTTGACGAGAACTTGCATAAGCTACAGCAGTACGGCTTTGTTCTGTATCTCTGCAAACAAAACACAAACATCCACTTAGAAACTGCCAGTTCCTAAATCCCTGTTATCTGTTCGTAAGCAAGTCTGCACTATCACCTATCAAAAATGCCTTCATTGGATGTATATAGCACGTATCTTCTCAGTTTCAGGGAGATCTGTTTTTGAAAAGCAGACTTAATACTGAAATACAGCGGACTGAAATACTTGAAGAGAGAAACATTCATGCCCTTTTTGTCTTAATAAATTACAAAGAATCAAAGTGAGTTCATTTCTACTCCAGTTCACAAGAAATAACTCCGATGCCTGTTTTTAAAGATAGAAATCACAGAACAAGCTAAGAAAATCTTGTGTGCCACTGAACATAGGAGGTGAAGCCTCAGTGATTAGGAATAGCAGCCCTTTTAATATGACACCTCAAAAGCTTTTAGTTCAGGGCCACTTCCTATCTACTGGAGAAAAGGACATTAGAGAGAAGGCATGGGGTTTATTTTTGTGTATTTCAAAACCCCACCCTTCACTGAAAGTTCTCCAAAAGTACCTTTCCCAGCAAAGCCACAAAATAGTAATATAATAACATTCTTTTGGAGCCAGATTAATAATAGAAAGGAATAAAAACCCCTTTTATGGTAAAGCAGCAATGACCTCTTTATATCATATCAACATACTGGACTTTCCACAACAGTGATTTCTTTAATAAATTTCCTTTAGCACACTTATTATAGACTGTATTGATTTTTCCTCAGAACAATATTTTAACTGTGTAAAAATAAACACATCTTCTACTCAACAGTGGTTTGCTCCCTCAATTACACATCACTTGCAGCATTACTTTTTGTATCCATACAAACATTATTTGCTCTTTACAAAAAACTAGTAGCCCTATCAACTGTTTTTTTCATAACAGCTTCCTAGGAAGTTAGTCCTCGCCCCTGTCAAAAACTACAGCATTAGTTACAGCAATGTCCACGTGACAAATCTGCACTCTCAGACATCTAGTGGAACCTGTCTGTTGCCTCAGATGTGCTTTGTCACCTTACTGACTTCTGTCCTATGTCAAACACCATCCAAAGGGAACAAGCTGTTCCACCAGTATCCAGTCCAGGTAGATCACCCACATATAAGTCACAGTCACATTATGGAGAACCATAGCAAAGATTTGTGCCATTACTTTTTGTCATTTCATATAGCCATAAAGGCATCATTTGCTTAACTTCCAAATTCAAAAGACTGGGTCAGATAAACCCACTGTCTGGCTAAGGTGAAGGTACTAGTGAATTACTCCCTACTTACACTCTTCAGGTGTCCTGTCTCAGCTGCTAGTAAACACCACCAGAGCAAATTAGTAGCACCTTCAATCTTACTTTTAAATGTACACTTTAAAAATGTACTTTAAAAGTGGTACTTAGTATCAGTAGGTACACTGACACTACTCAACTAATGAAGCATCCAGAGCGTTATTAAAATCTGCACCTCACTAGCCTTACTTCTTGAAGGAGTCAGGTGACAAAAAGAGGTGACTACCTATTTTAATTGTCTAAAGCTTAGAAAAGCTTATAATGCTTTTAAATACTGGCCACATACACTCTTTACTTCATCCTCCTTCCCACTGTTTCTGGTTTGGGTCTCTGTCCCCATAAATTTATATCCCAATATAATACACTGCCCATATTTCCTTGCTGCCAAGTCTGAACAATTGTTATTAGATGTAGTGAGAACACTCTACTTTGGAAGTAAGTGGTCCAAATGCTGAATTAATTTATTATTCCACAGTAATGATGTTTTTACTCCTTATACAAACAAGCATTGCAATATACCACTAAAACTGCCCCAGTGCCTGCATACTGGCAAGTTTTGGAGAAATAATGTTCTATGCCTTCTTACATCATTTATTTTTTGATGGAGGTAAAAATTATGAGACTTCAGCAAAAGAAAAAAAGTTCTGTACTTTAAGTTCTAACAAGTGAGGATGAATCCCAAGCCCCACTAGGCTCAAAAAACCCCAACACTAATAAAAAAATCCATTTCAGCAGAATAGAAAAGTAGAACTTTGCTACTTTGATGTTTTCTGTATGAAATACAACTCTTCCACAAAGACCCCTTAGAAAATCATTTTCTCACCATGTTCGCCTTCCGTGTGAGCTGCTATTTATGTTTGCAAGTGCTACTACAGCCTACTAATGGCATCTCAGTTCTATAGCAGATTTGACAAAAGAATTCTAAGCCACTTAGGAAAAAAATGAAGCATCCTGGAGACTAACCAACACAACCTTAAAATGTACAAATGGAATCCCAAAAGGCTGATTAGAGGCATTTAAGAAAACTCAATTAATCCCGCTCCAAAGAACATACCCTAGGATGCAGTAACACTTTCCATTGTGTAGTCTCACATTCTCTACAACTTCACAGGCGAGCAGAAAGACACCAAAAACTACAGCCTCCAAAAAGCAAAATTTTTCTAGAATTATTAACGTCTCCCTAAAAATAGTACTGATGGTAGAAACCACCAACTCATCTAAATAGACAAGGCACAGCTGGCAAGTCTGTTTCAAAGCAACACATTACAAACTCTACACTTACCTTATTTTTAGACAGATACAGATACTACTGGTCACGCTTAACTAGCTGAGTCAGGATCTGTATTTCTCTCTTCTAGTAAGAGATAAAAGTCTCTCTGCCTGGTCTCTCTCTCTAGATAAGGAAAAAAGCAGATTCTCTAGTGTATGATTTTTTGCTCTTCTCCATTTTTACTGAAACATCTAATCATTTTTCCTGAAGGACTATGGAAGACAGACCTTCAACTTAAGTTTTAGACAGGAGGCTTCATTTGCTTTGTCTTCATCCTCCTCTTCCCCTGTTTCACGTCTGGAGGAGGGGGAGCCTCCCCTGCTCAGCTAGCACACCAGATCTCCCAACACTAAATTTATTTTAGAAGGTAGAAGAAAAGACAACGAAAACTAAATCAGGAAGGCTAGAGCTCAGATAACTTGCTGGTTGGAGGCAGGAGATGTGGTAAAAGAAGTTTTACATGTGCATAAGGAAGAAATTAAAAGAGGAAAGACCATCATAAGCATTAAACGGGATTTATTCCCCTTTACCTAAATTAAACATAGCCTTGACTGAAGGTAACTCTGTGGTGCTAAGAGGCAAAAAGCAATCTGTTTCTGGACATAGTGAAACAAGTCACATTTGGCTCTTTCATCCACAAATTCCTGTGAAAAGATGAACCTCCAGTCTTAAATGCGTGAAGCTAAATTCAGGAAAGGACTATTACACTCGATAGTCTCTATTTTAAAGATGACAAAAGCAGATTAAGAAAAAAAAAAATACCTCTGGCAAACCACCACCACACTATTCTAAACCATTACCTTTTGATTCAGGATGAAAAGAGTTGTTCACATGCTGTGACATGCCTTCCTCATGGAAGCAACCAGGAACCCTAAGACTCTTCAGCAAGATTGAGAAAAGACCACCTTTTCTTCTGGATATACTCTTATGCTCTGTAGAGCATAGGAGGAAAAAAAAGATCTAGAAATTTGCTAGAACATAGAAGTAATGAAATCCTTTGGTTTGTTCATCTTAATCCTGCCTCTCATAGATTCTAGCTTCACAAAAGATTCCAGTTATATAGAACTAAACGCTGTTTCACGTACACAAATCTAACCTGAATATGTTTTCCACTGCAAATCTATCCCAAGCTGCTAATGATAGTTTCAGTTTAACCCACTCACAGCTACACAATCACATTTTCACCCTTTGAATGAAACAAGATGCACGTTGTATACAAGAGCATGTTAAGACTACACAGATTAGGCTAAAAAGGCAGAACATTAGTGTAACATCTTGAATACTTATGTTCAAGGTTGTATCCCTAGAGACAGCAAAAAGTATATCTAGTCCTTATAACCAGCTACATTACAGGAAAGAACAGAGAGGAAATGAAAGATTCTCTGACTAACAGTACTTAATAAAACAGATGTTAAGGTTGTGGGTTTTTTCTTTTAACCATAAAAAGAAAATGTATTTTAACTTCTCTGGGACTTCTGAAAGTGGTAAAATTCAGCAACTCTACATGCACGTCTACCTGGAATTTTTAACATAAATATACGTACCTTCCTTTTGCCCACAGACTCCCAAGGAGAGACATCACTCCATGAAGTGTTACAAAAGTGTTTTTCACCTGGGTCAAAACTTTTAAGATTCTAAAAGAAAAAAACCAAGAAATAATCTGTTTTTGCAGTCTGTTCTAAATAAAATAGTCTCAATACAGAGCAAAAAAGAAGGAAAAAAAAACACAGAGAAGTTGAATGGAAAAAATTAATTCAGTATTCAGATACAGGCCTCAAAACTCAGTTCAAAGAAATTACTTCTTTGATTTTACCTCAAACACTTGTTCATATGACTTGAATTCCATTCATAAGCTGGAATGCCAAATACTTCAGTTACTGAAAATAAAATATGAATGAAAATATAAATAGGAATGAAACTCCATTGCTTCCACCCAAGTTCCCAGTGAACACTTAAAGATATTTTCTCCTTCTACGTTCCTCCTCCTGAATCTGTAGTATTTCACTATTTACTTCCACTTATTAACTTACCACTGCAGTTTACTTTGCAACAGTATTAAACCTCCATATCATTGCTACACTTTTAACTTGGAAAAATGAAGGCATTCCCAGAAGCTTATTTCAAAGAGCAGCAGTATTTCTCCCCAAGGTGTAAAAGCAACAATATTGCCACTTCTGGAACAGCCGTGTCAGGGTAAACAACTTCACTCATAGCATTCTTCTAATAAATCACATCAGAGCAGTTGACGTTCCTCAAGCCAAAGTCAGCTACTGCTCTAAATGTTAAGTTCCTCTCCAGTTTTCTGTGGCCCACACATATCTGAACACAAACTTAATAAAAAAATAACTAGATTCCTGTTCGCTAGACATTTCTGAAGACCCTAGGCTAGCTTCAACAGCATACTGGAGTGTCTTAGATGAAACACAGGCTACAAATCCAGGCTTAACCCGGAGACAACTAGCATCTCTTCTCTCCTGACATTCTCCTTCCCTTTCACAAACCCCTCTTCACTGAAATGTCTGCAAGATGCTAGAGAGGGCAGGATGTTTTGACCTCCACCGAACCCCAGTGGAACAGCAGAAGGAGGTAAAGACCATTTAAAAATCAGATCAAGAGGAGTGAAATTTATAAAGCTAACAGTCTGTAGTAAAAAAAACCAATTCAATATTTATATGAAATTTACAAGCAACACAGGATATACTCAGCAACAAAAAGAAACAAAGCCTCTAGCAATTTAACAAATACACAATCCTACTTAACACAGGCACTATCTGCACTAGGCTCCAGTCCACACCCTGCAAATGAGAGTATCCCTCTGTGTGTAACAGATTGTAGCAAGCCAGTCACGCCAGTGATAATTTAAATCAAATTAAGTTATTCAAGAACTTACAAAAACATAGCTACGTTTCCAATAAGCTTTCTAGCTTTTTCAGCCTTCAAATTTCCCCAAGGAAGAGGTCAGAGCAATAATGAACTCTTCCCATTCTAATCAACCTCTAAACACTGAATGAGTCATCTATGTGCTCCTCAGCCAAACCTTCTTCAATAAAAAACCAACTGAAAAAGAACCCTTGCATGGACCCTTGTAGGAAACCCTACAGCCTCAGAGAATACAATGCTCTTCTTCAAAAAAAATTTCTTTTTGGTAGAGAAAATGAAGAGACTCACGATTTCCTAGCATTCTTCAGCCAAACACATTGGAGGGAATTACACACTTTACTTAAGTTTTCTTAGAAGTTTATGGCTTATCCCAAACATATTCTCCTTTTGCTTTGAGAACATGTTGCCTACCGCAAGAGAGGCTCCTAGACTTGAACACCAGATTCCCACAAACCAAGTGTGTGTGATAGTAAGTCTAGGTAATTTTGCTGACATGGCTATTACCTACAGAGAAATATTCACCAATAAAGAAAGATGAGCATTCTTATCACTACAATTAGTTAGTGCTGCAAACAGCTATTCTGAAGACTTGCTTATAGCACAGATCCAAGCTGACATCCTGGAAGCAAGCTTTGAAGGGCTACCTTGTTACATCCTTCCCACATTCCTCACTACTACAAGCGGAAGAAAACAGAAAAATTGAAAGGTAAAAAGAAGGGAATAAAAACCCTCTGAGAAACCTGATTAATCTGACACATAGTGGGCATTTCTAAGTTTAAAACATCTAAAACTAAGAATGGATCTCCCCTCTGTATCGGTTACCATAACAGACTTCCAGTACCTTAAGGGGGCCTACAGGACACAGGGGAAAGGACTCTTTACCAGGGAGTGGAGCAATAGGACAAGGGGTAATGGTTTTAAACTGAAAGAGGTTAGACTAGATCTTAAGAAGAAATTCTTGCCTGTGTGGGTGGTGAGACACAGGAACAGGTTGCCCAGAGAAGCCGTGGATGACCCATCTGCCCCATCCCTGGAGGTGTTCAAGGCCATACTGGATGAGGCTTTGAGCAACCTGGTCTGGTGGGAGGTGTCCCTGCTCCTGGCAGGGCAGGTTGGAATTCAATGATCTTTTAAGGTCCCTTCCAATCAGAACCATTCTATGATTCCATAAAATGCCCAGAGCTTAAATAAAGACAAATATCACAGTATACAGGTGAACCCAGTACAGGTTCATGAGGGGCAGGTCCTACTTGACAAACCTGATCTTCTATGACAAAGTGACCCACTTGGTGGATGAGGAAAAGGCTGTGGATGTTGTTTACCTGGACTTGAGTAAAGCCTTTGATACAGTCTCCCACAGTATCCTCCTGGAGAAACTGGCTGCCCATAGCTTAGATAGGAGTACTCTCCACTGGTTAAAAACTGGCTGGAGGGCCAGGCCCAGAGAATGGCAGTGAATGGAGTTAAATCCAGTTGGCATCCGGTCACAAGTGGTGTGCCCACAGGGCTCAGTACTGGGGCCAGTTCTCTTTAACATCTTTATCAATGGTCTGGATGAGGGGATGGAGTGCACCCTCACTAAGTTCGCAGATGACACCAAGCTGGGTGGCAGTGTCAACCTGCTGGAGGGTAGAGAGGGCTTGCAGTGAGATCTGGACAGGTTGGATCGATGGGCCGAGACCAACAGGATGAGTTTCAACAAGGCCAAGTGCCAGGTCCTCCACTTGGGTCACAGCAACCCCCTGCAGCGCTACAGGCTGGGGGCAGAGTGGCTGGAGCTGCCAGGCAGAAAAGGACCTGGGAGTGTTGTTGGTTGACTGTCAGCTGAACATGAGCCAGCAGTGTGCCCAGGTGGCCAAGAAGGCCAATCCTGGCCTGTATCAGAAACAGCGTGGTAAGTAGGACCTGAGAGGTGATAGTCCCCCTGTACTCGGCACTGGTGAGGCCCCACCTCGAATACTGTGTTCAGTTTTGGACCACAAAAAAACATTGAGGTGCTGGAGCAGGTCCAGAGAAGAGCAATGAAGCTGGTGAGGGGTCTGGAGCACAAGTCTTATGAAGAGAGGCTGAGGGAAGTAGGGTTATTCAGCCTAGAGAAAAGGAGGCTGAGGGAAAACCTTATTGCTCTCTTCAACTACCTGAAAGGAGGGTGTAGAGAGGTGGAGGTCGGTCTCTTCTCCCAAGTCACAGGCGACAGGACAAGAGGAAACAGCCTCAAGTTACACCAGGGGAGGTTCAGGCTGGATATTAGGAAGAATTTTTACACTGAAAGGGTTATCAGACATCGGAATGGGCTGCCCAGGGTGGTGGTTGAGGCACCATCCCTGAAGTTGTTCAAAAGACAGGTTGACGTGGTGCTGGGAGACATGGTTTAGTGATGGTGTTGCATTTTGTTTGTTGTGTGGATGTTTATTTTTGTCAGAGTTAGGTTGATGGTTGGACAACATGATCTTGAAGGTCCCTTCCAACCTAGAAGATTCTTTGATTTTATACCAAGGAAGCTAAAACAGTTTACTACCTTTAGTAGTCTGACATTATGGTGTACTTAGAAGTACTACTTTGAGACTCCAACTAGTAATCTTACACAAAAAGTTCATGTTTTCTACTTAGCAGAGATCAATGAAGAACTTTTAGCCTAAGAACTAATCCATTTGGTCTCCAAGCTACAAAGAGATACTAGTTGTATGTGAAATTTCTTCACCTTCCTCACAAACACTGTCCATTATCATGCCTTATTAGAACAATTTAAAACTAATAAAGACCAGATGTCAAGTTTGTATTCTATCACCTCACACCTTTTCCTAAATTGCCCAGCCTCCTCACAAGGACAATGTCCAGAAATAAACCATAATATTTCAAGGGGAAAAAAAGCCAACCCAAAACTGAAGCTACTTCTCACCTATTAGGACATGACACATGCTATTTTATCAAAAAGAAATACCATCATAATATGAGCCAAGTGCAAATCAAGTTCTAAAAATCATTATTCTTGCTGCCAAAGCAATAAGAAATCAGTCGCAAATTACCTGGAAAAAATAAACTGAAGTTATGAGAGGGAGAATTACTTGCAAAAATAAAATGGTGGGGTTTTTTTGTCTCACGGAACTAATTCCAGAATGGAAACGTTCACTGCGTTCCCCACTACCACCATTTATAATAATTAAACAAAAGCAAACAAACACACACCACCCCCGTTCCCCCCCCAAAAAAAAAAACAAGCAAGCACAAAACACCTTATCACTCATTAACTATTAAACCCCATATTGAAGAGTTTCAGAAAAGACACCACAGCACCCCTACAGAGAGTTAACTTACTTTAGTACCATCATACAGAATTAATCCAAAGTCTCAACTATGGTCAACATGAGGTCATAAACACACTGAACAGCCAAAAAAAGCTTGTGTAGCAGTTGGCTGAAATACACTATCTTTTAGACACTCAGTTGTGTTCCTGCTATTAGGCTTGCCAGTCTGATGGTTGTGAATTCCTGCCACTTTTTGTACAATACCTTCTCCTGAAAGTGGCAACAATGGTACCAGGTTCACCTTGATGTCCCCTGTACACTTGCAGATACTGTTCAGTTCTGCACCTTAAAAAGTAAGCCAAGTTTGGTAATTTTTCCCTGGACACAAAGTTTAATGGCCTGCAAAAAGATGACTGGGTCTAATTGCTTGTCTGTTTTCCGAAACACTGACAATTTGTATATCCTTCAGAGGCTTGCCCTTGATAGGATGCCTTTGAGTAGACTCAAGTCTTCATCTGCTTGTGATTTAATTTTAAAGAATCACAAAAAAGCTGCAATGTATGACATAAATAGCATTTTGTTAGTCTATGGTGTTTTTCCTAAAACTGTACTGTTTCTTTTTTGCTGAAATATTACTAGCAGAGAATAACGCAGCACCATCTAGAACACATCTTGTCCAGAAACAGTTTCTTTCAATGGTATGTTCTAAAATGCTAAATTCAACCCCTGGTACATGAGTAGCCAGTCACGAGTAATCCTTCAAGAAAGACCCCACCATAAAGATCTATGGTAGAAGAGTATCATACATATACACTAAGAAGTGAAATATTTTTCAAAGGGTTTACATTTCAGATTGGTTTGCATTATTTCAAATGCTTTACCTTCAACAATTCCCTGCAGCTGTCAAGCCCAAGATCCACAAGAATGCCCTTCACCTTTTTGCGAGCCTTCCTGATATTATCAAGATTTTGAACAGGAATTTGAAACATTTTGTACTTTTCCTGTAAAAGAAATACAAAAAAAAGTGATGGAATACTTGAACACAGGCACTTGCATTTACGAGTGTTAGAACAAAAACTATAGTCTTTAAAAATGTATTCTTAAATATGAAAACCCAAACACCTGAAGCCAAAGAATTTCTCATTAATATTTCCCAGTGGATCACTTACTTTCTTTTAAAGAAAACAGAATCTGACTGGGGGGACAGGAATGGGAGAGAATCCTCTACATTTCTTTTCTCCTATCTAAAAAAAAAAGATCCCAAGTTTTTCTTTCAGATCACTTTGTGTCTATGTGGCAGCTATACTGTGTATAATGGGGGTTTTGCAAGTGAAAAGGAACACCAGAATTTTACTAACTTCTATTCATCTCATTAGGAAGGAGGAACTCAACACCTTTTACTTTGAAAGTTACTGTCAAGATAAAAAGCCTCTTTGATAATCTGGCTTGTTGCCTTGTACATGCTTAAAATATGATTGCTAGTTAAATCTAAATTTCCTGCAGAAGTTCCTGCTGCTGTAAGGTGATATGCACCTTGGCATAAAATAAGCTACTATAATACTAATGCAGTAAAACGAAAGTGTAATTCATGTATGGTGCTGATAGCTAAGTATGTGAATTTTTGTTGGTGATTTTTTAAACATCCATATGCTTTTACAGCTCCTCCTTTGAATAAGCATACGCAGCTCAACTACCTTCTACTCCAGAATTTGAATTTATGCCCTACTCTGCTCCCCCCAGCAAGCTGTGGTAGGCTGGAGTCCCACACTCCAAGGAAGACAATGACTACAGCAAGACAGACAGATTATCTGCTGCAGCTCATCTGTCTGAAGGGTTTTGTGCTGCATGGTTGCCCATCTGTCTAGAACATGTCATAAGGAAAGATCTAGTGCTTCCCCAACAGCTAGGCTTTTATCACTCCTCGTGCAGCTGGGCTATGGATGCTTTGGTTCCTTATCTTCAGCTCCCAGTACACCATAAGGTATCCCCACTGGCTTAGCTTTTGAAGTACATGCCTTTATCACCCCCTCCCTACATTACAGCAGAAAGCAACTTAGACTGAGATTTAAGAAACTTTAAAAGGCGCAGAATGCAACAGAACTACCCTGCACTAAAAGAGGTCACTAGAAGCTTCACAGGTATTTCTTTACTCTTAAATAGCTGGCAGAGGACCCAACAGAATTTGAAAGATCTCAGTCCTTATTGCTAAGCAACTCCATCCAGGACAAGTTCTAATAAGGAAAAAAAAAACCACCACCACAAACTGAATGTCCTGAAATGTCTTGAAAAGCTATACTTCTCAAAAAAAAAAAAAAAAGCAAAGACACTGTCAACATGAAATCTTTGCCTTTAAAGGCAAGACCTTCCTATAAAGTTGCAAAAACTCCTCCCACATAAGAGAGAAGCTACAAAGTCAGTCCAACCGAAAGAGGAGAAAAAAAGCCCACACAACAGTTTATATGCTGCATGTCATCACTCAAGAGAGAAAAAAAGAAGACAGACCTTAATTTACATACAAAACATTCAATTGAGTTTTCTTTAAATTAGAATTCAACAACTCACATGCTATGCTCCTCTTCTTCTCCCCCCAAAGGAAAGGTGTGTAGAGAGAAATGGAGAGGGAGCCCCATTTGACAGATGCTAGTCTTGTTTTCTAATATTTTTTACCAGTAAGAAGTCTGGAAGACATTCTGATACCATTGGTGTGGGTGTGGAACAGGAACCTATAGAAAACAAAATAAATCAGAGTAAGTAGCCTGGCACTGTAACAAAAGCCAAGGAGTGAAATTGAGACTTTACATCTTATTCTTCTTTTTACAGTGAACTAGGAGTTTGTATAGTCTCTGCTTAAAGGTTTACGATCAGTCCCTCTATGGTAGCAGGTTACAGGTAACAACAGTGCTGAGAGGATGTCACCATGCACAGATCAGTCAGAAGGAGATGTGGTTCACAGAATCATAGAATGGTTTGAGTTTGAAGGGACCTTAAAAATCATTGAGTTCCAACCCCCTGCCATGGGCAGGGACACCTCCCACCAGACCAGGTTGCTCAAAACCGCACCCAGCCCAGCCTTGAACACTTCCTAGTATCTAAGCTAAATCTACCCTCTTTCAGTTTAAAAACAATAGCCCTCATCTTATCACCACACTCCCTCAAAGAGTCCCTCCTTATCTCTCCTTTAGGCCTCCTTTAGCTACTGGAAGGTGTTATAAGGTCTCCCCAGAGCCTTCTCGTTTCCAGGCTTAACAACCCCACTCTCTCATCCTGTCTTCATAGCAGAGGTGCTCGTCTCCGATTATCTTCACAGCCCTCCTCTGGACTCTCTCCAACAAGTCCATCTCCTTATGTTGGGGGTCCCAGAGTTGGATGCAGTACACCAGGTGGGGTGTCACTAGAGTGAAATAGAGGACACTAGAATCACCTCCCTGGACCTCCTAGCCACACTTCTTTTGATATGGCCCAGCATGCAGTTGACTTGGCTTTCTAGGCTGCCAGTGCACATTGCTAGCTCATGTTGAGCTTCTCATCTATCAGCACCCTGAAGTCCTTCTCCTCAGGGCTGTTCTCAATCTGTCAATCAATTCTGTCTCAATTCTGCCAATCTGTTCTCTGCCCAGCCTGTATTTGTGCTTGGAATTGCCCCAAACCAGGTCTGGGACATTGCACTTCAATTATTAGGCTCCACTGGAAACTGTTTCTCCATCTCAGTTCTTTAACTGATACACTGATGCTATATAAGAAAATGAAGCAGACCTCTCGTAAAGGCACGTCTATCTCACAAAAAAGAAACACTCGTTTACAAAGGTGGTATAGTATGTAACATCCATGTATCTCAACAGTCTTCTTAACCAGTAATCTTTATGAAATGGAAGTCATTAATCCAGGAGAAAGAAAGAAAAAAACCACAGAAAATAAACATAAAAACACCAAACAAAAAAACCCTGAATTTTCCAGTTTTCAGGTAGCGGTCTTCAGTCCAAAAAGATATCTATTTCTGTACCATATGCAAGATTATTCAGCCAGTCTTTATAAAAAACTGCTTGGGATTAAGACTCCACATTACTCATCTAACATTCTCTGTATCCATTTGACCAGCAATGCCCCATCATAAAGGTCGCAAAATTTCAAGCTTCTAACCTTATTTCCTCAAGCCCTCAATTCAATCTCCTGATGACCATACAATTTATTACCCACACTCTTTTACTACTCATTTATTTCTCTTGCATTTTAGACGTTCAAGTCTTAGCTTGCACTTTGTTTCCATGCCTAATTACAGTCAATCTCTTGTTGGTACACATCCCATTCCTAACCAGCAAATTCAACGTAGAAAGCACCACAGCAGAATTAAACCAGAGTTATTCTAGCCCAAGAGTCTTGATCATGGAATTGTCAGAGTTGGAAGAGACCTCTAGAGATCATCTAGTCCAACTTCCCTGCTAAAGCAGGAACACCCAGAGCACATCACTCAGGATGGCAGCCAGGCAGGGCTTGAAGATCTCCAGGGAAGGGGACTCCACGACCTCCCTGGGCAGCCTTTTCCAGAGCTCTGTCACCCTCACCGTAAAGAGGTTTTTCCTCATATTTGAATGGAACTTCCCATGTTCCAGCTTGAGCCCGTTGCCCCTTGTCCTATCGCTGGAAACCACTGAAAAGACTCTGGCTCCAACATCCTTTTACCACACTGGCTACCTAAAAGACAAATATAACTTAAACTATTTTTGATTGTAGTTTCCAAAAAAAAAACCTGATAATAAAGTTTTCACAGACAGTACCTTTTCATAAGCAGATCCAAGGCAAGTCAATAGCAAAATAAAATTATCATTGCAGCAGCTGATGTTCCAAGTTCAGTTCTAAAAAGGTCATTCAACCCTTGCTCAGGCATGTTTTCCATCAATCTCCTCTTGCAATTACTGTTAATTTAGTAACGCCTCCATAACAATATAGCAAACTAGAGTTTATGCAACACTAAAAGTTCCCTCCATTTCTACAAAGTTTTCAATCATATAACATCCAACTATGTTCAGCTTTTCAACAAAGATCACAAATGCAGCACTTCCCTTCTAGTACTACCGTAGTATTTTAGCTGTAGTCTAAACGACAAGGTAACAGCCTGGGGAGCATCTCACTAGCCAAATACTACTAGTTTGCCAAGTAACTGTGCTTCACTGTAATTTCTCTGCATTAGAAAAATGAAAATACTAACATTTCACCTTTCCAAAGCAGAAAATCATCACAAGATGGGACGTTTCTATTTGCCTTCATTTTAGTCTACTTCTTAGAACAACCATCATTGACCTTGGAAAGCCCCTCATGAGGACACACAGTCCAGACTCTTATTCAAAGCAGGCTCATCAATGAATGGCAACCAGGGCACTCTTCCTCTTGGCCAGTCAGGTCTTGAAAACCTCTACAGACAAGAGGTTTGACGGCCTCTCTAGGCAACCTCTTCCACTGGTAGGCTGCACTCACAGTGAAAGGTTTTTTCCCCTTACATCAAATCAGCACCATTTCAGTTTGTGTTCCTAAGGAAACTAGGCATACGCAATCAAATGAAATACGGAGCAGGCATGGAACTAGGACAAGGAAGATGCACAAACGTGCCTTCAATGCGTGTGCAGATACACCCAGCAAAATCCAACTGTTAACTAGATAATCAGGTATTTCTAGTTATTTCATCAAAACAGGCAGCTAAAGGAAAACGCTATTAGAACGCCCAGAGAGAAAAAGGGTGCAATGTAACCCTTTTTAAGACACCAGATAATCTAAACAGAAGCCAGATCTCCAGATGGGTTCCTAGGAAGCTGGCCTTCACCAGCCTCTAGCTCACAGAGACATTTACACTAGGGAAATCACGAGAGTCTTATGGAATTTTGTCCTTTCATATTACCTGCTTTGGAAGTTCAATCAATATTAGTTTTTACACCTCTTTATCTAATAAACTGTCATTAGTAACTCTAGAAGAGAGTTTTACAAAGGCTTTCAGGTTTGAGGATATTTGGGTGGGAAGGATTTTTAAAGGTTAGTTTACCAACTTATATTTCAGCAGTTAGAGTTGACAAGGACCAACAAAAAATTCTTTATGTTTATTTTAGTAAACTGATTAGAAGTGGATAGTTCAATACTAGTTGAGAAAACAATAATAACTGCTTAATTCCTGAAAATTAAATGTGAGCACATGATCTACTAGTTCTCAGAATCTAAAGAACACCAGCTGGCAAAGACAGCAGCTAGGAGGATGGGCAGGCTGAAAAACTGCCTGGAAGAATGCAAGTTGCTAAATTTCACTCTTATCAATTTTGTTTTGTTTGATAAGCTTACAAGCCCTCAAAGAAATCATATCTGGATACCTGCTCAACTGCATCTTACGCATACAGTTCCATTCCCTAGACTCTTATCTGTGCCTTCTGAGAGAGATCTAACTGGACTTAAGGGTACACTGGTAATGCCAAAGCTTATCCAGCCTTTGGAGGGAGAGAGAGGAAACACATATAGCTCCCTATCAACATCTCTAGGTGTTTTAACAGCTTTGAAAAATTTGACTCCTGGGAAGAAAAACAGTCAATTGATTAGAATGGATAATATTCTTGTTTATTATTTTATTTGTTGCAAATTAAAATTAAACTGACCACAAAAAAAACAGTAATAAAACTTATGAAAAATACTTCTGGTTAACAGAATAACACTACTTTATCTTCTTAAATTCCAAATTCTATCCAAGTGCAACTAAATCAGAAACCTTTAGGGGTCTCAAATTATAGATCTCATAGTCACAATAATTTTGCTCTTTTCTTGGCTATGTATCACATACACGTTAAAACGGCCACCTAATCCAATACAAAGATGGCCATCATTCAATAGCTGCTAAGACAGTAAAAAGCATTAAGGTATGTGATTACATAAATAGACACAGCACATCAGCCTGCATCTTATCTAAAAAAAAATCAAAATAAATTGAGATCAACTTTAACTACTGTGGTTTAAACAAGGCTTTATTAATACAGCATCAAATCTTCAAGACTAGTTAGAAAAGAAGGGACTATACAACTCAAACTTCTGGAGCCTTTGTAGAGCACTGCGACTCACACAGAGCTTGACTCCCTTGAGGGCCAGCATCAGCCTGAAATTGAACCCAGCAGGACCCAAGATCATTCTAGATGATGAGCATCTATGCAGAGCATACTCCAATCCTGCAGGACTCGCAAGCCCCATGCATATGTGAGCAAAGGAGTAACACACCAAGCCCATCTACTCTAGGAAGAGCTACAACTGCATTTGTAAAGTCAGACTAGTCAGCCTGGCGTAACTAGAGATGCACAGAACAGTCCACAGCACAGATAACCCACAACCTGAATAACTGAGCAAGGGGACAGAACTGAAATAAATTAAGACTGTGCTACAGGTTTCAGCAGGCAGATTTCAATGTTTAGACACATGGCAGATCTACCAGTGGTCAACAAGACTTAACCCAAATCAAGAAGTTCCCAGGGATAAAACATAAGGCATTATAAAAGTGCGTTTGTGTAAAAATGTGCTTGCCCAAAATATGACATGCTCTTCACTGTGTACAAAGATTTGCTATGTTTTGGGGCATTTTATTTTTTTTTTTTTTTTTTTTACAAAACTTTCATAGAATCACACAATCACACAATCTTAGTGGTTGGGATGGTGACTCCACCACCTCCCTGGGCAGGCTGTTCCAGTGCCTGACCACTCTTTCAGTAAAGTAATTCTTCCTA